>JASKUP010000152.1:1200000-1594081 GCA_030448955.1 Trichopoda pennipes | reverse complement strand
TAAAATAAAATCCATTACAACATAAGTTCAAATTATTGTAATTTATTATTCAACAATTAAATTTTATTTTCCAAAACAAAAAAAAAAATAAAACATATTATGGCTGCCAGAAAAATCGACGAAAATTTCATTTAATATTTTGTTTTTTAAACAAGCAAAACATTAATTATATTATTTATTTCTGTACACCTAAGTAGACTGGAACTTTTAAAATCAATTATACATATTCTATGGAACAAAATCAACGATCATATCAACTACCAAGGAAATTTTGGCCATTTAATTTAATAATTTCAGTGTAAAATGTCACGTGTTGTCATCAAGCAACTTTTTGGACTAACAAAATTTCTAATCTATTGAGAAAAGCAAATGGGTTGCGGATGTATAAAGATTTTCCATAAATATCCACCGAGAAAGACCAGAATGTCCTGTGAAGAAACTAAAATTTTTGTAACAAGCGACTTACATGGAAAAGTCTTGCACTCTTTCTCCCCGGCAGTAGGTTGTCTTATATAGCAGTTATATAGCAAAGCCCTGAAACTGGCAGATTATAACATTTTGAACACTGACACCTCGTTAAAATAAAGTAGCGGTACCGCGATAAACGGTAGCTCTGTATAATGGTTATTGTTGAGCAGTACCGCAGTGATCTTGATTTACTGACTGTTCGATTGCAACAGAATGGGGCCGTTAGCAGTACGTTGAGATTCAGATGGTCTCTATATTTCTAGAAAAGGTACACAAGAGTGCCCTGTGATCGAAGTGGCTACGAAGTCATTGTATGATCCCGCTTATAATCACGGCTAGATATTAACATTATTTTGTGTCTATTTGTCTTACATACAGAAGTCAACGAATAAAGCAGCATCAGTTTCTATTATTCGTTCCTTGATGAAGTAGCTGACTTAATTTTGTTTAACTCAAAGTGTGTTTTTCTTGTTTTGTTTGTTTGTTCAGTACGTTAGGTGATGAGTAGCTTTAGTTTATTTAAATATGGTTGCTGAGTGAAGTGAATTGAGCAATCAACGAAATAGCCACGCGAATTAGCTTTATTAATACTAATCGATTTTACTAATAATTTATTTCAAAATAATAATATTTGGTTTGTTACAACCCCAAAATATTAACGAATATAAAATGTAAAAAAAGCGATATTTTACATTAAACATTGAAAACGCTTTTCTATAACAAGTAGCTGCAGATGTATAAAAACAAACAAGGCAATCGAGCCTAAGACTAACGGGAGCTCACGGGAGAAAAATACAGTTGAATGAAACAATCGAGAATTAAAAGATAAAATTAATATTGATAACATATTGTAATTTTCCTCTATAGAACAATTTTCTATTACAAAGCCACTTACCTTAAGGCAAACACTTAAAATGCCCTTCTTTGACAAACTTTCAACCCTATGTACTCTTTCGCAAATGACCTGCACCACATGTCATTTGTATTTTTCGGTAGCAGACCGAATCAGTTGAAGATGGGTTTCCAAAAGGTAGAACTTAGAAATTGCGCTTAATCACAATCTCGCAATAATCTCTGAATAGGGGTCATGTCGATTTAATGTCTAAAAGACTCAAATATTGCATGCTTAAGCATTTATATGTGTTCGGAATTTATGCTGAATCTGTTACCATTGCTGATATAAGTATTAAGGAATCAGAAGCTCTTGATGCTCTTGGCATGAAAATTCAGTGTAATATTCGATGTATTAAGCAAATTTTTTAACTTTCTAAAAAAGCTTTTAAGGTTTCTAAAACGGTCTGAAAGATACTTTACTCCATCCGATCTTCGTACTATTTATACCACCTAAATCCGCCCAAAAATTTAATACAACTTTTATATTTGGGCCGGCGCCCCAGGGTCTATTTTGGAGTTGCTGGACCGCGTACAAGAGAAGGCCATGAGGCTCATTGGGGACATAAGGCATTCAACTCCATTGGTCCTCTAGAGTACCCCCCGGGGGCACATATATGGTCTTAATGGAGAGCTACTATGTAGACCTGTGCAACTGGGGAAAAAGGGAGCCCAGTCCCTTGAAGTCAGCAGGGGTACAACTGGAAACTCCACTTTATTTCCATGCGAATCAGTAAGCCGCAGAGTTCGTTATTTGTGTCTTTAGACATTTAACTGTTCTCTGACAAATCCCACCGGGGGCACATTATAGTCTTTTTGGAACCTACTATTCCATTTAGATTGGTGTCTTGCGGGGTAAAAGGGAGCCCAGGCCCCTCAAAGGCTAGTAGGAGTCACCTGGACAATCCACATATTTCCACGGGAAATCAGTTGCCCCAGAGTACACTATTTGTTCTCTTTAGACAATGACGTGCTCTGACTGGTTATTGAGGTTGGCCCCTATATGGGAGTATCGTGGTGGTTGTGGTTTCGGACCCTCGTGAGAGTTTGTGAGTTGAATCATTCAAATTAACACAATGAATGGTTCAGGTCTAGTGAGTATGAATGCTGGCGTGTTCTTGATAAATAAGAGCTTCATGCGTTCTGGACCAGGAGTTGGAAAGTCTCCAACTCTTTAGCAAGGAGTGAAGGCTGCGGCCTACTTCGGGCTTTCGAAATTGCTACTAGAAGTGACCGGAGGATATACGTATTCGATGGCCTTCTAGGGCGTGGTTGGTGTCTAATCAAGCAAGTGGTTTGACCATCATCTGATTATGACTATATAGTCGGTGCAGATGTAAATCAAATCACGCTTTGTTCTCTAACTAATTATTGAGGTTAGCCCTTTATGGGAGCATCGTGGTGGTTGTGGTTTCGCGGCCCCATATCAGTCTATGGTTCTATGGTGGCCGGGTTTATTTCACCTTTAATAACACCTACCTGGTGCAATGTTCCCAGATCCAGTGAGCATGCTAGACATGTGTTCTGGACAAGAGTTGGAAAGTCTCCAACTCTTAAGCAAGGAGTGATGATTTGCAGCCCTGCTCTGGAATCATCGAAGTTGCAACTAGAAAGTTCTGTTGCATAGAATTATAGCTTCGGCTTCCTGGGACAAGAATGACGTTCCAAATTATGCAGTGGTTTGATCCACCATCTGATTAAGGCTTCATGGCCAGGCGTGGATGTAAATCTAATCACACAGTTGGTCCTCTAGAGTTCCCCCCCGGGGGCACACTTATCGGTCTTTATAGAATACTTGCCTATCTAGACCTGTGCTGCTGGGGGTATAAGGTAGCCCAGTCCTCTGAAGGCAGCAGTGGTCAACTGGAAGCTCCACGTTATTTCCACGGGAATCAGTAGCCCGCAGAGTTTTCGCTATTTATCTCTTTAGGTATTTAGCTGTTTCTCTGACTGATTATTGAAGTTGGCCCTTCGGGAGTATCGTGTTGGTTGTGGTTTTGCGGCCCCATACAAGCATTGTTTTATGGTGGCCCGGATCATCTCGCCTTTAATAACACCCACTGGTTAATGATCCAGATCTAGTGAGCATGCTAGTCATGTGTTCTGGACAGGAGTTGGATAGTCTCCAGCTTCTCAGCAAGGAGTCGTGGTTTGCAGCCCTGCTCTGGAACCGCTGAAATTGCAACTAGGAAGAACCTGTTGCTAGAATTAGTCTTCGGCCTCCTATGGCGTGAGTGGCGCTGCTTTTCACTCACAGTGGTTCGACCACCATGTGATTAGGCCCCACGGCCAGGTGCAGATGTAAATTTTATCACGAAATGGTCCTCTAAGAATTAGGAACTTGTTTCCGTTACTGGCATGTTTTTGCTTTTAACTTGATTTTCGTTGAGACGTTGACGCATCCATTTGTGGTTGATTGGTCAGTGAATCGCCCTATGCATTACAGGAAAAGTTTGTTTTTTAGCAGAACAGTTCGTGTGTGATCTTTCCTGTCGATTGTAATGTAGGAAAATCGAATATCCACAAACACTATTCCCTCTTTTCTCCTCCCCATAACATAATTTCCTACTTCTCGTACAATGCATTGCATAAGCAAGGGTCATCCGGTAAGTGCTTGTCCGGGAAAAAAAATTTAAAACATCAACCCTGTGTTACTGCAATAATGTTAATAAATATATGAATAAATGTGTTAAATATAAATATTTACTAAAATAATATTTTTTTTTGCAAGCAACAGAATGAAATTCCTTTTGCTATTTTGTGCTATGCAAATATTGCATAAAAAGTGGCACTGTAAGTAACAACCATATAGATTATAGATCTGTAAATAAATATTTAAAAATATTTTCTCTCTAAACAAAATATATGTTATTCTTAAAAAGGAGAAAACAAATTGTACAAAAGCATCTATGAAATTGTTACGAAAGCATTATTATTATTATTTATTTTTTCTTTTCTTTTCGCAATAAATTCAATATAATAACAATTACGAAATACAAATAAGAGTAAGCAAAGCGGAAACCGGAAAAGAACAGATGACCATAGTAGTGAAAACAAATAGAATAAAGCAAACTGCCATACAAATAGCACTTGAGTAAACCTACATTTACATGTTTACTTACATACTTTACGTTATAAAAGTAAATGGTAAAACAAAACGGTATTTAATACATACAATATAATGTTTCAATGAATGGTGGCTATTATAATACTAGGTGGCATAAAATCTTGTTGTAAAAAAATACTCTTGAAAAGATTTTACACTATCAAAGAAAAAGAAAAAAAAAAATAAAACCAACAACAAAAAAATTGTAGTAAAGTAAAAGCAATTACAATCCAGGTGGAAATTATAGCATACATTGTAGATATTGTGGTTGTTTGTGTAAAACCGTAAAAAAGTTAGCAATTGTTTTATTAAATTAGTTTAAATATCACACGAATTTTTATAATTATTGTTTTATCGTAATTGATTTTTTTTTACTTTCCATAAGATTTAACATGATGCTAAATTGCATCACTTCTACAAAAATGGCTTCACAAATCGGTTTTAAACTTTAATTATAAAAAAAATATAATTAAATAAATAAAAAATATAAAAATAAAATGATAGATTGTTAAAATTAAGTAATTTATAATTCATACGAATCATTTTCAATCTAAGCAATTTTATTTTGTGCTAAGTTCGTTCAAATAAATATTTCATGGCATTCTCCCAAAATATTTATGTATTACAAAAATATTTATTTGATAATTTTTATAGTTTTTTTAAACGATCTTTTTTATCTTTAATAAATATCTTTTTTCTTTTTTAAGATCGTTTTTATATATTTTTTCTTCTCGATATTTCGCTTTCCTTTGGAAAGCTTCTTCAGGAAAAATTTTTGTATGTATGTATGAAAAAATATTTTATATGTTTTTTTAAATTTGTTAATAATTTTTTGTTTTCAAAAATATAAAATTTTTTTTCCTGAAGAAGCTTTCCAAAGGAAAGCGAAATATCGAGAAGAAAAAATATATAAAAAGGATCTTAAAAAAGAAAAAAGATATTTATTAAAAATATTTATTAAAAAATAAACATTTTATGATATTCTCATAACACATTTATTCTAACAAAAATAAATTATTAAAATTAGATTATTAAAATTTTTATTTTATTACGAAGAAAAATATTCGGCAATTATGTCCAACACGATAGTGCTGATAGATGTTGACTATTTCATCAAAGTTTTCAATCACTTTTATTGCAATATAGCGGTCCTATTTCATTAATCACATCACCGATTTTGGGTTTTAAGGCTGAAATCGATTCGAAAGTCTCCGTATAGACTCTGTCCTTAACATAGTCCCACGAAAAATAATCCAGTGGCGTTAAATCGCACGATTTGGCTGACCACTTAACTGCTGATTATCGTGAAATTATGTGATCAGGAAATTTTGTTTGCAATAAATTGATCGTTTTATTGGCTGTATGACATTTGGTACCGTCCTGTTTGAATTACATATCAGTAATATTCACATCGTCAATAATAGGCCAAAACTAAGTTGTTGGTATTTCACGATAGCGTGATCCATTGACCGTTGCCGAATTTCCAGCCTCATCTTCGAAAAGAAAAACGTCCCAATCACACCTTCAGACCATATAACGCACCATACAGTGACACACTGAGTATGCAGAGGCTTTTAAATAATGTTCAGGACGTCAAATGATATAATGCTGCTTGCTGACGTACCCTGACAAGTAAAAATGGGCTTCGTTTGAAAAAATTATTTTTTTTCAGAAAAACCAGCCAGTTATTCCGAAATAAATTGGCTTCAATTCCTGTATAAGTTGAATCTTTTAAGGCTTCAAAGTCAAATCTTTACGCAAAATATGTCATGTGGTGGTTTTGAATATTCTCAATTGTTGATAACGTCAAGGAATTGGCAACCGCTGCAACACTGTGGCTCACGGCTGCGATATTTTCAGCTGAACTAGTGGTGTTCGCACATTTTGTGTCGAGCCTTTTATTAGAACTTAATGACCAAATTCTTAATAGCGGTCTCAGAAGGACGATTAGGTTGTTCAAAAATATCTCGAATTTTACGAAATGTAACTTTAGCAGAACTACTATTTTCATAGTGTATTATTATTGTATTATTTTATTTTAATGCAATTTTCTTCCGAAATTGAATTTATTGTAATAATTGCCAATGTCATCTACTGCGAATACGTCAAAAAACTAAATGTCAAAACGATCATGTTGTTTGTGTTCCCACAGGAAAGAAACTTCTAAAAGAAATGTACACAACAATAATAATAATACAATAACACAAAAATTTTGATATCACAGCAGGATTTTAAAATTTGTTATAATAAGACATTCCTGTTTCGCAGCTTCACTGTGAAATTGACAGAAGTGCTAATGATAGTTTTTTTTTAATTTTATGAGGTTTTTTAGTTATTGCTTAGAGTGTATGTAATATTTGTTTGAAATCGGCATGAATACTCTCTTAAAGTAAGAGGAAAAAATATTATTGACAGTTGCAAGATGGTGACCGAGGTTTGAAAGGATGATCTAGAATTTGATGCCCAGAAATCATTTCGTTGAGAACAGTTGCGGGAGCCAAGCATGCCAGAAATCGTTTTTGTTTTTAAAAAGAAGTAGCATTTCAGGCAACAACGCCTATTTAGTCAAGTACCGTGCTACCGTGGTTAAAGTAAAAGGATAGTTACGGAAATTAACTGACGTTTAAATTATAATGCGATGCAATTCACTTCTAATAAAAAAAATTCGGGACAAATTTTATATATTTTCAGCTATATTTTTACACAATTTAACAACACTCTTTATTTTGTTTTAACAAAAGTTTTTAAATATTATTGGACTTTATAATTAAGTTATATTTACATTTAAAACTTACTTCCTGTTCTTCAAGTTTTTTTTTGTCCACACCAACAACCTTTTGTTACATCGAGGGTCAGAGATTTGATTTTTATTGTTAAATATAGCTCTTCAAATTTTACATAGTCTTGAGCCTTTAACACCTAACGATAATGCAGAGGTGTAAAATTTTGAGTATGAAGTGAATAATATTGTTGAAAATAGCATATTCATACGATAATGATTTATTTAAAATTTTAAAGAAAATAATTATCAGAAAAAAAAAAAAAAAATTTTTTTTAAAGAAAACTTGTGTACACAAGACAATAATAAATTGCTTATATGAAATTCCATAAAATAAGCTAAACAACACAAAACAAAATCAACTAACACAGAACAAAAACAAACCACACAGCTAAGCCGGCGCCTGAATGATAATAACAACAACAATATGGGATGATGTTAAAACAGAATATTCTTGTATGTACGAGAAACGCTTAAAACAATTATATCAGCATAAATTAGTTCAAGTTCAGTCATCGTTGAGTAAAGACGGCAAGGTTACCATCGTGTTTATTTTGTGTGTATCGAAAGTAAATAAATCGCTTAATATAACTTAAAACCTTTAAGTGCTGTCTTATTATTTTGCAATAAAAGAACTTAATATAATAAAACGTGTGTTAAAAGAAATAGTAAGTAATAAATTAAAACAGATGACTTTAAAACAATGAGGCACTACTTTTAAAAAGTGCCGAGCAAAGACAATTTGTTTATTCCATTGTGTTCTAAAAGATAACTTATTTTTAAGCCGATGCAGTAGAGACATATAATGCCTACATACTACTTTCTTGATGATAAAATCAAGCTATTTTAGTAGCATAATGTTAATGATATAGAGCAATATTTGAAAAAGAGATTTTGTCATCACAAGTATCAAAGCTTGGCGGGTTGTCTAAAGTCGGTGTTTGTAGATTTTAATACAGCACAAATAAATTGTACCTCGCAACATATATTATTCCTTTCATTAGTAGTATACTAACGCATGTATGACGTTCCAAATTATACAATTGTGGTTTGTTTACCATCTGATTAAGGCTACATAGCCAGGTGCGGATGTAAAACGAATCACACTATCTATACTAATCCATCAGTTAAAATTATATCCATTATTCAATTACTTGTCTTTAAATAAAAAATTACGATCAAACATTTTGCAGAAGCCCTTATAATTTAGTAAACTGGCAACCCTGATAGATCTTTTAGCTATGCATTTTAAGAGAGAGCATATTTTTTAAACATCTCAAAAAGCAATTAAAGAATAATTTTGTATTTGACATATATTTGCTTTTTAGTTTTACCTAAGGGAATATTATCCTTTACATCCAATTAAGCAAAAGTAAATTAAAAGCTAAAATTTGAACAGTAGAATAAGTGCGATTTCATTACCTACTGGGTCTTAAAGATACCACTATTAAAAGTATAATTCGAATATATACATTTTTTTGCGTTTCTGTACATAGAAAATAGAGGATGTAAAAAATACGTGCATACAAAGCGACAATAAAAACCAATACAATGAGAACAAAGAACACACTGCGAAAAAAAGAAAATAAATGAAAATAAATACTACAACGAAAACAAAAACAAAAACTCTACAAACCAAATACAAACACAAATAAAGAACAGAAGGAAAACTCATTAATTTATTCTACTTTCGTTTGGTGAACTTAAAATAACAGTGTTAATCCGCTTAGCTTTTAGCCATTTACAACCCCAACTACATTATTGCCTCAACATAACCACCTCTGCTACCAGCATCATGCGAATCATTGAATTTGCACTAAGCTGTCTTGATGGTCCAACAGGGAAAACATGCTTTTGCCGCATAAATGAAAAAAACAAAAAAAAAACGAAGTTCAATTACTTGTGTTTTAATACAAACCACCCTACAAACGTCACCTCAGCTCCAGTGTTGGTATAGCACATCTTTCCTCTATCATTTCGATTCGATTGCTATTAGTTGGAGTATTTGTTTTTGGTTTTTATATTGTTGGCATAATGATCCAGCTTATGGTAGTTGTTTGCTGTTGACATTATTGTGATTGTTTTTATCACTATCTTCGTTAGTGTTATTCGGCACACAAAAATCAAAAAAAGATTTTTTTTTTGCCAACGATTGCAAACAACCATACAAATAAAAAAATGTATTAAGCTAGCCACATGATATCTCGTTATGATTAAAAATTATACAATTCTTTTTTTCCTTTTTAGTTTAGCTGCTGTTGTTTTCAAAGCCACAACTGTGTCAAAACAGTTGTGCTATTTTAATCGTATTGTTTTAAACATTTTAAAAAGTCATACAGCCGAATTTGGTTAAGAGAACATTGTGCGAAAAAATTTATTTAATTGTTTTTAAAGTTGTGACTCAAGTTTGCTCCCAATGAAAATTAAATTCATTTGAAAAATCGTTTAGGTGACACAGAAAAAATGCGGTGATAATATGTAGCGGTGACAATAAACGTTGTAGCCCCTTGAATTTTTTTCCAATTATTCCTTATTATTTTTTGCCTCTATATATTATCAACACTTTTATTTTCTTTCTTGTATTAATTAACTTTAATCGAATTTTCTTTTATGTATTTTGGATGATAAAATGAATATGAATTGAAATTAAGTTCACTTATAACTTCGTTTTATAAATTAGTTTCACCTAAAGTAACACTAATGATTCTGTCTACATCCCTCCCTCTCTCTCTCTCTCACTCTATCTATCTAAGCCTGTCTCTCTCTTTCATTGTCTGATTTCTCGAAATCATTTGTATTCTCTGTTCTTTACTTTAGCTGAATTCTACTGTATCTACAAACCGTTAGTTATGAATTTTATTTTTTTGTAAATGCTTTAAAAAATACTGTTACGTTTTTCCCTTAGTGAAACGTAAGAGTTCTTTCGATTAAAAATAACAGCCCTTGAATTTTTATTTTACACTATAGTGACACTAAGTTTGTTTTAATTTTTTTTAATTCTTAAATCGTGGCCCTGGCTGGCTATTTTTCAACTCACGATGTCATGGATACTAAACATTCCAACGCAGCCATCGACGTAACACCTCTGTGTTACTCTGGCGAGACATGAACTACTAGATGCCTTGTTTAGTAATTATGAGCCTTTAGTCAGCGAAACTATTCACACTGTCTGCACTGTAACTCCAGCGAAGTCTATAACTGACCAGCTTTTTTCTCGTTTATCAAGAATTTTTACCTAACTAAGAAATCACTGCCAAACACTATTTTTATACCGTGGCCATCATTATCTGTTCATCTAAAATTATACTAGGCGCTTTTCCAATTTTTCCGCTGCTTACATAATTGTGTTCATTTCTCCAATCTATAGACTCTGAGAGGTTTGCTTGCTATTTTTCCATTAAATCACCATGAAACTCTTCCTTTATACCTATGTGTCTCTCCATGTGTTAGCTAATCGTCTTGTGTGACACCGTCCTGTTAAAACCACATTCAGTGATATTTACGTCATCAATAATAGTCCAAATTTGAGTTATTAGCATCTCTGGATAGCGTGATCCGCATTTCCAGCCTTAACGGCCCGATCACGCCTCCAGACCACACAGCGTTTTATACAGTGACACGTTGAGAATACAAGGGCTTCTCAATTAACACTTAAGGATTTTCAGAAGCCTAAATGTGGCAATTTGTTGACATAATCTTACAAGTGAAAATGGGCTTCGTCTGAAAAAATTGTTTTTTTCAGAAAAACCAGCCGGTTGTTTCTGAATGAATTGAGCGAATCTACAGCGATGTGAATAGTTGGTCGGCTTCAATTCCTACACCAGTTAAACCTTGAAGGGCTTCAAAATCTAATCCTTAAGCAAAATTCGACCTGTGCTGCTTTTGGATAACCCTAATTGTTTAGAACGTTGAGGTCTTGACAAATTTAGATATACTACAACACTGTGATTCACGGCTGCGTTCAAAAAAGTGTTGTACCGAGGCTGTCGACTCAAATTCAACAACCAAATTTTTTATAGTAACCTCAAAAGGACGATTACATTACCCGAAAAAAATACCCCACATATATATGGTCTTTGGAGATAGCAACAGCTTAGACCTGTGCAACTGAGGGAAAAAGGGAGCCCAGTCCCCTGAAGTCAGCAGGGGTACAACTGGAAACTCCACGTTATTTCCACGGGAATCAGTGACCCGCAGAGTTCCGTTATTTGTCTCTTTAGACACTTAACTGTTCCCTGGCTGATTATTGAGGTTGGCCCTTTATGGGAGTATCGTGGTGGTCGTGGTTTCGCGGCCCCATATCAGTTTATGGTTCTATGGCGGCCGGGTTCATTTCACCTTTAATAACACCTACCTGGTGAAATGCTCCCAGATCCAGTGAGCATGTTAGACATGTGTTCTGGACAGGAGTTGGAAAGTCTCCAACTCTTAAGCAAGGAGTGATGATTTGCAGCCCTGCTCTGGAATCATCAAAGTTGCAACTAGAAAGTTCTGTTGCAAAGAATTATAGCTTTGACTCCCTAGGACGAGCATGACGATCCAAATTATGCAGTGGTTTCGTCCACCATCTGATTAAGGCTTCATGGCCAGGCGCGGATGTAAATCTAATCACACAGTTACCCGAAAATATCGCGAATTTTACGAAATGTAACTTTAACAGAACCACATTTTCATAGTGGATTTTAATTAAATTGAATTCATTGTAACAATTGCGATCATCTACTACTAAAACTAAATGGCAAGACTATCATATTGTTGGTGTTGCCACAATTGAAAAACAAACTTCCGGTTGAAAAACACATATCGCACCCTAAACACAAAAGGGTCACAACTCAAAATACTAAAATTTTTGGAAGAGACAAAAACTGTTTAGTTCATCGTGCAGAAGCAACACACTTAACACAAAAATAGACATAACTGTATTTTTCCAGTTAAAGAAGATAGTGATGTGAAAGAAATTATTGCAGAAGTTAGAGATGTGTAGAAAAAAATCAGTTTTGGAAAATTTTTAAGGTGCGATATGATATATCCGCACATCTAAGTGTGTTTCACAAGGCTTGCATAATGTCGGACAGTATTGCAAAATGATTTTCAAAGCAGGTACTATGCTGTCAAATCGTACATTTTAGTTGAAATGCAGTATCTGCATGAATACCGTACATAAGTGTGTAGAAACGACTTCTAATAATAGAAGTCGTACGGTGAGCAGCAGCAATAGTGTCGCTGGTGTGGCAGATAATAAGAACCTAATTTAAAGAATATCAACTAATTGTTGATTCAAACTAAACAGCTTTTGACATACCTGCCTGTTTGCAGATTATTCGCAAGGTTCGATTGACTCAGCTTTAATTGAAAAGTAGCCTACTACTTCTCAGTTATAGAAACTGTAGTTTTAATCAAATTATCAAACTGTTAAGCTGTTAAGAGTGAACGATTTGTAAATAATCAAGAAATGATCCACAACCAGAAACTGTCCACAAAATTTTAAAAATGCAGCTGGCAGTCATTTAAATGAAATTGTGTTCTTTTAATAATTGTGCTCGTAGAATTTAAGGATAGCGTATTTTATTGAAATATTAAAAAGAATCGAAAATGGATGTAATTTTATTATTCTCCCTATTCTTCATCTTTGCACAATAATTCCTCTAAATCATGGTTGAACTAGGAAAGAGTGTCCTGCAGCTTATACAGTAGCCACCATTGCTGCCCTGTTGACGGAAAGTTCTAGAAGTCTACTAGAGTATACTAGCCCTAGAGCTATGTCTACAACATAGTTACAAGCTACGTCAAAGTAACTGAAGATATCTACCGATAGTGATAATTTAGTTTTAAGTATGTGCAGTGGATTATACACAATAAAAGCAATATTTAAAACAATACTCTGATCTTAACTGAAGCATCGTAGAAATCACTGAATAATCACTAGAGAGTTGCAGCGTTATATGAAGTTTTATTTATTTTCCACCACCAAAAAAAAGTTTTTGAGTAATTATTTTGGATAATGCAGCAACACAGAAAGCTGGTTTCTACATTAAAGTTTGGCATTAACACTTGTATATTTCATGCAAACAAATTCAATTAATAGCAAATCAAAAACATATTTAGGACATGTCTGTCAAAGAAAAATAGAAAAATAGAAAAACGTTTTATTTATCACATTAATAATGTGAAATCCTGTCAGAAAAATTCACGTTTTGTTACAATACAAAAACATATATTTAGCTTAATATTTTGTGATATTTTCTATACTAAAATATCTGTTACAAACTATGTGAATCTATAATAACCAGTTAAAAAAAAATTAATAAATCATTAAAAAATAAAATTGATTTATTTTACATAAGAGAACATTTTAACTTTTTGAAAGTTTTATGTCACTTTGGTTTTGACAAATCTATGTTAAACCGTTTTTTCCATGAATATTTTCTGAAAATCCATAAATAATATATTTATGTAAGTACTTCAGTCTTATTATCGCTCTAACAGGTTTTGACTATTTATTTCATAAAGTTGCTTAGTTACTTTTATATAAGAAAAAATACAGATTTTGTCATTTTTGTGAATGATTTGAAACTGTTTACAAAAATGCAAATAATCTTCTTAAAATTGTTCAAAAATAAACCAAATACGCGAATTTCTTTATTGCCCTTTGATTACAGTGGTAATTTTGAATGCATACACAGTACACAGGATCATAATAACATCGTTTTCACAAGAAAATATTCAACAAGTACCAGGTAGATACCACTAGGAAATAAAAATACTCTTTTCATCATATCGGACAAATAACAATAGGGAGGCGATAGATTCACGATGGGATATGTAGTTGCTCAATTATCTATGCCATGTGACAAATATCCTTTTTCTAATGCTGTAAAAATAATAATTAAATGAAAGTTTTTGTATAACTGAATGCTTTCGAAGCATTAAGTGACACTTTTTAAGTATCGAAAACCTTAAAATGTGTCTTCTTCTCTGTTCTTTAAGTTGCTCATTTCCTTTTTCTTTAAAGGTGATCAATACTAGTATCAATCTGGCAACATTATATGTCGATAGACATTGTGTCCAGATAGTCTTTCTAACTAACTCTCCGAATGTCAATTTTTATAGTACTTTCCAAATCGCAAGGAACCAAATTGAAGCAAAGATTGAAAACTGACCTAGCTTTGATAGATTTTTCCCAGCTAATTATCGGAAGCGCCTATATTCCTACTTGAATTGTCAACACATTAGTTTTCATAAAGCCTAGTTAAATACTTTTTTTTTCAAGGTAAGCATATCAGTCTGACAGCACTATATGTCTGTGGACATTGCGTCGGAATATTTAAAGGAAAACTCCTTCTAACTAACTCCTTGGATGTCGATTTTCATAGTTATTTCTAAGGCGCAGGGAACCAAGTTGAAGCAATGATTAAAAGCCAACTTAGCCTTGATAGATTTTTTCCATATTTGATAAACATCAAAAATATGGTTGTAAGAGAGCTGATTGCTGGAAGCGCCTTTATTCCCACTTGAATTGTTTACCCTTTAGTATTCATAAATTTTTTTAAAAGAGAAGTAGCACTTCAGGCAACAATGCCTATTTAGTCTTGTACTACGCTACATTCTTTAGGAAAGGGATAGAGAAGAGATGCGACAGGTGGTGAAAGTAGAAGGATAGTTACGGAAATTAACTGTCGTATAAGACAGCTCAGTGACCAGTGACTATCACTTCATCACTGTGCAGCCCCACCGACAGCCAATTTTAATTTGTAGTGTAGTGGGAATCGAACCTACAACCCCCAGTCATGTAAGGTACTAGCCTACAGGGGCAATAAATTTAGAAATGTTTCCTGTACAACATACCTTAGAGTGTTCTATACATCTGGACACTTTATTGGAGTCCAGACATATTGTTGATAAGATGCCTTTATTATAAAAATTCTTCAATTCATCACTTAATACTATTATTGTAGCATCTTCCCTAATCATAGTCTCCCCAAAAAAAATAGTGCTTAAGGATTTCCCGCACACGGCTCCACAAAAGATAAAGAAACATATACCTTTGATTTTGGTAGTGGATTTACTTTTAAATAGTGTATAAACTGTTCCAAATCCATACCGTTTTTTGACTACGTCGGTTTCTTCGCCTGATGACATAAGTTGATTACCGAAAACGCCTATATTCCTACTTAAATTGCTTACCCATTAGTATTCATAAATCCTAGGTGGCCTAAAATATACGACATCTAGCAAGAAGGCATTTTGAGTATGTACTGAAAGTTTATCTGAGAAGATAATAAGTTTTCTTAGAATCGTCTGTAAATATCCTGGTGACATAAATTTAGAAATTTTAGAACATTTTATCAGAGTTCATATAAAAAATGACATAGCGTGCAGATAAGATGTCTACATTTCTCGCTTGATCACAAGTCTTCTTTGTCGAGAATTTAGAAGCTTGATGTAGATCTAAATTCCCGACTGCTGCTAATATGTGAGTGTTAAAGTGAATAAGGTACATAAAAATCAGTGATGGCTTAGAGTTTGCATTAGTAAGTGAGAAGCAAGTTTTAAAAGAATATTGTTTATATCTTCTGGTAGTTGGGCATTCCCATTTAATGACCAAAAGATATTGCGTAACGTTTTTGTGACATAAACTTTCTTCTTTTATTTCTGAAAATTTTAGGTATTAAGCGACTTAAAACATGATAAATTTCTGTTTGGTTTCTGTTCTGAACTGGTTGTAATATTTTTGACTGTAGATTGCTTCTATTTTAAAAAAAAAGTTAATGATATTAAAACAAAGGGTGCGTCTATATAGCATATACATGGTTATAACATGTCTATTGAACCTACACCCATACAAAATTTTAACAAATTTCGTATAACACAAGAAATAAGGGTTAGGTACCCCTCTAGGCTAGTAGGTAGTTTACAAGTTTGTCAGTATGGGGGTTGTGGTTTTGATTTACTGTCGATGGGGCTGCTCAGCGATGAAGGCATAGTCACTAGTCGCTATGCTGTCTTTATACGACAGTTAATTTCCAACTATCCTTCTACTTTCACCACCTGTTTCATCTCTTCTCTATCCCTTTCCTAAATAATGTAGCACGGTACTTGACTAAATAGCCATTGTTGCCTGAAGTGCTACTTCTCTTTACAAAAAAAAAAAATAAATAAAAAAGTAAATAAATAAAAAAGTAAACTTGCATATTAAAGAGTTTCCCCATAGGCGAAGTGAAATTGTCGGCAAAAAATTAAAAGAAATATCCTATTGTGTGTTCTATAAGCTGTAGAATTTTCTAAAAAATCTTATACACACAAGACAACAACAACACGCTTTTGAGAAATTCCACGAAATAAGCTAAAACACAGAAAACAAAAGCAAACACACAGTCATTTAGGCGCCTACACTGAATAATAACAACAACAACAACATGGCGTGATATGCGAGAACCGCTTAAAAGTACCATATAAGCAACAATTGCTGGGCAAATCAAATTAAATTAAGTTGAGACATCATTGACAATAGATGACAACATAATAAAGCATATTTTTATGCATTGCACTAGTGAAGTTACCATTGTATTTATTTTGTGTGTATTGGAAGTAAATAAATCGTGTAATTTAATTTCAAACTCTGACGTGTTGTGTTATTATTTTGCATAAAAGAAGTCAATTTAACAAAACGTTTATTAAAATGTGCTTAATAAATACACAAATATTTATTAAGAATTTCATATTAAAGAGTATGCCAATTTTGAACACAATAGATAGGAAACTAAAGCTTAAGAAAAGTAAGCAGTAGATTTTTATTCCATAATCGATTACTCTCTATCCGTCTGTGTGTTTGCAAGTGGTGTTTTTTGCAAGAATTAATTTTCATAAATTTTTAAGAAAAATAATAATCGCAACTATTTCAAAGGAGACGTTGAGGTGACTAAAAACAGAAAACAATTATTTATATTGAAATACACCCAGGTGAATATCGATAGGTAAAGCAATCCTTCAATTAATTCTGAAAAACCAAACACATAAAAGAAAAAAAAAATAAAAAACTCTTAAGCATTCATATAAACCAACTAAGAACATTCCTTTACGGAAAATGTTTTCCTTTTTCTTTTAATCACTGCACCTTTACATTATGACTCAAATAGGTTTCTGTATACATTCCTTTTTAGTCTGTGTATAGGTGAACATTTGTGGCACTTTTACATTAAACTGATATTTTTATTTGTACTTGTGTATGTTTTGGTAAATATATGACATTGACGGAAAAAAAAAATATTTTTTTTTGTTAAAAGAATTTTTTTTTCCGTGTATTAACGGCACTTGCGAGTACACGCATGCAGTAACATGCATTGTTAATGACAAAAAAAAAATGAAAAAATAAAAAAATGCAATCTGCTGGAAATAGAACGACAACCGTATAGAAAACCATAAAAACCTAAAAGTTAAACATGCCAGCAGTTAATTGTTTTAACACCTTTTGCTACTGGTGTTGATATTGGTGCATATTATATTTGAATGTATGAGTGCTTGTGTGTTCTCTACTTGAAACATTTATGTGAAGGATCAGATGTGTGCGTTTTAAATTTAGTTCATTTCTATGTTTATAACTTCGTACAAATATAAGTGTTTTGTATCCTTAAATTGTATATTTTGTGTTTGTTATAGTTTTCCTGATGATGTTGTGCATTTTCCTCTCCTTGTTTCCTTCCCTCACAAAAAAAAGCATCCCTACAGCCACCAATATAACACACAGCTGCAGTTTATGGCAAAGTTAAGTTCTTTGTGTGGCTTTTATTTTCAAAAATAAAATCAAAGGCTAAAAAAAGTAGTAAAAATGTAAAAGGATAAGAAGGCAACAATAAGAAATAAAATTCCATTATCGTCATGATTTTATCGATAGTTATTATGTAGTTGTTTTAAATGTGATTTTAAACTTTGTGCAAAAATCCTAGTAGATACGAAGGCAAAAAAAATTATATTGAAAGCAAATTAACAAGTTTTTTTCTTTTTCAGAATTTTTGCCTTTTTACTTCGTTTTAAAAGAAAATACATTCCAAATAAAGTTTAAGGATTTGAGTTCAGAAATAAGTTTCTGATTAACAATTACTGAAGAATAAAAAAGAGGATGTTTTGCAGTCAAATGACCCTGTTTTTATAGTTTAAATAGAAATAAATTGACTGTTGCATGAAATTTATGTCATAAATTAAAGTTTAAAAAATAAATACATAAAATTGAATTTAAGCCTTAATCAAGATTATTCTGCGAGTTATCACAATTATAATTATTTACTAATTAATAGTTAGATTCAGATAGCGTTTTAATGAATATCGCTGCTAATTTTGTATTAAGTTTTCTTATAGCCGACACCTAAAAATTTTAAAACGAGTTCCTTCGTGCTAAAAAAATGTTGGTCATTTGTTAAAGAGTAATTTAATTTTTCAATTCCGACTCCTTGAAAGAATGTCCAAATATTCACTGACCCGGCTGTTAAGGCTAACCTTTGGGCTGGTATATTCGCAAGTAATTTTTTATTTACAAGATGGCAGTCAACCACCGACTGAGCTCGACATATTATCCGTTACTATGACGAAAATATTTTACCAAGCTTGAGCGGTTAAAAAGATTTTAGCAGATCAGAACATCAACAAGTCTCCTGGGCCGCATGGGTTTCCAGCACTGCTCATGAAACAGTGCTCTTCGACACTAACGCATCTGTTAGCAAACCTTTTCAGCACGTTACATCATGTTGGAGTATTACTAAATTGTTGAAAGGTGGTTAAAATAACTCTGATCCGCAAAAAGGCTAAGGCTAATAAACGTAAAATATACCGCGATTTGTTCTGCACTTTCTAAAGTGATGGGAAGTATGGTTAATTTTTGTCTTGTGAGGTATTTGGAGCCCAATAGCTTAATTAGCGAACGACATTATGGTTTCCATAGAGAGGCGCTCTATGAGTGATGTACTGGTTTTTCTATCAGAACAGTGGTTCAACTCCATACCTGATTTTGGAGAAAGTAAGGTGGTGGCTCTAGATATTTCCAAGGCATTTGAAAGAGTGTGGTATGATGCACCTCTGTCAAAATGTTTTTGTTTTGGTATCAGTAATAATTTCTCTAGATTTATATCGAGTTATCTCAGAAATCTCACTATATAGGTTGTTATAGATAGGATTTAATCAAAAAAGTTCAAGATTAATTTAGTGATACCGCAAGGCTCCATTCTGTCTTCTACCCCATTTCTTATTTTTCTAAATGACTTTCATTGTCAGACTTTTAATCCCATATACATTTTTGCAGATGACAGCCCCGTTTGTCATTCGTATTCATTTGGCAATAGACCGAATCAATTGGAGGTAGGCTTCAAAAGGCAAAATATGAATAATACTAATAATAATAGGTGCCCCTGTAGGCTAGTAGGTAGTGTACCAGCTTGTGGGTATGGGAGTTGTGGGTTCGATTCCCAACGAATACCTTGGTTTTTTTCACTACAAAAATAAAAATTGACTGTCGGTGGGGCTAATCAGCGATGAAGGCATAGTCACAGGTCGCTGTGCTGTCTTTATACGGCAGTTAATTTCCGACTATCCTTTTACTTTCACCACCTGTTTCATCTCTTCTCTATCCCTTTCCTAAAGAATGTAGCGCGGTACTTGACTAAATAGGCACTGTTGCCTGAAGTGCTACTTCTCTTTAAAAAAAAACAAAATACGCTCAATCATGATATCCCAAAAAACTCCGAATGGGGTCGTGTGAATAGAGTCGATTTTAATGCCTATAAAACTAAACGTTGCATGCTTACGCATAGATATGTATTCTAAAATGTTACTGCAACTATTACTATGGGTGATATAGGCATTAGGGATCGGAAGCTTTTAATGTTCTAGGCATGAAAATACAGTGGGATGTTCGAAGGACTGAACACATTTTTCAGGTTTCTAAAGAAGCTTTCAAGTTCCTCGGTTTTGTAAAACCGTGTAAAAGATACCTCACTTCATTCGATCTTTGTATTATTTATGTCACCTACATTTGTCCAAAAATAGAATACAACTCTCTTGTATGGGTCGGCGCCCTAAAGTCTATTTTGGAGTTGCTCGACCGCGTACAAGACGGTGGCAAGAGGCTCATTAAGAATGGTAGGGTATCAAACTCTATTGTTTTTTTAGAGCATCGACGCAATGGGAGTTGCATTTCTCTGTTTTATTGTTATTTATTGTTAATGCAATGTTAAGTGCTTTAATAATACTAGGAAACTTATTCCCATTACGCAAACGTTTTTAGAAATGTGGCTGATTGGCCAGTGAATCGCACTATGCATTACAGGGAAAATTCGTTTTTTAGCAGAACCCATCGTATGTGAAACAAGGTCTAGAGGTCTTTGCTGTCAATGAAGGAAAATTCAAATCGAAACACAAACACTGCTCCCATCTTATCTCCTCCCCATAATCTAATTTTCTAGTTCTGGCACAATGCATTTCTTGAATAGGGATTGTACCCTCAGTGCTGTTAGGAAGTAAAAAAAAAAACTAAAAATTCAGCTCAAAACGATAAGATAATTTGTAAAACCAAATAAAAGTAAGTTTTTTATCAGCGATTAATAAACATTTTTGGAAATTTCCATAGAATGATTATTCTTCCTTAGTTACTGTAAATCGTGTTGCAAAAGTGTTGAAAATTTAGTTAAATTAAATAAAAGGAATAGTGTAATTTTTCGTCCATTCGTTTTAGTTTTATTTATTATATTTAGTTTTATTCCAGTTTAAAATAAAACACATCTGTATTATATAAAACAATTATTATCTTATTTAATTTGTATTCATTATTAAAAAAAAGGTTTAAGATGAAATAATTTTCTGCCATTGATTTCGAATAAATTTCTGTTTTTAATTTCTTATAACTAAAGTATTTTAAAAGAATTTGTGTCCTTAAAGTTTAAAAACAAAAAACTCACTAAAAATAAATCTCTTATTAATTTGTTAAATTTTATTAAATTTGCTTATTTTGTTAAAGCATATTTGTTATACTATTAAACATACAAAATTAAGACTAACACTTACTCCATATTTGAGCTTAAATATTGTTTAATTTATATTTTCTTGTTATAAAAATTTCTATTGTTTAAAAATATGCACAATTAGCATAACCTCACATAAACATTTAAATGTTTTAATTGCCATTACAGTTAATGAAATATCTGGTTCTACTTTAAAATAATAAAATAAAGTCGAAATAGTTATGAAATGAAATTTTTAGGGACAGCAAAAAAAATTATATTTTTGAAATATGGAGATAAAATATTGCCGACCTGTTTAAGATTTTATTTAGAATTAAAGCAGAGGATCAATTGTGCTGTTGACTAACTTTAAACAATATAACACTTGTTATTTATATAAACATATACTTGTTTACAGTAACGAATTTGCAATTCACTAATTAGTGTTGAACAAATACACAAAAAAATTAATTGTTTCATTGGCTGTGTGACATGTGGCACCTACTTACTGAAACCATATGTCAGTGATATCCACGTTGTTTATAATCGGCCAAAATTGAGTTGTTAGCCTTTCGCGATAGCGTGACCCATTGTCTGTTACTGCATTTCAAGTCTCATCTTCGAAAAAAGGCCTAATCACCCTCCAAACCACATAGCTCACCACGCAGTGACACATTGAGCATGCAAAGGCTTGTCAATAATCGTACTGGGATTTTCAGACTATTTTGCTTCGTCTGAAAAAATGATTTTTTCTACGGCAATGTGAATAGTCGGTCGGCTTCAATTCCTGCACCAGTTGGAAAATTCGCTACGTGGTGATTTAGATACCACCAATTGTTGAGAATGTCGATTAATGTTGTATTTTGTAGTATGATGCGTCTAGGGTTAATAAATGGTTAATTGTTGTTGGCTCTAGAAACTCCTTTTCAGTTTTGTAGCTCTGTTCATTTTAATATTATGCATTATGATCAGCGCATGCATTTTCTACTCCTCGAGCGACTACGATATCATAAAAAAATGGGCTTTGCTGCGATCCAAATTCCAAATTCACCAAATTCTTTTGATCACTTGATTTTGGGCTTTGGGCAATGCCTCATTATAGCTACACAGAGAACTTGCTTCTGGATAAAATATACTAAAAAAGATTAAAATATAGTAAAATATATTAAAATATTCTAAAAGTAGAGGAGCTCCAAATATACGATTCGTGCATTGTCCGTGGAAATTTTGCTTTGACATTTACAAATTTAAGTTGTGGATCAAATATTGTTATTGTTAATAATTTGGGCCTATTTTTCTATACCATATGCATATTTATTGAGTCGTAAGCATGGTTGTTTATATAAGCCTCCTCATGAATATTCGGAGCTAAGTTCGGAACGCGTGTGAAATTGAAAGCTCCCATTATAATGACCTCTACTAAAAATGATTATGCTAAAGCAAAAGTTGTGTTTTGTTTTTTTTTCTTTAATTTATTTAAAAGAGAAGTAGCACTTTAGGCAACAATGCCTATTTAGTCAAGTACCGTGCTACATTCTTTAGGAAAGGGACAGAGAAAAGATGAAAATTAACTGCCGTATAAAGACAGCACACTGACCAGTGGCCATGCCTTCATCGCTAAGCAGCCCCACGGGCAGTCAATTTTAATTTTTGTAGTGAAAACAAAACCAAGGTCTTCGTTGGGAATCGAACCCACAACCCCCATATATACAAGCTAGTACACTACCTACTAGCCTACAGGGGCACCTACAGCTTGATGCTCACTTTTGTACAAAACATTGTATGATTGATTGCATCAGTATCACGCTGAATGCAATGACTTATTGAAGGCTTGCTCACTAAAATTCTCTGTTGATATCCTACAGGACGCTGGTAACAGCAGGTTGCAAAGAAACGCCAGCAAAATTAATTAACAAAATTAATGCTTTTTTAAATTTAAATAAATAGGTAAAATAATACAATAAGTCGGTCCTTTATATTGAGATTTTTTGTTAAGTTCACGACATAAAAATTGTTGTTATTAACTTAATCAACTTGCTAGGAAAAATAGCTATCTTAAAGTAACATAAAAAAGAATTACAGAATAGCAAATTCATTTTCTTTAGAATGTAGTCATACTTTAAATAAATTATGTGTACGTTTAAAATTAAATGAGATTTTCCATTATAAGTTACAAGTAGTTCTAATGTCAGAATGCTCTAGCTCTAGCTATTGAAAAGTCTACATCTTAGGCATAGCACAAGTTGCATTATGGATGCTCCATAAAAATTAACTAACAATTTCTTCTTATCATTTTATTAAGTGGTGATATATTTATGCATTTCACTGTACCGTGTAAGTACTTAAAATTTCTCATTTAAATGCTTAGTTGTAAATATTTCCAAGAAACTATCGGTTTATTGTTATTTATAATGCTCATTACTTATGCACACATTTAAGTTTTGCGTATAAACATAACAAACAGTAAGTAAGTGTGTAAGTAAACAATGAGTAAGTCGACAGACTCATGTTTATATTTTACAATTAGCAGATATTTCATACAATATTAATTGTATAATTAGGTGAACTATTATATTATATTATATTATATTCATTATATTCGTGTATAAAAATATGCTAAATTAATAAATAAAATATTAACTTTTTCATCCATATTTATAGAAATATCAATGCTTGGTCGGATAGTTGGTGTATATTTGATTTCAAAGATTATTTTAAATGTCCTTCAGTTATCTTGAGGCAATAATTTCTGTATTGTCAATTAAGGGGAGGAATTACTCCTAAGTATAAAAGCTGCACAATGGTAATAAAGGTTGCACTACCTTATTCGCAACAGCAGCATATTTGACATCGCAAATAGTCATAGAATGTAGTGTAACGACACGTTCTCGCGTTATGCTAGGGTAAAGCTCGCGGCGTCCAGGGTTCGTTACAAAAAAAATGTTGCTTCACTGATAACACAAGACGCTTTTGTATTTCAAAAAAAAAATATCTTTTATTATAATTCACTCTTAAAATATGTTTAAGTTATACTACGGCACTACTGAGCACGCCAACGACGATCAACCGCTTCGTGGCCCTCAAGAGTTTTCGTCTCCCCTCTCCGCCGGCTAGCCTACTGCTTCTCACACTGGAGCGAATAAAATTCTGGTCCAGTCTGAGCAGAACAGTTTGCCTGTCCACCTTTTTGACCTGTCGCGGTTGTCACGAATAAGATTCTGAGACAACCTCTCCATGTCGAAATTGGTGTTAGCCTTTTGACGATCTTGTCCATCTTGTTCAGCTAGGGCGAATAAAATTCTGGCCAGGTGAAGTAGCGACAGCACTTGCTTAGCCGTAGACCTGAGCTATACTCAATTAATTCAAAGTCGAATAAAATTCTGACTCTGATTAACTGAGCTGAACCTATTCGCAAGACTATTTTAATTAAGTTGAATAAAATTCTAACTCACTTAAAAGAAGTCTTGCCCGGTTGCTTGCCCGTGGCCAACTCTTCTCAAATACGTAATTATCTCGCTTTTATATGTTTCTGCCAGGCACACATACACACCCATACCACCAAACTACAGCTGATTGCTACTGGGTTGTGTTTAATGGTATATTCTACTCACGGATGTATCCTCGTGTTAATAGATGGCGCCTTTTAACGGCTATTATTTGTCTTTAAAATTAATACATTATGATTTAAAATATTTCATTAAACAAATAACAAATATAATTTGAAAATAAGACAAGTATATAATAGAATTCATTTGATAATAATAAAAAAAACAGTAAAAAAATTGATAAATGTGAAAAATATATATAGAGTTTAATTGCTTGTGATCTAATTGCTATGTGATCCAAAAACAAGCCTGCCGACTTTTGATCGTCACAGCAGTTATGTTCATACGACAATAATCTACAATATTTCAATTGCCAGTCCATATGAAAAAATACGCAAAAAGCACCAATTTCTATATTCAAGTCAAATTCATTCTAAGTTTTTATAATGCGTGCCGCTATCAGTAATTTGCTATTAGCAGTTTTTGAGTCATTGAATAGTTCTGTATATTAACTGCTATTGTATTAGAATTTGAAACTGAATAGTTTCATAGTGCTGTGCATCAGATAGTAGGAAAGTTTTGGAAATGTATAGGTAAATTTGAGATGGCAGATGAACTGAAGTTCTAAATTAGATCTTTTTGGAGCCGCATAGAAGAGTTTCACTGTAGACGAATCTTTTCACCAATATGTGTTGGTATTTACGTTTGCTTTTTATTACACTTAAAAAATGTTGTGTTTTAAAGCTCTGAACAAGTGAATTAAAGCATACCAAAGCTAGTGCCTATAGTTAATAACATAATGGCATTTAAATATTAAACAGCTACTATTTTAATCGATCAATATTTTTTTTGAATTATTACAGATGTTTCATAAGGTGTTCGATGTTACGAAAAATAAAATTTTAACAAAGGCTACGACTGAGGCCAACTAAATGTGTATGGTAAAATTGAATTTACACGGCACAGAAATGTTTTCAAATAAATCTAACTTTGGATGCATTAAAAATTAAAAAAAGGTTAAGTTTTAGTTTTTGTAAAGAACTTGTAAAAATGTTGCTTAAATTGGCCTATAAATAATTTAAAGAATAACCTGTTCAATTAACAATTGAACGCTATTGCCTCTTTTAATTTTTTTTAAAGTACCGCAAGGCTCCGTTCACCATTTGCCATTCGTATTCATGTAGAAATAAACCGAAACAGTTAGAGGTCGGCTGCAAAAAACAAAACATAAATGATACACTTTCACGATCTCGCAATAATTATCTTGCAATTGATTTTAATGCCCATAAGACTTAACGTTGCATGGTTACGCATAGATGTGTGTTAGGAAATGATGCTGCCTCTGTTACTATGAGTGATATCGGAAGCTCTTGATGTTCTTGGTATAAAAATAAAGTGTTTGATGGACTAAGAACATTTTTCAGGTTTCTGAAGAAGCTTTCAACTGCCTTGGTTTTCTAAAATAGTGTTGAATAGACTTCACTGCATCCGATCTTCGTACTGTAGCTGCCCAAAAGTGGAATATAACTCTCATATACGGCCCGGTACACTAAATCCTATTTTTGAATTGCTTGACCGCTTACAAGAGAGGGCACATTGGGAACAGTAGGGTGTGCAACTCTATTCTCTATAGCATAGACGCAATGTGGGTTATAGTACACTGTTTTGTCGTTACTATAATGCTAAATGCTCTGATAAAATTAGGGCATTTGTTTCCGTTTTTCGCACGTTCTTGGATTTCACAAACTTTTCATTTGGTTGGATGGCCGGTTATTCGCACTATGCATTACAAAAAAAAAATCGCTTTTTAGCAGAACAGTCCGTATGTGGAATAAACTCCCTCCAGAGGTCTTTCCTCTTACTTTCAATGGAAAGTAGGAAAGTTTAAATCGAATATCCACAACCACTTTTCCCTCTATACTGCTCCTAATAACTAATTTTCTAACATGATGCATTGCATGAGTAGGGTCATCCCCTTAATGCTGGTCCGAAAAAAACCACACTTTCGGTGAAAAATTTTCGTTCGGAAGTTACATCTGAGAGCTCTTTTTCTTATTAACCTTTGGTAAATACCTTAATCTGAAAAATAATAAGCATTATTTCAGCAACATTTTGATCTTTTCTTTATTATTTATGCTTCTCTGATATGGTGAACCAAAAAGGCAGTTTATCTTTGTACAGATAAAGTTAAAATTCATTCCAAAAGGGCATAATTTAATTTTCTCTTTTGGCTCATTAAAAATTAATCATATTGCAAAATAGTGTTGCAGATAATTAAAGTAATTAAAAATTCCAAAGTTTTGTAATTTGTGTAGGGCGTAATTGCGGTCGTTATAGCGGAAATAATTCTTTATACGAGTTTCAATGAAAGACGTGTCTCTTTAGGGACACGATTTAACTTTTATCAATAACAAAGCCTCGTATTACAATTTCATAGAAAGAGACTTTCGACGCAGGTAAGATCGATATTAGAAAGGTTAAGAAATCAAAAAACTCCATCATAATATTTCCTTCAGTCCTTGTGCCAAACGCACAATATTGATTAAACGAGTATTTTGAAAATACGTTATTGTAAGTGGGTGTTAATGTTTATATTGATTTTCATAATTAAACGTATAATTGACTTAAATTCCTAATTGCTTATTGATGTTTGTATTGTATAAATGTAAGAATACGTTCTCATATTGAGTGACTGCATGAGCTTGTTAGCTTTTTGCTCTCAAATACACTTCATTAGTGTAGTTTTTCATGTTCTCAATTAAATGTTGCATGAAATTGCTGAAACATAAGTGTAATTAGTAAAACAGTTTTGTATTGTAACTAGGTGAGTGTGTTACTGACTGATTGATAAGCTAATGTAATTTCATTTCCTTTAATAAAATTAATTACTAAAGTTTTAAAGTAAATCGCTTATGTAAAAATATTTATTACTCAAAGATTGTTTAAAATAATTCGTGTTTAAATGTTCATATAATTGTTACTTTACTTTGGATTATGTTTGCACAAACCCTTGCTAAAAATGCTAAGATGAATTAAGATTTTCTTAATATAAAAAAACTTAAATATATGTTAAAATACTTATGCCAGTAACTACACTTTTGTTAACAGAACAAATAATTCCTTAGAAAATATTGAAATTTTAAGCATATCTTACATTCAAAGGAAAAAGTTCATTTATATCAAACGGCTCGAAATGTTCACATGAGCTCATTGCCTTAATACGAATCAGTGACACCTATACCTCTTTTTGATATTACCAGTGTTATAAACTCAGCTTTATAACACTTTTTCAGCCAGAAAATTCTGATGTATCAATTAGCCTTTTTTTTAGAATTTACTTTATCTTTTATTTTACATTTTAGCCTTTTTGGTTGGCTAGGAGGTGAAGGCTTCTAAGTACTTCTAAGTAAATGCTGCGGACGACTTTAATGTACATACTCGATATTTATACGCTAGCGTACTATATATTTTTGAATCGTGAAATACATACGTGATCACAAATATTTTTAACAAGTGATGCGGAAAATTTCCAATAATACTTTTTTTTATTAACCCATTAACCGCCAAAATGAAACTAGAAGCGATAATTAACAAATAACTTTGTTTTTTAATTCATTGTATATAAAATTAATATAAAATAAAGAAAGAAGTTTAAAAAATAATAAGTAGGCTGAGTGGGATGGGTGTACTCAATTGAGTACAGCGGCGGCTTATAGGTGAAAATCTTCAAAACATTTTTTGTCAATGCATAACGTTTTTAAACATTTTTTGCATTGCCAGCGAACTCTTGTATGACATAAAACACATCTTAACTGCTTTTCTAGCTTTCTGGGGTAGTGACCTATACCATCTTGAGGTAACCCTAGTACCAATGAAGATGAAAGGCGAGCTTTAGTTTGCACGTTTTGGCGTAAGTAGTACCTTGCAATGGAACGCCTAAATAAAAGTTGATCCATACTATCGCTGTGACTCATTACATACAATCGCCAAGCATTTGAAATGGCCATATCTATTATATAGGTAAACAATACCCACCACCATTTCTTACCACGAATGGCTATTCTATAGAGTGAAATGGACTGGTCCAATTCATCTACTCCTCCCATATGTTTATTGTAAGTCGGAAATACTTTTGGAATATTGACATCAATTTTTTGTCGTTGTATAGCAGACCAACGTTTTACAGCTCCTAATGGCTCAATTGTGTCATAATTTGTTGCCATTGTACATATGCTGTTGTCTTTCCATTTTACCAAAAGAACTTCATTTTGCTTGTCAAACCTATAGTCATAGGAGGCTCGCACTTCTTTTTTCATGTCTTTACTGCTTTTCAATGGACACTTTTTAGTTCTGTTCTCTCTAATTGTTCCAGTCGCACGAAATCCCCTTTCCTTGAGTTCCACCATGAGATTATAATTAGTAAAAAAGTTATCGAAAAATACTTCATGCGATGCTGGGTCAGTCTCCATTTTTTCAAGCAACTTTTTTACTACTCTTGACCCTAAGGGATCAGTGTAATTTTCCTCCGATTTTCCACAGTAAAAATCAAAAGTGTAGCAATATCCGTTCGAACTGGCTGCTACCCAGTTCTTAAAGCCAAATCGCACTGGTTTTCCACGTATAAACTGCTTAGCAGGGTGATGTCCAAAATATTTTACCATCGACTCTAATTGAAATGTGTTGGTGCAACACTCCCCACTGAAGAAATTTTTTCATTACAACATTTGCTAATGGACGAATTTTAAACATTTTGTCCCTGGTGGTGCCAGCTTCGCTATTGTCCGCAAGATGAATGTTCTTTTTGATATCACGATATCTATGTCTAGGCAGTGATTTTGATACCATTTCCATGCCAACATCTTCATCGTAGGACCAGTATAAATCCTCTCTGGGTAATTTGTTATATCCAGATAGTATCAGTACACCTATAAATTTTTTTAAGTCGACGGGGTCCAGTTGGAAGTTATGCCTATTATTTTGACTAGCATATAAATTTGTATTGCTGATAATCAAACTAGCCACTTCTTCATCAAATATTTTCTCGAATACTTGTACTGGGTTGAGATTACCAAGCAACTTCTTTACATTTTCTTGTTTGGCAAGCACATCAGTCGATACCAGAGATGTGGAAGAGTATGTTGGTGAGCACTTACGCCAAACTGGTAGATGATTGCGCCTTCTTTTTATCTTTTCGGCCAACGGTTCGTCATCGCTACTATCGTTATCATCAGTTAAAATGGTATTATTGTGTCGCCTAAATACCTCAATGCTACCTGGCACATCTCTCGGTAAGTTGTCAGCTACCATGTCCTCATCACAACCTTCTTCTTCATCTGTCAAAAAACTCGGTTCCGGCGGAATAATAGCGAAATCATGTAACGAATCGTTATCACTATCTTCCAATATTCCGTTAACAGCTTCTTGTAATCCTTTGAAATCATTACGAGCTTTAAAATGTTTAGTACTCATCATATTCTTTTGAACTCTAAACTTATAACCACAACACAACTTAACGATGCTAACTTTCAACACTTAATGACTTTATTCGAAGCACACACAACGAGTAGCATTGATACTTTCATATTTTGGGAATCCCCTTCTTACACATGTAGATAAACCTATAAGTATGCTTTAATATTTCTGTAGCAGTGTTGCCACAATTTGTATATGGATTCTGCCGCTGTACTCAATTGAGTACAGTAGTATTTAAAGTACGATAACTTTGTAGAAATAGCTAGCAGATAATTTATGTTATGCTTATTTTATCAAATGAAATGTTCTTTTTCAGAAAAATAAAATAGAAAAGAAATTAGCAATATAGTAAAAGCTGAAAAAGGGAAAAGTCTGAGCTTATCTCGACACATCAACTTTGTGTCTATTTAACAGTGCATTTTTTGAGAGTTAATATGTATCTAACCAATTTTTTATATTTTTTTAAAGGGGTACAGGTCTCTTTTTATATACAAATGCAAAAAAATGCACAAAAATTTTCAAACTTTTGAAATTTTTGCAAATGTTTAGCTGTACTCAAATGAGTACACCGGCGCCAAATGGGTTAATTTTAGACGTATTCGTAGTAGATGTATTACCAATTGTTCAATTTCGCAAGAAAATTTAATTAAAATTCATTGTGAAAATGTTGTTTCTGTTAAAGTTACAATTCGTAAAATTCGTGATATTTTCGGTCAACATTATCGTTCTTCTGAGACCGCTATTAAAAATTTGATCGTTAAATTTGAGTCGACAGGTTCAATACAAAATGTTCGAACATCAATGCGTGTTCGACCGGGTCGTTCAACTGAAAACATCACAGCCGTGAGCCACAGTGTTGAAACAGATCCTAATTTGTCAATTCCTTGACGTTCTCAACAATTGGAGTTAGCCAAAACCACCACATGGCGAATTTCGCATAAGGATTTGACATTGAAGCCGTACAAGATTTAATGGATGAATTGAAACCGATCGACCATTCACATCGCCGTAGATTCGCTGAATTCATTGAAGAACAATCGGCTGGTTTTGCTGAAAAAATTTGTTTTCGGATGAAATCCAATTTCACTTGTCAGGGTATATCAGGAAGCAAAATTGTCACATTTGGGCTTCCGAAATTTTTCTATAGTAATTATTGAGAAGCCTTCGCATGCTCAACATGTCCCTGTATGGTACACTATGTGGTGTGGAGTTGTGATTGGGCAGTTTTTTTTCGAAAATGAAGTTGTAAATGCGGTAACGGGCCATCGATCACGCTATTGCGAGATATTAACAACCCAATTTCGGCTTATTATTGACAAATTGCTAATCGCTGATATGTGGTTTTAACAGGATGGTTCTACATGTCACACAGTCAATGAAATTATCAATTTATTGCAAACCAAATTTCCCGATCGCATAATTTCACGAAAATCAACAGGAAAGTGGCCAGCCACTGGATTTTTTTTGTAGGGCTATATTAAGGAAATATTCTATACGGAGCCAATCGAATCGTTTACAGCCTTGAAACCCAAAATAATTGCCGAACTTTTCTTTTCGTAATACAATTAAAATTTAAATCAACTTAACCTAAATTTTTTGTTTTATTTTGTTTTAGAAAACAAACTTCTTGTTGAATAACCCTCTATATACATATGAATATATAATATTATGTTAGGTAATTATTATTGTTCAATAAGGCTGTTATGTTCGTTACTAATTTTGATTAATTGTTATAACAAAAACCCAAAATTGTGTCAATAACAAAGATAATTCAATTCACTTTCTAGTTTTCTACAAGACTTTCTATAACAATAACTGTTTGCTAACTAATTTTTAAAATCACTACTATCACAATTTGTGAAGATAACTAAACTTTGTTATACAATTACATAATTAACTGTTACCTTTATCAATTTCCATTTTGTTTAGAATATATATTTTTGTATAATCAAGGCAAATCTCTGCAAATATACTCGATCTACCTTGTTGATTGTAAAAGTGTTATTGCGACGATATTTGTTTAAGTTTTTAAAAGAAAATAACTATCAGTAAAAAGGTAAACTAAATAGCCTATTGTGTCTTTTTACAAACTCCGTAAGACCACAACAAAATATTTATTTATGAAAAATTCTACGAAATAAAATAAACAACAGAAGACAAAAATAACTAACATAGAACAACAAGAAGAAAAATTTCAAGTCAAGCAGGCGCCTACACTGAATAAAGATAACAACAACAATATGTGATTGGTGTTGAAGTAGAAATTTATTGTACATGCGAGTTCCCCTCGAAACACATATAAACACAATCAGCTGGGCAATGAAGCTATATCAAGTACAACCATCGTGGAATAAAGATATAAAAATAAGAAAGCATCTTTTAGGCGTTACCCTGGTAAAGTTACCATCATGTATGTTTTGTGTGTATTCAAAGTGAAAAAATCGTGTAATTTAATTTAAAAAGTCTAAAGTGTTGTGTTATTATTATGAAATAAAACAACTCAATACAAGACAAATTTTTTTAAAATAATATATTATAATATTAGCCACAATAATACTAATAGAAAATAAAATAATATACGAGCTTTTTTTAGGTTTTAAGTTACATTTATTAATTATTGATTAAATAAAAATATAACTTTAAACAAAACACGATATAAATTAGACTTTGTCGAATTTTGTCGACAACACTTATAAAAGCTGGTATGTAAAAATGGAGAGAACTATTTATTTTGACAGGTTCATACGAAACGCAACGTCAGATAAAAAAGTATACAATGCACCGTTTACGTAAGAGCAAAGAGGTCTTATCTCACGAATGAACTAAGCCTCCAGAAAGAAATTGAGCGCAATTATAATGAGTCTTAAGGTTTCTTTATTGTTCTAGAAGTGTACAAATTTATGTACCCATGATATATATTTCTATTTTTGTAAAATCTTATTAAAATAGCATGAGTAGGGAGTCGCTTGTTGATTTTAGTACGATACTTTAATTTTGTAACTATGAGTACTTTAAAGTCTTATTTTTTGAAATCTACTAATCGTCAAGATTTTATTTCAATAAGTCGGTGGTAGCAGTAACCGCATGATATGTTGGCCAGTTATAATGAAGGCGCATTTCGCCCGTATGAATAAAAAAGAAAAAAACCCATCGTAAATGGTACTGTAATGATATCTCACCAAACAGTGCATTTCTTAAGATAAACTTTCGTTTATATTGTCTGTTTTGTATTGTTTTCATTCCACAGCAGGACATTTTGTTAATTAACTAATAATGAGCCTTATTACTGAACACAGACTTGCGATAAAAATACTAGATTTGTTACGAAAACTAAAGAATGATATTAAAAGTAAATCGGTATTGTTTAGTAGGGGGGTTAATATAATCATTTTGATTTTCCAAAATATCATCATTATCATTAGTGTCGAAAAGTGAGGGCAGTATGATAAACCAATTGACAGCGGCTTTTGTAAATTGTATCACACCTCAAAACAGTTTGCTTAATCATTCAGCAACCACAGATTTATTTAATTTTTATCTAGTTCCACGACTGCACATTTTTATATAGAAATCTAAGGCATCTGCGTCTTAGGTTTATTCCTTCTAATCACAATACTATAGAGTTTTAAATTAAATTAAACGATTTATTTACTTTTATTACACACAATAAAAACGATGGTTACTTTGTTGTCTTTACCTACTGATGACTGCTTTAAGCGATTTTCGTATATACAAAAAATATTCTACTTTAACATCACTATATTTTGTTGTTGTTACGCAACTGCTTGGCTGTGTGTTTTTTGTTCTGGGTTAATTCTGTTTGTTGTCTATTATTTATCTTATTTCGTAGAATTTCTTATAAATGTGTTGTTATTGTCTTGCGTCCATAAGATTTCTTAGAAAACTACGCAATTTGTAAAATGCACAGTGGGTCTTTTTATTTACTTTTTACTGATAATAATTTTCTTTTAAAACTTAACAAATAATTTTCGTAATAATAATTTGTGTTTTATAATGTTAATCGTAATGGACAGTGAAATATTTGGCAATGGCCAAATAGATAACATATTTTTATTATGCGACTTATGAGTTATGAGTTTCAAGAACAATTGCTGCAATTGAAAAAGGTGTTGCAATTAATTTAATTATATGTATTGTTTAAATAAAATAAACACAAACAAATTTATACTTACTTTAAATTTTTTAGGGAAATTCAACTTGATTATTATAATGTTAACTTGAATACCATCAAATTTAAAAAAAAATAATATTAAGAACTGTTAACAAGTTTAAATATAAAAACAAAAATAAGTTTAAGCAATAACTGTCAAAAACTAAAATAATCGAATCTAAATTTTTAGCCAATAAAAGCTTCCTTTAATCGATTTGCATATTTGAAAAAAAAATTAATTTAAGACTTCTACAAAGTATAAAAGTCTTTTCTTTTCTTCTCTTCTTTTTTGTTTTCCATAAAACAAATATGTAAATTCACTAGTATTTTGCCAACATTTTTTGTCTACTTAAAAAATGTTTTTATCACATTTGATTTCTTTCCTTTTTAGCATCATAAATAACTAAAATCCTTTGAATAAACAAGGTTTTTGTTGCCCAAGAAGAATTTTTCATATCAATATGTTCTCAATATAAAACTTTAAAAAACACAGACTTGAAATGGGAATAAACTCTGCAGAGAGAAAATCTTTTTAATGCTGACATATTACCATTGGAACAATGTTTTATAGCCTTCTTTGCAAATAGAAGGACAAACAAACATAAAATCAGCAGTAACATAAAACAAAGAAAAATATTGACGATAAAACAAAAATCAAACTTGAAAAATGGGAAAAAAATTTCAAATGAAAACTAAAGATGAGAAAAAAGTTTCGGAAAAAATTATCATAAGTTTGCATGACAACAATCTTTAAAGATTTCAAACTATATTGGAATTCCAAAATCCATTACTTTCCTTTCGATTCTTTGTTGGAGTTACTTTTTGTGCTATTTGTCTCATATTAAGCATTTTTCAGTAAGTTTTTTTTTTTAGTTTTACTTCAAAGACTTGTTCACAGTTACTTGAATATTTAGGAGCAAGCTAAAGTGCTCATCTTTGACAAAAGGATATTCAGCTCTATGTACTCGCCAGGAAATCGCAGCAGAATTTATTGTTTAATAAAATAAGTAGTTTAAAAAAAATTAAAATATTTTTCTCACGACATGGTTTTCGCATAATCTATATTTGTAGTTCCGGTCCAAATTAAAAAAAATTAAGAAAATTTTTACCCTAAAATTTAAATATTAAGATCCTTTGGTTTAGGTTTAAAGTGATTTTTATTGTTGTTTATTTTTTTTTTTTTTGGTGGACTTAACTTGTCTATAACAAAAAGGGAATCAAAGCAACGTTTATCAAATTAAAATTGGATGATGGGATTGTCATCAGTTCACGACAACTGAAAGCTATTAATCATGAGAAAAAATTCTAATATTTGGAGATTTTAAAGAAATAATATTATAACGATACTTCCCTAAGGTATTATTGGCAATAACATTTCTTTTAATATTCCATATCGTCCTACGCGCTGTTTTTATCAGTTGACAACTAAAGTATTGAGAGCAAATTATTCTAACTCTGACCCGTTTTTAAGAATATTGACTTTTCTTTTAATGTTAATGCTGTTAAATGTTATCTTATTTTATATTCAAATAACTAAATTTAACTTTTATATACAAGTAATTGTAACTGTTTTAATGTCTGTAGGGATCTTGAATTCATAGATTCAAAATAAAATAAAAAATAAAAATAAATTTCAGATTTAACTGATACGGATTTATTTATATTATATTTTATATACTTTTGGAGATTTCCGGAAAATCAACTGCGATCCAGTCTGAACATCAGTAGATTAGTCAAAAGATCGTTGGAATATATGACAATACCTTAACTAACATCACTAAAATCAAAGTTAATATTGGATATAGTTTTAGGTATAATAATTACAATTTTTACACACAATTTAAAAATAGTATTAAGTTTTCCTATAGCCGTATAACATGGGGTTATTCTATGGCTGCTAAATTTCTAAAAAGGCATAAAATATACTTAGTTTCTTCCATATGTCGTGAAAGACAGACTTCAGAGAAGTACGTTTAATGCATGCTTAATGTATGTGCATAAACATATAATATTCACTTCCAAACACCATAAGGAATAGATTAATTATTTAACATTGGTAAAATATTGAGAATCAATTGCAATAACGTTATTAATTGTATAGATTATATCGTTAAATATCATACTTTTTAGGTACGAGTGACGTCATGGCTTGTAATACTTTTTTTTTTGTTTTTTTTTTTTGTATTTGGTATTTAAGATAAGAAAATACGTTACGTACGTTGCGGCTACCGGCTAAAAACCCATCTTACATCCGGCATATTTTGCCCTCCTCGGCATCGCTGTCGTATGACTTCGGAGAGGATCCCTATTTGGACAGTATGGCCCTTTTCCACTAAGCCTGCGGCCAGGTACTCACTTTAAGCACCAAATCAGTGGTGGTTCATCGTCACCATATCCAGGTCACATTTCTTCGTGCGGAGTACACATTCCACATAATTCGCCACAAGAGTCTAGTTTTCGCAAGCGCTAACCATTTTATCTACTATATATACTGCTATCATTCGGCCAGTTTGTGCCTCCATTTTTGCGTGGTATTCAGACCACTTGAAGATGGTGTTGCCAACGACGTCAACTAAATCTTCCTCGTAAGTGCTGCATTTTCCCATATCATATAGGTACTTACGAAAGTAGCCATACCCAGATAGCATCTGCGTTAAGTAGAAATTTACCTCTCCGTTCTCCCTACATATCCATTCATCCGAAACCGGGATCATTTGGTATGTCCATCTCCCATACTACTCACTCGCCGGGTTGTGCCGTCATCTTCGCCGCTTTTAATGTTGAGTATTGGATTTTATTCCAGTATGTCAACTTTGGGTCCAGTCTTACCCCGAGGTAATTCCATCCATCATCCATCGGGACATCTATTCCGATAGGAATTCGTCGCCTGGTGAGCAGCAGAAGCTCCGTCTTATGCGCAGCAAGCTGTAAGCCGTGTGAGTCAAGCCTTGTCTTGGTCCTTAATATGACTTCTAACAGCTTACGTTAGGTGGCTTCTGTGGTCCTCGCCTGGATGACTGCCGCAATATCGTCAGCGCATACGACTAAAAATTTGTCCTCAGGCATCTCTATTTTTAATATTCCATTGTAGCTTGCGTTCCATAGATCGGGTCCAGTATGAAGCCTTGCGCAGCTTCCGAGGTAATCTCCAATTCTCCTGATGCCACTAGCCGTGCTGTAGATGAGCACTCTATCCGTAGGATAGTTTCTAATCATCTTCAGAAGTTACTCTGGAAACGTGAAATCCCCTGCCAAAGCGCTCAGAATTTCTGGCAATTTAAGGGTGTTGGATGCATTCTTTATGTCCAGTGTAGCCAAAAGAACCACAGATCGGCTATTGTGGATATTCAGCTGTACTGTCGTGAATACATCTGCCATTTCCCTTGTGGTTTCTATGGTGGATTGCCCGGGACAAAATCCGTAGCGCCTCGGTGATAATCCTTCTCCCGCGGTGATGGCTTGTTCCAGCCTTCGCTTTATCAATCGCTCCTATAGTTTGCCGGCGGGCGATGCCGCGTCCACCTTACCCTTATTAATGAGCACAAATCTCTGCCGTTTCTATGCAGTTGAAAATATGTACCATTCTAAGTAGCTGTTATACATCCCGAGCAGCAGCTGGGGTCGCTTGTCTCCTATTTCTTTTATAACTTCGGCTGGAATTCCATCCAGGCCAGGTGTTTTCCCATTCCGAAGGTTTGTAAAATTCTAAAACTTTTTGGATCTATATAAATGTTTCTTTTAATATTGTTGACTAATGTGAACAAAACGGTTTCGGCCATTTGCCATCTTCATCAGTGTTCTTTCTATAGTAGAGAGTATTTTATATTTAATAATGGAATATGACTTTACAAATTTGTTGATTAAAATTGTTGGTTGATTTTAATACTAAAAGCAAAACATATATAAATGGCTATATAGAGCATACAATACGTCCTTTATTTATTTTAACTTAAAGTTTCTCAAATTTTACTCAATTGATTTTCTATTACGAACAACAAATCAAAAAAAAAAAAAATTATCAAGTTGGCTTTACTGCACAGAACATCAAATGATTGCGGGTTATTTGGGTTTAATAAATTGTTTAATCTTCATAAAATTTTGATAACAAAAATACAATTTTTATTACATCAACTTCTTCAGTAGAGTGTATAAAAACAACAAAATGTCAATGTAAATAATATATATTTAATGTTATAATTTTTATCCAGGTTGAAAACCTTTTCAAAATTAAAAAAAAAAATCTTTAAATAATTTATAAAACACATGACATCATTGTCTTCAAAACAACACTTGCTAATGGGGAAAAAATTAAAGAGCAAAGAAATCATTAGAAAAAATATGTTAAACTATGATGTTATTGCAGTATCAATTTCCTTAAAAGTAATTAAACAATAGTGATTCTTGCCAACATTATAAGCACAAGTACTTGTAACTACTTACACGTTCAAGAGTACTTTGATTTTCACCAGGCCAAAGAGAACTATGCCAAAGTTTTAATAATTGCACTGATATGCAATTAATTTCTGCCAACTTCTCGTAGTTGCTACGCAAACTGTTATAACAACATGTAAGATAGCAAAGACTGTAGACTGCAACATTAACTTAATCATCGTCATTTAACGTTTCATGATTATAATGACAGCTCTACAGCCATGTCTCTGCTTTTTGTTTTATGCACTTGAAAGTTTAATTGCTGCTCTGGCTGCCAGCAGTTTTGTATACTGTTCACTAATACAATACGAAAATGCTCGAGAATTAAAAATATGTTAATAAAAATCATAGAGCCTTTTATCCCTTTTTTGGAGCCAAGTAACTGGAAAACTAATAAAAACATAAGTTCGTTTTTATATTAACACACACATGCACGAAAAAAGAGGCAAATACAGAAATATTCTTCTTTACAAAAATTTTATTTAAGGTCAACCGAAGGTGCCCGAAGAGCTCAAATGGACTATCACATGTGCTATACTATATATTATATCGAAATACATCAATAAACTGAAAAGGCTGTCATTTTAAGCAAGATAAAATTTACTACAGTAAATTTTTTACATTTAAGATAATTATACTCTTTTAACGCACAAAAATTAATTTAAGCTTAAATAGGGCTACCAATTTATACAGATTTATTTTAAAAATAATTCACAAATTCGCCTGGCTTATAGACAACTGCAATTTTTATGGAGCACATGATCGTCCATCTTGCCAAGCCATCTCTCGAACTGTGAATAGATTTTGTAGCACATTCACTCTAAAGCTCTCCCCGGAGGCACATATAGACATATAGCTGTTCTCTGGCTGGTTATAGAGGTTGGCCCCTATATGGGAGTATCGTGGTGGTTGTGGTTTCGAGACCCTCATGAGAGTTTGTGGGTCGGATCATTCACAATGAACACAATGAATGGTTTAGGTCCAGTGAGTATGAATGCCGTCGTGTTCTTAATAATATTAAGGTTCATGCGTTCTAGACCAGGAGTTGGAAAGTCTCCAACTCTTAAGCAAGGAGTAAAGGCTGCGACCTACTTCGAGCTTTTGAAATTGCAACTAGGAGTCACCGGAGAATGCACGGATTCGAAGGCCTTCTAGGGCGAGAGTGGCGCTACATACCATTCACAGTGGTTTGACCACCATCTGGTTAGGGCTAACGGACAGGTACAGATGTAAATCAAATCACGCAATACTCTCTAAAGGAGTATAACGAAAGTCTAAAAGCAAACTAAAATTTTTCAATTCATGTAAAATTTTGTGCAATGTTATTGGCCTGCACCAGTATAATACCCACTGTCGGTAATCATTACAGTCATCACATACGTAGTTCATCTTGAGCTGCTGGAAACTTATTCCATATTTTATTGCAAAATTAAGTTCATTGTTGTCTCATCTGGTTTGATTTACAATAGACTTGCGTTACAGCACCATACCGACGATTAATACACCGATTACATACATCGACTTATTAAAATCTAAATTTGGCGATTAGTTAATTTTGAAGAATAGTTTTCGAACTGGGCCTCCACGGCCGTATGTTTTAACACCTCTCGATTATTTGCTGAGGGGACATGTAAAGTCAGTTTTGTATTAATAAAACAGCAACAATTGACATCTTAGAGAAGCACATAATTCATGGTATTCATATGTCAAGAATAGCAATGCTGACAAAAATGGACCAAAAGTGGGCATCCAAAGAAAATCGTTAACCATTAGTGGGAACACACTGACAGATGTTTACCCATATTAGCAATACTATCTTCTTTTTTTATAGTCTAAAATCACCTCGAGACAACTGATTCACGTTTTACTTCTTTATGGCACCCCATAAGGCTTTTACTGTAGTTCCTTTTGAGCTATCGAATTGTGGTACTTTCTGTTAAATTACAGTTGGTATAGTATTGATCCAACGTAATACCTCAGTCAAATCCAGAAAAGATTAACTTACAAATTGCTCACTATGGACAGACTTTCCCTTCTTTATAGTGATACAGAGTTTATTGATTTGTATATGCTATAGGTGCGATCTCTGGAAGCTTTCATTAATTCAACACAACATTTTTTTATCTTTATCAGTATGAAATAACCCAAATTTACAATGTTATCATGGTGTGAATTTTGTCCATATCAGGGTCACACATTAGGTCACTAAACTCCTTCGCCCAACGTTTTATAACTCCAAGTGTCCAAACATCGTTTGAACACTAAACCAAAAAGAAGGAAAAAGAAAAAATGAAAAATAATTAATATTTTGTTGAATTTTGAATCTTAAATTTACTATTGAATTCCAAATGTTAATTCACTCTTTTGTAGCTTATTGTTACAAGCTACAAATGAAATTGTAGTTTTTCATTTTTTTTACATATAAGAATACGAAGTTTCCTTTTTATAAGACTTGTATAAAGAACTCACTTTCGATCTAACCGTTGCTTAAAGCAATGGGTAACGAAATATACTTAATTTAGCATCTAGTAAATTACCAAAATATGAAACTACATTCATCGAGTTCGTGACCCTTTAAAATATATTGCGTATTTGTGTGACATCTTCGGAAGAAACACATGTATTTGTACTTTTTAAGGTTCAACTCCATAATGTTAATGTTACTTCAGGAACTAAATACATCGAAGTCCTTCTGCATAAAAATATGATCAGTGTGAAGATTACATGTTCAAATATCTTCACATCGTTTACATATAATAAAACGTTTGAGTATTTAAAGGCTTTGGATGGATTATTAATAAACAGCGAACATAATAAAGGACCCAGATGGTTAACCTGCGGCACACCGGATAAAATAAAAATTCTTCTGGAAGTAAGCCTATTAAACTGAACGTTTTGTATTCTATTTGACTGATTTGAATTAATCCACAAACGGCAGTTTGTAAATTCCCTTAGATCCTGTTTCCTTATTAAAAGTTTTTGGTTAACCTTATAAAACGCTTTACTAAAGTCGGTGTAAATAACATCAGTTGCTTTTAGTTGAATTAATCCCCCATTGGCATTTAAATTCGAAAAGATTAGTAACTGTCGAACAACCCCTTCTGAAACCATGTTGAGCAAGATTCCATATAGATGATACCTGATGCGAAAGGTGTTCAGTAACAATTATCTCAAAATGTTTAGGTATAACGCTTACTTTAAATCATACATTATTATCACCCCAATTGTCTCACATTTGCTATTAAAGTTCTAAAACCAAAAATTTTACTCAGTGCTAAAAACTTTTGAAACTTTTTTTAAACAAAATTGAACTATTTTCAAAGTTGCCTAGACATAAGTTTCTGATCAGACTTCAAATTGATGTAGTATGATCTGTAAATATGTTTACTCTTACCCTCACCACTGCACTTACTCCTTCCCTTACGGCAACCCTCGCCGCCTCCGATTTATATTAAAACATTGGTGATGGAAATTAATACCTGATATTTATTCTTATAAAAAAAAATAAAATACATAAAGGATAAAAAAGAATTTAGTTGTGAAATTATGTTTTATGTGTACCCAGTTGTTGATTTCTACGCAGTTTATGACTATAAAGTTGTTGTTGTCTTGTGTGTATAAGTTTTCTTAGCAAACACGCAGTCAGTAAACAGCGTACCCAGTTGTTTACTTTATTACTTAATTATTATCTTTTAAAACTTAAGCAAGACGCATCCGTAACAATATAAATATATTTCTTTTTGTAAATATCACTTTGCTTAAATTTAGAAAGTAAAACTATCATTCTAACGGTACTTTTTAATCTTTTTAATTTTTAAAGCGAATTGGTTTTGTATGTAAGTGTATTAAAGAGATAATTTCAGTTCGTTTAATTTGTTTTATCATTTTAAATTTGTTCATGTGGCATTCAGAAATTTTACAATTAGCTTCGTTCTTTCAAAAAAACAATGGATTGGAATATAAAATTACTCTATTTTAAAAGCAAAAATTTTTATAAAAAAAATAATATTTTTATTATAAGATTTTATCAGATGAAAATTTAAAAAGTAGATTTATTTGTATGAAAAATCTAATTTAAATTCTATTTAATAAGTAGATTTAAATCAAAATGTAATTTAATATTAATTTATAAGGTGGTCTAGATAAGGTGTAGAACATTTTTTGTAAATTTATTTTAGTGTGTTTATAGAGCAGAGGTTTGAAATACAATAAACTGGTGTTACAATTTTCTTTTGTAAAAGTTTTTAAGCAACTAATTTGTAATAAATGTATGATACCTCAGTTGTCTTTTGCTTCCTTATACCTATAAATTTCAGCACTTAATTGGGCAGGCTACTATTAGCACTCAGTAAACTTGATAGTTTCTCATCAAGTTTTTAAGAGGCATCTTTTGGTGTGAACAACAATTCTGATTTCTGCTTTAGAAGTCGTTCATGTTAAACTTGGAAACTCTATACCTTACTTCTTAATAGAAATAATAATATGAAATTAGTTAGGTAGATGAACAACAGTTGTCAATCGGCACTGAATAGCTTCTTTCCCACATATCAGCTAAGAAAAGCTAATAGAAAGTTGAGTATTTGTTCTCATAAGGCCTGATGATTATTTCGTTGTTGTACTATAAAAACAACAACAAACACAGGGAGTGCTACAGATTTGCTTACATCTTATTTACACCGTCGCTTTTATAGCTGCATGATTACTGCGACTGTTGGAACTTAAAATTTTTAATGTCACACGACTAGAACACATACGAGATTGTTAGTGTCGCTGTTATGTAAATTTATAGTGCATGTTTTATTTTTTGTTTTGCTTTTATAAATTTACGTTCTGAAATAATTCAGATAGTTTTCTGAAGAATAGTTTTACCAGTAGCAAATCAAAAATGTGTCAAAAGTTTTTTTTTAGAACTATTATCTGATTTTTATTGAGACACAAATAGGAAATTAAAAACTCAAGCCATATTATTTTCATTTTACTTACCGAAACGACTTTCCAACTGTCAGCTGATATTTCAAAATGAGAACGTTACAGTAATGTCAAATATATATGGTTTATATATTGATAGAAAACTTTACTTTGCAAAGCATATTGGCGACATTGGCAAAAAATCTTTTAGAGCGGTGTGGCCTAACCTAAAAACAAATATTTAATATTTAAATTAAAATGAATTTAACATGCGCGAGTACAATTTGATATAAAGCAAAACACACTTAAAAAAGACTTTAAATAGTCTAAAACAAATGGCTAAAGATTACAAACGACAAACATTGGTGATACTCTACGCAGCTTCTTCAAAGAGAAACTGGTTATGAAAAAATCAAAAAATTGCTACAAAGAATCAAGATTAAATATCACAAAAATTTAAAAAGTTCTCCTTATCGACTCTGAAGAGAATATATTGAATCAGCTTAGAAACATAATAAAAAAACAAACCATTAAATTGGAAATTAAAAGAAAATAATTATCAAAACAAACATTTAACAAAACGACCCACCGTATAGTTTTCTAAGAAATCTTATACACATAAGATAACAACAACAACATGCTTATAAGAAATTCTACCAAATAAGTAAACAGCAGAGAATAAAAACAACCAACAGAGAGCAAAGCAAACACGCAGCCAAGCAGGCGCCTAAACTGAATGATAACAGCTACAATATGGGGTAATGTTAAAATAGAGTGTTCTTGAATGTGCGAGAACCGCTTGAAACAGCAATATAAGTACCAATTACTGGTCATATGAGAGTAATTCAAGTTGAGTGATTGTTGAGTAAAGACAATAAAGCTACCATCCTGTTAATTTTGTGTACTTTGAAAGTAAATAAATCGTTTCGTTTAACTTAATTTAGAACTGTAAATTACTTTGTAATTATTTTGCATTAAAAGAACTCAAAGTAATGAAACGTGTATTAAAAGGAATAAATTTAACCGTAATAATAATAACCATATATATCTAACTAAATTTGGTTATTTCATTTGCAAGATATTTTTCTTTTAATAATTGGCAAAATTAATCGATATCTGTGATCAATACTTTTAATATCTGGTTATAATACCAGTGATAATTTAAAAAAAAATTTAAATATGTAAATGAAAGCTGCAACTTCAGATGAATTTGAGAAAGAATATCTGCGCGGTTTTTCGACTTTATGTAAGGTCTCTAATTTTTGACTTAATTATTTGTGAATAAAGAAAAAGTATTTGTATAAATATTTTTGGTGATTAGACACTAGAAGAATGTAAAGGGTTTGACAAATAACTTTTTTTTTGTTTTAAATGCTATAAACAAAACTACTGAATAATTTCATTCAAATGGCCGCCTTGGCTGGTCACGCAGTAGCATACACGATCGGTCTAATTTTCAAGCCCATTATCGATTGTGTGCAGCTGTATTTCACCAATGGCTTCACGAATATTGTCTTTTAAAACGTCAATTGTCTCAGGCTTGTCGGCGTAACACTTATCTTTGACGGCACCCCACAAATAATAGTCCAACGGTGTCAAATTACAGCTGCGAAGTGGTCAAACCACATCAGCTCTGTGGCTGATAATGCGATCTTTAAAAATAGAGTGCAAAATATCGAGTGTAGCATCGGCTGTATGGCACGTAGTGCTGTCCTGTTGAAACCAAATGTTGCCAGTATCGTCATCTTCAATTTTTGTGGACAAAAATTCGTTCAACCTGGCACGATAATGATTGGCATTGACTGTAACGGCCACTCCTTGCTCATTTTCGAAGAAAAATGGCGCAATTATGCGTTTATACAAAAATCAGCACCAAACAGTGACTCGTTTTGGGTGCGAGTTTTCTGTGCCCCAAATGCGACAATTTTGCATGTTTACATACCCGCCAAGATTAAAATGAGCTTCACCTGGAAAGATGATTTTTTTTGCAAAATCGGCATCTTCAGTAAGTTGATCGCAGGCCCACTTAGCGGAGCGAAAACGCATTGGATGATCACTTCGCTTCAACTCCTGAACCAATTGGACTTTTTTGTGGCGTCGTACCAAAGTCTTTATGCAAAATTCGTTTCAATGATCTCTCTGAAATGTTCAATTGTTGAGAACGACGGTGAATTGATGTTGATGGCGCTTCACGCACACTTTCTGTCACAGCAGCAATGTTCTCGGGTGTACGCACTGTTTCTGGCTTTTCACATCGGTTTATCGATGAGGATGCCAGTTTCTTTCACTTTTTCTACAAGATAACGAACATACGGAGCTGACGGTACTTCTCTTCTTCCAAAATCCGGACGCAATTTTCGCCCACACTCTGCAACATTACCATGATTTTTAAAGTAATGTCGCAATATATTCCAGCGTTTTTCAAGCGTATACACAACCATATTCGTTCAGCGGAAAGATAAAACTAATTATCTGTCAAATCAAGCATGAGCTAAGTGTTACCATTCACGAAATAAGCATTAAGTGAAAAAACGAACGTTAAATGGCGGACCCTTTAGTATTGCATTTTATAAATTTGAATTTGGAAAGCTGCACTAAGGGATGTTAACATTCTATATTAAATCCTCCTTAATATGTAAAGATTTTGTTAGCAATACTATTTAGAATATAGCAAAATTAAAAACAAAAATTAATATAAAATAATTTATAATTTCTTAAGAAATTTATAAAAATTAAGAATTCTTAAAACAATTCAAAATATCACTTTCCGTCTAACTTCAATTAACCGTAGGAATTGTCATCTCATTTATTTTAATTTCTTTAAGTCATTATTAAATTTACGGATATTGTATAAAATTTTTGTCTTGAATTTTAGTGAAATTTTAAGCCACATGAAGCTGCTTTTTATATTCTGTCTCTGTTTATATTTAGTTTTGTTTGTGAACGCATTATGTTTATTTTTGTTCTCATTTCCAGCGTGGAGGCATTGAAACTGACAGTAATAGCAACAATAATTGCAAGCCCAACAGTAGCCTTAGCAAGTGACGAACAAACAACAAAGATTCAGACATGAAGAAAGCAAAATTAGAACTTAAACAAGATAAGCATCCTTGTTTGTTGTTTTGTAGGGTCTAAGTGGTGATGAAATATTCACACATTGTTCAGTTGTAATTGCTTGTACATGTTTTCGTTTTTATTAAAGGGCTTATTTTTTGCACTCAGAAAACATGCTACTTTTAACCTTAAGTGGCATTTAGTGTTCTTAAAATTAAAGTTGAATTTTATGACACTGACATTATGTGCACTTTTTAAATTTCAAATGCAACAACACTTTTTCCACTTTCAACAAGGTCAGATTAAACTTGTCAGAAAATTGCATACAACATTGCATTTGTGTTGACATGTATAGAATTAAAATATGATTTTTTATTTAAATAATTTTAAGCAAACAAAAACAAAAAACAAATAAGTGAAGGATTATTTCATTTTGGATATCAGTTAATCTCACTTGGTACATAAAAAAGTTATTAAAAATGTTACAACTCTCCCAGCTTCAGGAACACAAATCAAGGTTCATGGAGTCATAGTTATTTTGTTAAATAGTGCTAGCTTTAGAATTATTTTTGTTGTTAGTTTTATTTATTTTTCTTAAATTATCATTGAAATACTTAATACGAAAAGTGTTATGTATTTCGGGAAAAAATATTATAGCACTATTCCGTGTAATAAGAGTTTTGTTCTGTTGAGTGCTTTCATGCAAAATAATAACTCAGCACTTTAAAGTTTTAAATTAAATTAAACGATTTATTTACTTTCAATACACACAAAATAAACACGATGCTATTTTTGTTGTCTTTATTCCCTGATTAATCAACTTGAATTGATTAATTTGCCCAGCAAAAGGGTGATTATAAAGTTGTTTTCAGCTGTGCTCGCATATACAAGAATATTCTACTTTAACTTCACCCCATATTGTTGTTATTATCATTCAGTGTAGGCGCCGATTTGGCTGCGTGTTAGATGTTTTTGTTTTCTGTTGTTTATCTTATTTCGTAGAATTTCTTAAAAGCATTTTGCTGTTGTCTTGTGTGTATAAGATTTCTTAGAAAGCTATGCAGTTTGAAAAATGCACAGTGGGTCGTTTCATTTACTTTTTTACTGATGTTGGAAGAGCTTAAGCTAGGTTATCAGGAAACCTTAATGACGGTAGCCAGAAAATTGTGTTTCGTATAGAAAATTTATCAACATTATAAGATATTGCAGTTTTCACAAAAATCACCTAATAAAAAAACAGTATTTTAGGGTTTGGTAAGCTAAAACGGCTGACCTCTATCTCTTGATAGGTAGATAAGCTTTTAGATGTTCAATTACTGTTATCGTTACAACAACAAATACTTTAAATTAAAGGGTGCTCGGAAAATTACATTATATTAATAAAAATATTTTTACTTGTTGAATTTTCATAAGCATCAACAAATGGTGAAAACTGAAGTTTTCAACTAAAGGGAGTCCCAAAGTGACGTGGTTTTGAGATAAGTGGCCTTGTTTTTAAGCACAACTACTCTTATGTCAGCTGTAAGAAAAAGTACAAGAAAATTATATTATATTATTTAAAATATATAGGATGTTTCTATCGTGGTATGGCAAATTTGAAAATTCAGGGGTGTCTCAATGGAGACCGCAAAATTGACCAAAATTGCCTTATCTGTTTAGGATTGAATCTATATGGAGCCAATTGAATCGATTTCAGCCTTAAAACTTGAAACCCGTGATTAACGAAATAGGACCGCCATTTTGCTTTAATGAAATAATCGACATCTGTCAACTTGGTCGTGGTGAACATTTGTCGGATATCATTTTTCATTCATAATTTTTGAACTTTTCTCTTCGTAATAAAATAAAAATTTGAATCAGTTTAATCTAAATTCCTTGTTTTATTTCGTTTTAGATTTATTTTAAATAAAAACTTTAATTATTTGGCTCTGTTTCAAGATGACACCAGCCGCCTCTTATAAGCACTGCTTTCAGTTTGGATACTTCAAAAATTAGATATTTCATTATTTAAGCCTACGAAAAAATGGAGATAATAATAAATTAATTAAATAAATTTAGAGCTATGGTGATGTTTTTCATTAATAAAATAAAATATTGCTTGAAACTGCTTAGCAAGCACAGAAACGGAAATAATAAAAATATTTCAAAGAAGATTTCAGAAAATATAATAGCCATTTACACTGACCGCCTGTCAATTATCGACAGATATTCTTTATGCAATCATATTGCTGGTGAATAATAAAATCGTCAATTAGTCAGCTCATTATATTACTAATTGGATTAACGATTTAAGGTTACAAATTAAAAAGCATAAATTATTTATTTCAATTAATCCTCTTATGGTATCTGCTAATTATGTAACAATTTTCATAAAAGGAAGGACAAGAACCAGAGGATTTAAATTTGTATTTTTGTATTATTAATTTTCATTTTGTAATGTTAAAAATAACTCAACGAACAACTTGCCACGATAATAATTGGATTTTTGGACGCTTGTTTTCCATATTCTTTTTCTTTATTTGATGGCTTTGCTTTCAGTTTTTACATTGTATTAAAATAAATTGCAAATGCAATAGTAAAATGGCAAAATTGTAAACAATTAAATGCGATTTATTTTAACAAATCACAACCAGCTGAACCATATTTACCATTTAAGCATGGCCATAAATTAAGCCAACATAAATCCCCCATGAACTCGTAAAACTGTCTACACTACTCAATACACATAAATATTCATGATGCTAACGATAAACGAGGGAAAAACACACAAACCCAAGAAAAATCACCAAAAAAGGATCTGAAAAAATTAGTTAGCAAATGTAAAATGAAACTTTGACTGACAAATATTCTTTCAAAAGAAGAAAAAGGAGAAAACGAAAAAAAGGAAGATTAAAGAAAGATAAAAGCAGAACATTAATCGAATAATAGCAAACAACAACTAAATAAATAAGACTTTCAAGATTTGTTAACGCCAAAGGCAATAAGAAGCTACGCGTAGCAGAAATTATAGGAAAAATGTAATTAATTCTGAACGGTTGATACTGCTGCAGAGCCTGCAACTTACAACTGGAAAATAAAAACAATATATTTGTTAATTTTCAGAAGGCAAAAATAACCGATTGCGAAAGTTTTTTTTTATTAAATTATAATCTGCAGGATACCGATTTATTTTTTTTTTTCTCTAACGAAAAGGGTAATTTTTGAAGATCAATAGAACTTAAAATTAAAAAAAATTACCAAACGATTAAATTTAAATAAAAATTCATTTAAAATTATTACTTGCCTTATGTCACTAATAATAAGAACAATGTTAGCATTCAAGGCATCAATTTTCGCTAATTTAGCAACATAAGACAGTGAATTCATATAGCTCTGCAACAACTAACTAAAAGGTAGCCTACGACGCACACTGGGGATTTCGTGGAAAAATTGTCAAATTGTCAACATACTCTTCATGCAATATGCAATGATATTTTGAAATTTTAGACTAAATGGGTATAAACAAATCAAAAAGAATTACTCCGATCTGACTGCTAGTTTTTTTTTAAAGCCGTCTCAAGCTCAGTACTTGTAGTTTTTACTGAACCAACTTAATTTAAATCTAAGAATTTCAAAACGAATATCATTTTATTATGTAAGCTAACGCTTTTCTTTTTATTTTTTATTTCAAGTAGGATATCTCAGTATACTAAAATTGAAAAAATAAACTGTGCAGAGACTTAAGTTTTTTTTGTCTGCTTATTTTTATGAACATATAACAAAACTTCCTTTTTTCTCCAAACATTTGGACCTGCAATTTTAGTCATACTTTCCCACAGTTGGAAATCACTACTAATACATTGTCTCACATCTATTTTTACATTTTTAATCAATTTCAAGTGCCACCAGGTGCCACCTATTAACTTGTTGCATTACACAGTAAAACATTTTTCAGCTAATTGCTTCGCGACTCAATTCTGATAAGGCCTTTTTGTTTAACATAACTCAAGAACCACTAGATAGATTTTACTTAAACAAATTTAGAAAAATCAAGAATTACTAGTACTTTCATCTGTCTATATAACGTTTCGCTACATAAGCAACAATTTCAAAGTTATAAATAAATGTATGAAGAAAAAGAAAATAATTTTTGCCTAAAAAGTTATTTTTTTTAATTCATAAAAAATCCAAAACGGTTTAAAAGTGTCAAGTCCTATTACTTTCACGTAAAGTCGTATAACTTATGAACATAACTAATGAGATATCACTAATGAAAATCGATGAACGCGTTTCGCTTTTATGCACAATTAAGTAAAGGTATGAATTCAAAAAAATTTGCTCGAGATATGCATTGATTATTTTTTTATGATTCTCGTACTATACAAAGAACTCAAGAAAGAAATAACTAACAGTTATCCGCAAGGAATTTCTATTACTGAGAGTTTATGCAGTATACCTCTGCAAAGTCTGTTGGATCACACTGCTTAAAGAATCCTAAAGACCAAGTCAGCAGGGAAGTAAATAATATTGAAAGCAGAAATCTAACAATGTACTATAAATGGGGATGTGATGGGGCATCTACTCAAAGTGAATACCAACAGAGGTTTTCAGATGATCAAATTTCTGACTCTCATTTATATGTGACATCAGTTGTACCACTTAAATTATCATTAAGTGATGACATAAATAAATTAGTATGGAACAACAATAAACCTTCTTCCATACAGTATTGTAGAACACTACAGTTTGCATATGTTAAAGAGACACCTCAAGTTATACGAGAAGAAAAGAGAAGAGTCGATGAGGAAATATTTTAACTAAAAGAATTTGAGTTAACATTAAGTAATTGTAACTTTGAAGTAAAATATGAATTATATTTTACAATGATTGACGGCAAGACAGCACAATCACTAACAGAAACACTGGCAGCATCTTCTTGTTTTATTTGTGGAGACACAACATCCAAGATGAATAAAATCGAAGAAGTTCTAGCTATGCCCGTGAATGAACAAGCACTGCAATTTGGCATGTCACCACTTCATGCGCGTATTAAGCTAATGGAGTGTCTTTTGCATGTGGCTTATAATATTGAATTTAAACGTAAGAGAGTCGACTCAAATACTCGTCCGATAAAAGAAGTCCGAAAATGATTGATAAAGCCAAAACCTAAAGAGAAAATAGGAATACAGGTTAATACTGTTAAGAAAGGCTCTAATACGACAAATTTAGCAAATACGTCACAAAGATTCTTTGCTAATCCTGTTTTGATTTCCGAAATAACGGGTCTAGATGAAAACATATTCAAGAGGTTTTCAATAATTCTCGAAGCTATAACAATCACCGAGGATGTAGACCCAAACAAATTTGGTGATTTTTGTATGGAGACGGCAAAAGAGTTGGTTGCACTGTACGAGTGGTACAATATGCCACCTACACTTCAAAAAATTCTGATTAACTAAAAAGAAATAATTGAAAAGTTTATTTTTCCTGTAGGCCTACTATCAGGAAATCGTAACAAAGACTATAAAAAAATATCGCCTTAGACACTCCAGAAAATGCAGTTGAATTGCCACGAACGAAAATATTATGCACCGAATTATGGTAACATCAGATCCCATGATTTCATATTTGCCGCCATCATTTAGCTAGAAAAATCATAGTGTTATAAGCGACGAAGTAAAGGGTCTTTTAAAATAATAAATTAAAAATAGATTTAAAATAAATAAATTAAAAATTAAAAAAAAATAATTAACATTTTTTTTTAGTTATAGCTTTTTACATTGCAGGTAATAATCGACATTTCTCTAACTTTCTTTATTTTGATTACTTTTGTATATTACTATATAAATAAAACTAAATTTGTGATAAAATCACTACATTTTTTGACAAATATATTTTTTTCCTCACCTCCATACAAAAATTCCCAGTGTGCAACGTTGGTAATGTTTTTGAAAAATTTTCCATATAGGTCGCTCTCACTTCAAATGTGATATTATTAATAATCATTTAAGCCAAAAATTAACCCCATCACCAAACAAAATTTTTCTTCGCGCTTTGATAACAGATTTCTAAAGTAAATCTACAAAGTTTTCCAATCGTTGTTCATTATTCTTTTCATAGTCATTACATTACTTCATAAATGTACAAAAAAAAAAACAAAAAAACGAAACATAACAGTTTATCAGTAAATTCTTTAGGATCATATCAAGACATTCTTAGTCAAACTTTCAACTCTTTCGAAGATAACAGCACCATTTGTCATTCATATCTATTCAGTAATAGACCGAATCAGTTGGAGGTGGGTTCCAAAAGATAGAATATGAATAATATGCTTAATGAAGGTCTCGCAACAATCTCCAAACGGTATCGTGTGAATGAGTCCCGTGAGATTGAATGTTTCACGCTTGCGCATAGATCTGTGTTTGAAAATAGTGTTGTTGCTGTTGCTATGGATGATATAAGTAGTAAAGAATTGGAAGCTCTGGAAGCTTCCTTGAAAATACAGTGTGATGTAGGATGGACACATTTTTTAGGTTTCTAAGGAAGCTTTTATGTGCCTCGGCTTTCTAAAACGGCGTAAAAGACACTTCACTCTATCTGATTTTCGTATTATTTATACCTGCTTTATCCGTCTAAAATTGGAACAAAACTCTAATGTATAGGCCGTCGCCCTAAAGTCTAAAATATTACTAAACATTTTAGACTGATGTCAGATATGTGTATAAACAGGTTAAGTTTATTAAAAGTCGCTTTCACTATATTGCAAAAAGGAAGATAAAAATTGGATATTAAATATCGGGAGTGCTGCTTCAGCGCCACCAAACAAAAGAGTTTTTATATAAAGTTTTGACTGCTGATGAAGTACCCAATCTATTGTGACATCGTCTAAAGTCTGCTTAGTTAGGTCAATAGCAAATAAAATTTCTTTGATTAGCAGCTGCTTAATCCTATTTTTAATTTTGGGATTCATTTCGAAATTTTCCACTTTTTACTACTAAATGATAAAGCACATTAACTTAAGTTTATCAAAAATTGACCCTTTTGGTTAGGTGGCCCTGTAGGCTAGTAGGGTAGTTTACTAGCTCGTCAGTATGGGGGTTGTGGGTTCGATTTCCAACGAAGACCTTGGTTTTTTCACTACAAAAATAAAAATTGACTGTTGGTGGGGCTGCTTAGCGATGAAGGCATAGTCACTGGTCGCTGTGCTGTCTTATATACGGCAGCTAATTTCCGACTATCCTTCTACTTTTATCACCTGTTTCATCTCTTCTCTATCCCTTTCCTAAAGAATGTAGCACGGTACTTGACTAAATAGGCATTGTTGCCTGAAGTGCTACTTCTCTTTAACAAAAAAAAAAATAAGGAGGATTTATTTTGCGCTAAGGGTGCCGCGAAAAAAATGGAGTTTGAATATAAAATAAATAAATTTAGGCTTTAAATAAGTATAATAAATTACAATATATACGTATAGAATATAATATAATAAAAGATATTAGAAAAGCATGAGATAAGGGGAGATGGTAAAAATTTAAGTTATTTAGTTTCTTTCTAATTGCTTAAGCTCCTTATCCTAAATAATCTCACGATTGAGCTTGTCTCTAATATTGACATATGCCCATCTTCCACTAGGTACTCACCCAGCTAACTATACCTACTATAACATAAAGCATCACAATCCTTTAGAAGCCAAAAACCCACAACCTTACAAAGACAATTGTGTGCTCCTTCATAAATGTGAGCCGATATTTACTCATATGTATGTAAATAAATGAATATATTACAAAAAGGCAAAAATGTAAAAAAATGGAATATTCTTGATGATAGCATAAAATAATCCAAAAAAAAAAAATGTATGTGAGACACACAGTTCATACATTTTATATTAAGACAAACAAACCTACAAACATACGTGTGACTGTAACAACAAACTGCCTTTCTTGTGACCGAGTTACTTTGTGATGATCCAGTTAACATGTTTGCAAATTATTTTAGTATTCAATAGGTCTCCTTGAAGCCATATATTGATTCAGGCTGTTACAAGATTATTGTTTGTACTTGTTAAGCTAGACGTGCACAATTAGTAGTTGCTTGACTACAGTCTAGTGATTTGAGAGTGTTGAGTTACTTGTGCAAGAGCTTTGGCATTAAAGGAGAATATGTGAATTAAATATTAAAGCTAATTAACAAATTTTATTATTTTTAATATCTTGGTATTCACATATATTTACAAATATTAATTTGTAAATATATGAGATTGTAACAGCAAGTGTGAATTTTAAATTTTGTTTTAAAATTTCTAATTTTTATGCCATTGGCAATTGAATCCACGAAATAAATTTTAATACATATTATTCAGGTGACAGAGGTTTTATATTTTTAATTTCCATTCCATCTAACATTACATCTTCCGTGTTATCTTTTGAGTTTTATTAAGCAGGATTCTTTTATTTTTTAGTTAAACTTCTTTATATTCCTTTCTAAATTTACACCTTTTATTTTATTTTCTCATTTTTTAACAATTCAAAATCCAATAAGCCAAAATGCAGTGAAAATAAGGATAAGCACAAAAGGATGTTAGGCTGAATTCGTTAAACAGAACATGGATTTTCATGGAAGAAATAACTTTAGCTAAAAGCGTTTTAGAAGTAAATGGGTTTTTCTTCTAGGGCTGGTCAATTTTAATTTTTCATAACGAAAAAATCATAATGCGTTCACCTTAAGTCACATATTAAGATAGAAGTGATAAATGTATGGAATCTAAGCTTTTTGACTGCATCGTAATGCACAAAAAATGGTTTCATATTAACAAAAAAGCCAAGGCCTTATAAGCTAACGAGCAATAAAAATATTTATCTATCTGGGCCTATGCAGCAAATTGATTGAATAATAATCTGCCATTGAAACCATGACATCCAGCAGAAATAGAAGGTTTTTGTTGTTGATATGTACGTATAAAGAGAACACTGAAGATGACAAATAGCCGAAACCGGCTATATAAACCAAATTTAACGAGGGTCGACGTAAAATCATACCCAAATAGTTCTTGTTATTCTTTGAAATGTAGATATTTATATAAAGTATTATTCGCTAAAAATGTCATAATATTTCTTACAATATTTTTTATAAGGAAATTCTCAAGAATGTTAATATAAGTAATTTTATTACAAAGGGATTTTCAATAAGAAGTTTGTTTTCTAAAACAAAAAAATTAGATTAAAATGATTCAAATTTTTATTATATTACGAAGAGAAAAGTTCGGCAGTTATGAATATCCATCATGAACACGGTGACAGATGTCGATTCTTTCATCAAAGTTTTTAACCACTTTTTTTTTGGCAAGATGACGGTCTTATTTCGTTAATCACATCTCAGAGTTTAAATTTTAAGACTGAAATCGATTCGATTGGCTCCGTACATTCTCTGACCTTAACCTGGCCCCACAAAAAATAATCCAGTGGGATTAAATCACACGATCTGGCTGGCCACTTAACTGCTTGTCGTGAAATTATGCTTACGGGAAATTTGGTTTGCAATAAATTGATCGTTTCGTTTGCTGTGTAATAAGTGATACCGTCCTGTTGAAACCACATGCCAGTTATATCCACCTCGTCAATAATAGACTAAAATTGAGTTGTTAACATCACGCAAGAAAGTGATTAATTGACCGTTACCTCATCTTCAATAAAAAAAAACTGCCCGATCACGCCTCCAGACCACATAACGCACCATACAACGACACATTAAGCATGCAAAGGCTTCTCAATAATTGCTTTAGGATTTTCAGACTAGTGAAAATGGGCAACAATCTTGGAATGGGGTTATGTGAAAAGAGTAGAATTCAATGCTCGTAAGACGCAATGTTGCATGCTTACGCATAGATCTGCGTTCGGTAGTGGTGCTGCATCTGTTACTATGGGTGATATAGGTATTACGGAATCGTAAGCTCTTGATGTTCTTGGCATGAAAATTCAGAATGATGTTCGATGGACTAAACACATTTTTCAGGTTTCTAAAAAAGCTTTCAAGTGCCTCGGTTTTCTAAAGCGGTGTAGAAGATACTTCACTCCATTCGATCTTCGTACTATCTTTACCACCTATATCCGCCCAAAAATGGAATACAACTCTCATGTATGGGCCGGCGCTTTAAAGTCTATTTTAGGTTTACTCGACCGCGTACTGATTGGAGACAGTAGGGTATTCAACTCTATTGATTCTCTAGAGCATCGACGCAATGTGGGGTGCGTTTCACTGTTCTATCGTTACTACAATAGTAAGTGCTTTAATGAAATTAGGGAACTTGTTCCTGATACTCCCACCTTTTCACGTTTAACTCGATTTTCAATAAGAGTCCATTCATTTGTGATCGATTGACCAGTGAATCGCACTATGCATTACAAGGAAAATTCGTTTTTCAGCAGAACGGTCCGTATGTGGAATAAAATCCCTCCGGAGGTCTTTCTTGTCACTTTTAATCTAGGAAAGTTCAAATCGAATGTCCACAAACACTACACCCTCTTTCCTCCTTCCCGTAACCTAATTTCCTAGTGCTGGCACAATGCAGTGCATATGTAGGGGTTCATCCTCTGAGGTCTTGTCCGAAAAGAAAAAAAAAATCGCGAAATGTAGTGGTTTTGAATAACCCCAATTTTAAGAACGTCGGGGAATTGATAAATTTGGATCTGCTTCAACACTGTAGCTCACAGCTGCGATGTTTTATGTTGAACAACCCGGTCCGTTAGTGTTCGCGCATTTTGTACCGAGCCTGTCGACTCAAATTTAGCGACTAAATTTTTAATAGCGGTCTTAGAAGGATGGTTATGTTGTCGGAAAATATCACGAATTTTACGAAATGTAACTTTAACAGAACCATAGAGGATATTAATTATGGTCTGCGTGCGAAATTGAATTCATTGTAACCATTGCCAATGCATCTACTAGGAATACGTCAAAAAACTAAATGTCTAAATAGCATGTAGTTGGTGCTGTCACAATTGTCACAACAAATTTCTTGTTGGAAAACCCGATACTTTAATTTTAAAGACGATAAGATAAATAAAATTATAATTTCAACGATAGCCTCCATATGTTTCCTATATAAATAAATAAAAGGACTTTCATTTATTTAATATGCCTAATGCAGTTGATTTATTGCCCTTAAGTATCGTACGTACCATCCTAATATGAATCCCTTTTAATATAGAATAATTCTGTTTAATTCACAATCACTGTTTTTTTGTTATTTTAGCATCCAATTTCATCATACTGATTTATTCTTTCTGCCAGAAATTCTTCTTTCGTTCTTTTGTATTTTTGTTTTACAATTTTTTAAAGAGATGTTGGGCCACGAATTGTACAAATCCTCAATTTCATTTTGATGTTTTTGGTCAAAATAAAACTAGTCAAAGTCAACGGTCTGTTGACAATACCAACGTTTTTAAGTGTTCTTTAATTAGAATTTGCAAGCAAAGACTTGTTAGAAAGATATTCAAATCGATTTTTCTTTCCTTTTGGTTTTTTTGATGTAATATTGTAATATTAAGGGCTAATTTGCATTAAAGCCGATGATGATGGGAGTTACATGGAATTTTTTTATTTTTACATGATATAAAAAACATGTAATTATTTTTGTACGAAGGGAGGAGTAGAAAAACAATCGGGTCACTTCTTTCTGTATATTTTTTGTTTTATTTATTTTTCAAAGCTGAAAAATAAAGGAATGCTACTCTATCTTCGTGTAATGAAGCTTTGATAAAAATAAAGTTCGAGCAGTCGCAGATTTATTTATAAAATATATGCAGCTTGCGCAAGATTCTCAATATAATTATAAAAAATTTTATTTTTTAGTAATTAATTTTAAGCACTAGGTCATTATTTAATAAAAAATCATCAGGTTTTTCCTGATGATGCCAACCAACGGTGTGGCGAAATATCGAAAAAATAATAAAAAATAAAGTTTTTACAAATTTTTTATTAAATAATGACCTATTGTTTAAAATTAATTACTAAAAAATATTAAAAAAGGTCAAAAAATTATAACTATTATATATAAAAAATTTTAAATATAACTTAAAAAAACTATCGAAATGCCTGTATATGCATAAGTATGTATATATTTGATTTTATGCTCTCTTTTGTATGGAAATAAAACTGAAAGCATATTTTTGTTTCGAAAATCATTTTTCAGATCTAATACTTCTAGCACTTTTGTTTGAAAATTCAAATATTTGAATTCGATTATCCATAAATATCTTTACAATTCTATATAATAACTAGCTTACACCGACTTATCCTGACACACTACAATTCTATATCTTACGCCTGTGACAATAATACATGAATACATCCTTACACATGTTGCGCACAATTTTATGCTTTCTACTTATGACACCTAATTCTGCACTCAGACTCTTTTAACAATTTTAATATTTTAGTCGAAGTGTACTTATAACAGGTGGTTCTTGAAAGTACTTGTACTTTATAGGCCATTAAATAAAGAACTTTTTTATATCTCCTAAGTATGACATGTTATAATGTTAGTAATAACCTGCCACCAGGAATGACTTAAGAATGCAATGGTTCAGAACCCCGCTTAGTCTGACCTTATAATTTTATACGCCTAATGGATTTCATTTGATGTTATTTTAACTTAAAGAATACTTTCCCAGCTTTTTATTAGTTAGCTAGATATCAATTTTCTTAAGAGCACTGATATGACTTCATATAACTGTTCCAAAAAAATACTCTTTTTTGTGTTCGAATCATCGGCCATTAATATACTCGAAAACCCGCAAAAACAAAATTCATTTAATATTTTGAAATGTGTAAAAAACAATAGTGTTTTTTCCGTAAGGATTGAAATTCTTGTTTTAATTTTTTTGAAGCTTCAACCACATTCGACATATGAGTTTAAGAAAATTAAAGCTTTTCTACACTAGTGATAGTTCAAAAACGAGTTAGGATTTCACAAAAATTTTTGCTTGATTTATATGCGGCACGTTTTTAGCAAAATCGGTTACCTTTCATAACAGTCATAAAAACTTCTTATGTGCTTTGGTTTTCTAAGCTATCGTCACTGAATATTGTTTTGGTAAAAGTTGGATGATGTAGCACATCAAGGAACTCTTGTTGGATTTTGTGATGAGTCAAAAGCTTACGGAGTACTAGATGATAATGGTAATATTGTCATATTAAGAGGTGGTAAAATCATTGAACAAGAAAATGTAAAAAATAAACCCTTAAATTATTAAATCAATATTAGATGATGTTGTGTTGTCACTAACGAAGATGCATATAAGAACAAACCTACAGTTAAGAAGGTCATCTTGAACCGCAAAAGAATTACAACCTACAAGATATAGTTACAAAATTAAACGAGGCTTCAAATATATAAAAAAGCAGTTGAGAGTTTGAATAGAAATCAATGGTTAAATGCAATCTGTGTATGCGCATGATTACACGAGAGCTGCTTGACTTATTGATTTGATTTGAAAGTAAGTGGATATTGAAGATCAAAAATTTAGTTTATGGTTTACAAAAGTTTAAGGCAAGACCGATAGCTAAAGGATTTTCTCAGAATGTGGCCAGGATTATGTCAAAGTGTTCACATCAGTTGTTAAGCAAACAATATTTTGAACTCTATTGGCAGCAGCATCTCTCAATAATATGTGTGCGAGACATATTTTTGTGAAAACTGCATGTTTAATTGGAGATTTAGAAATTGAAATGTGCAACTTGTATGTAAGCTAATTAAAAGTTTAAGTCAGAAGGGGTATAGCAGATAGCTGTTTGTATGTGCAAGGTGAAGGCGATAATATTGCTGGTGCCCCTGTAGGCTAGTAGGTAGTGTACTAGCTTGTCAGTATGGGGGTTGTGGGTTCGATTCCCAACTAAGACCTTGGTTTTTTCACTACAAAAATAAAAATTGGCTGTCGGTGGGGCTGCTCAGCGATGAAGGCATAGTCAGTGGTCGCTGTGCAGTCTTATATACGGCAGTTAATTTCCGACTATCCTTCTACTTTCACCACCTGTTTCATCTCTTCCCTATCCCTTTCCTAAAGAAGGTAACACGGCACTTGACTAAATAGGCATTGTTGCCTGAAGTGCTTCTTCTCTTTAAAAAAAAAATTTTGTTACGTTTTGTTGTTACTGAGTTCTTTATTGCAAAGTAAATAGCACCAGATTTTAGAGTTTTCAAATTAATTACAATTACTTTAACTGCACACAAAGTAAAATTTGTACGTTGGCACTACAGAAGAATTTACTAAAGAATCAAGTCTTTACTTCACGAGCTTTATGTTTTAACTAACTATCCACTCAGATGCTGTCTTTCGTATTTGTCCACTAGAGGTCTAGTATTCTCTACTTTCTTTGTATCACATTTTGTTGCTGTTATTTTATTCATTCAATGTATAGGCGCATGTTGGGTCTGTGTGTATTTTTAATTTTGCTTTTATGATGTTAAAGTTTCTTCCTGGAATATATTTGATGATAGTTCTTGTTGTTTTGCGTGTATAAGTTTTCTTCGAAAGCTATGCAATTGCGTAGATTTCTACGCAGTTTCTAACCAGAAAGTTTTTGTTGCCTTGCGTGTATAAGTTTTCTTAGAAAACTATGCAGTTGCGTAGATTTCTACGCAGTTTCTAACCAGAAAGTTTTTGTTGCCTTGCGTGTATAAGTTTTTTACGCAGTTTGTAATTATTACTTTATTATTTTCTTTTAAAACTTAAGCAAGATGCATCCGTAGCAATATTGTTTATGTACTCATATACGTGGATGACATTTTTGTGGTAACAAAAAGCAAACATCTAGAAAAAACACAATCGATGCATTTGGAAAATAATTTCAAAGGGATTAACGTTAAGAAAATAGATGAAAAGTTTTACATTCATCGAGAAAATTATATCAACACCATGCTGAAAAAATTCCAATAATGTTGAATGTGAAAACTTTGAAAGTCCCATTAGATGAAGGGAATATAAAAGACTCGCCAAAAGGTGAACGATTATTAGTTGTAAAGAAATACTGGCTTCAGTGTAGTAGACTATCTGAAGTGTTTCAAATTTCTTCATAATATTTCCTCGAACTCTTGAGGAATTATATTAGAAGGTTCTTTGGTTAGTAAGAAGAAATTAAAGAGCTATATGAGCTCACCTTGTGTTTTACGTAGGAATGTGCCAAGAGAAGTATTTATATAGATGACTTTAATTGTAATTTAACAATTTATTTCAAATATTTTAAATTATTAAATTAACTCTTTTATAATTTTAGTTAACAAATTTAATGATAATAAAGGGTTTTTCAACAAAAAATTTGTGTTCTAAAACAAGCTAACGCAACAAATTTAAATTACGATAATTCAAATTTTTATTGTATTACGAAGAGAATAGTTCAGCAATTATAATTAAAAAAATGATATCCGGCAAATCTCCACCACGACCACGCTGACAGATGTCAATCAATTCATCAGAGTTTGTAATCACTTTTTGAAAAAATGGCTCCTATTTTTTTAGTCACATCACGGATGTGACTAACATTACCCCCCAAAAAATAATTTAGTGGTTTTAATTCACACGATCTGGCTGGCCACTTATCTTTGTTGCCAATAAATTGATCGTTTCATGATGTGTGGCACCGTCCTGTTGAAACCATATGTCAAAGATATTCACGTCGTTAATAATAGGCCAAAATTAAGGGTTAGCATCTCGCGATAGCCTGATCAATTGATATTTACCGCATTTTTAGCCTCATCTTCGAAAAACAAACGGCCCAATCACGCCTCCAGATCACATAGCACACCATGCAGTAATACTTTGGGCCTTGCAAAGGCCTTTCAATAATCGCTCTAGGATTTTCAGAACCCAAAATGCGGTAATTTTGCTTGTTGGCATACCCTGACAAGTGAAAAGGATCTTTGTCTGAAAAAAATTATTAAAAAAAAAACCAGGGGGTTGTTCCTGAAAGAATTTAGCGAATCGATGGCGATGTGAATGGTTGGTCGATTTCAGTGCTTGCATCAGTTGAACGTTGTTCAACCCCAATTGTTTAGAACGTCGAGAAATTGATAAATTTCGATCTGCTTTAACACTGTTGCTCACGGCTGCCATTATTTAAGTTGAATGAACCGGTCGAACACGTGTTGATGTTCGCATATTTTGTATCGATCCTGTAGACTCAAATTTAGTGGTCAAATCTTTATAACGATCTCAGAAGGAGGATTATGTTTACGAAATATAATTTAAGAGAACCACCATTGTTGCAGCGTATATCCTTATTGTTGATTTCATCAAAGGAAACACAAGATATTTAATTAAGTTTTTTAATTTTTTATTATTAAAAATCTGAATTATTTTTCTATGCAGGTAGTGCTTTGTTAAACGTTCATAAACCAATTAAAATTCTTCCTTTATATAAATGGCCGACAACATTTAAACCCGTTAGCGGTTTACTCGTTGAAATAAAACTTTCCAACAAGAGTGTCAAAAAAATTATCAAAATTCAGTATAAACACTCTTGAAAATAATAACAATCACAATTAAATTAAAAATTTTTACACAATCATTTTCATACTGGATTTGAATTATTTTAGTACGAACTCATTGCTGTGCATCTGCTATGAATACGCCCAAAAACTAAATGTCAAAATTGTCACAATTGAAAAAAATCTTGCAGGAACTCAACAACTTTGGCTTTGCAATGGATGTAAGCAATATTCAACATGGGAATACTGATGCGAATTACGTTGATGAAATAAACGAACGAAAATTTACTAGCTATATGTAGCTAAATATAGCGGCTTTATTTTTAAACTTGGAGATACCATAATTAGTTACGCAAGTAGAAAGCATACTCATGTGACTTTATCATCAACTGAAGCTGAGTTCATTGCTTTGGCTAAGGCGGCACTAGAGCTGATATGGCTGAAGATGTTATTCGACGATTTGCAAATAGAATAGTAAAAATAGTAAAAAACCTTACGATTTTAGAAGATAACCAAAGCTGCTTGAAGTTTCTAGGTGCTGATTCACTTAATCCATGTACTGCAAATATTGATGTGGAATACTGAATACTATCAATATGTCCAATAGAAAATATTATTGCGGATTTACTTATTAAACCTTTGTTAAACATCAAATTTTTAATACGAGGAGATTTAGCTGGTCTTAGCGAAATAATAAGTTAATTTAGTTTATATAATTTCTACTTACTGTTTTTTTTCGGGTATTGTTATTACAATATGGAATTATAACCACTTTCCATGTTATTTTAAAATTGTACACACATGTGATTTAAAATTTATGTGTGTTTCTGTATTCTTGTATTTTTTACTTCAAATGATTTTGCTTTTCTTAAATAAAGACACAATGGCTTTTAAGGCAAAAAAGAAATTTGTTTCTTTATTTAATCGAAGGAAGAGAACTGAAAAATTTATTAATGGACATCTTGGCTAAATTTAGCAATAATCGAGAAACTGTTTTAACATTTTATGCTGAAATCTTAAATAGTAATATAATATAAGACAATAAAATAAAATTTCTTATAAAAGTTTTAAGCCACACAGTTTGATATGTCTAAAAAATGTTTCATACTATTTCTATTCTCTTAAACAATAATATCGATTAATAATTTCTTAAGTATCTAAATGCTTATATGTTTAAAACTGAGCAGTATCCATAATAGAAAAAGTTTTATTTAGGGCTCCATTTCTGGAAATTTTATTTTTGTTTTTGTTATTTTATTATTAAACTTGCAAGTTTAAATTAAATGATAAATATTTCAAAAAACTTTAGTACGTGCAAGTAACTATACGAAAAAGATGAAAAGTGAATAAAAAATATATCCTAAATATTTATGTTTTATAGTTCTCTAAGAAATTATAAAAAACAATTTTAATGTTCAGCTATACGATTATACTACACAACTAACTATCTCTACAAAGCTACACACGATAGTTTCTTTCGCTGGTGCTGAATTCTAACATTATTTCTGCTTTAATCGTGAGCACAGAATAAAATGAAACCAAATCATATTTTCTTGTGGTTTAATGCTAAACGTTGCAATGATAATAAAGTTGCTGCAACGTGTTGTTGCAAATTAGCACGTGCGTATATACACATAAAAATAAACTTCATGCGGGTATGACCCGATGCACTAAACATTGTATTTACTTGAATGTTTCGTACATATTCTAAGTATTTTTCGTTATGATTAGAACATCAAATTGAACTAGGAAGAAGAGTAAAATATATTTAAAATAGAAGACTGGGTTATTACTACCAGTTACAGATGATGATAAAATTCTGCTCCAATCAATATGTCAAATCATTCCCTTTGATTGAATTCCCTCAGTTGAATTGATATTTTCAGTAAGATTTCAATATGATGTATCGAATGATTTTGTACAATGAACGGAAGAACAAATGCTTCTACTCTGGCAGTATAATTTCCTGAACATGAGTATAGCTTTATATTGATTCCCCCAGAGGTTTTCTGTATCTTACGGCCTACTCCTTCAATGCACTGTGAAGAGTCTGAAGCATCCAATGATAACTCGTGAGGTACTCTGTTTGAAACCAGATAACTTTGTGATCCAGAGCTAGTAGAGCTTGGAATATGCAGCTATGGTGCAATTATTTTTACTCTTGTTATGGCTGGTAATATGTAGCTGTATCCGATGAATTGCTTGTTAGTTGCCGCTACGATTGGAGAGATTTTTTTCGAGGCTGGTCCTTGTGCCTTTTGAAAGCCTTCGTTGATCCACATACCTAACAATTTGGAATTGCTGTTGTAAGTTTGGCTCTATCCTTAATTAAATACAAATTATATTGCAACTAACTAATAAATAAATAATAAAAAATGGAAGACAAATAACAAGCGAATTGTATCGATTATTTATGTAACTGAAATTTCTGAACGGTCAAGGCAGACACACATAAATATTGTTATATTTATTTCTTTTAATAAACATTTTGTTATACTGAGTTATGAAAAAAAATAAAAACACAGCACTTTAGAGTATTAAATTAATTTAAACGATTAATTTAATTCCAGTACACACCAAATATACATGATGGCAACTTTACCACTGTAAAACGCTTTAAGAAATGCTTTATTATTTTGTTGTCTTTACTCAACGATGTTTAAACTTTAATTATCTTTTTTTAAATATTATTTTTCTTACAATTTATTAGACGACTAGAATACGTCCAAATTTTTTATATGGTTCTCCGCTGTGATGGAATGTTACTTAGAAGATCTATGTCGCAGACAGTCTACATACAGTTCAAAGATCTGCATGCATTGGGATTAGTGGTACTAACTGGTCCTTTGATATCACTAAATAGTGTGTTGCGCCTCGTTCCCTTTAGCAGTGAGATAATGGCAAAGTCTACTTTAGAAGCAGCGATATTGATATTAAAGATGGGGACTATATGGTCGACTGAGTATATTAGACATTAATATTTTGTTTCCGATCCTGAATTAAACTTCTGACTATATTAATTCTTAAACGTTACAAAGATTAGCTGGATTGTGGGATTTAATTTAACTCTCCAATAATACTTGGTATAATTAATTTAGTCTGCGATTTTTCTTATCCAAAGAAATGAAATGCCTGGAGGTGATCAACATCGAGCATGGCTATGGACTCAACATATAATGGATTCCTATTTGGCAGAAGGTTTTTGATCAATTTGGCTTGGGCTGACAGCTGCAGTATTCTGGCATCTTAGTAGCTGGAGTGCTGAAACGGCTGTCAGGCCGTCTCCGTCACGTTAAAACTGTGGCGAGACCCCTAGTACGTTCGGACTGCGTCGCCACTGAGGGGGTGGTTCAGGTTCAATTGAGACGAATTCTGATTTTACGTCGAGATCCTGGCTCTTAACATAGGCTCCCATGCGGTCTATGTCAACCCTCGTGTGGACATCATTACTTGTAAAGGGACCCACGGGGATCGTTTGAGCCGACTATATAACTGCGGCAGAACAGCGGCTCAGAGCGAATACCCAATTGAAATGATTATGGGAACACTGCCTAAAACCGTTAATAAAACAACAGAGAGTAAGGAAAAAATAGAGGATCTGCAGATTAATTTGCGTTTTCGGAAAAGACAGAAGACTTTTTGTTCGAATAAGTGCTGCGTCGATCCCCGCAACCACTGGAGACACGGCCCAACTAGATCTGAAATCCGAACACAGCTGAGGAAACAAAGTCGAAAATGGAGATGCGATAAGAAAAAGCTGCCCCGCCTGCCTGGGCTACGCAAGTCCAGCCGCGAGTACCCATCCCTCTCCGCGTTTGAAGTCTATATACAGGCTGCGACAGTTGGTGGAAGACACTTTAGATAGCTACAGACGTGAAATGCAAAAGATGAGACAAACCATAAGAAACCAGAATAACATCAGCAAAGAGCTTCAGGATGGCATTGCTCAATTGGACGAGGCCATCGATGCAATTATAGGCGAATGTGGAAATCGGCAGAAGCACAGAGGTTTAAGGAAAGACAGGCAAGACCTAAGCTTCCAAATGATGGCGACCAAGCCCAGGAAGCGGTCACACTCTTGATAATTTGCAAAAAAGGATGATCACATGCCCTGCTGAATCTGATGTGACGAAGAAAGCAAAGGAAAAGGAGCCTGAAGCTTGACAAACTGCTAGACACCTGAAGCAGAGCTCTAACTCGGACAAAGAACCTTCGTTCCGGGATAAAGCAAGTAAAGATCGCAAAGAACACAAGAAGGCTAGAACGAGGAAAAATGACAATAAAAAACCAAAGCATAAAAAGCATCGGGAGGCAGTGCTTGTTAAATCTGCAGAGGGCAGCTAGCAGTTATTGTCTTTTGATAATTTAATCAATTTATTCACTGCATTGAGTTTAAAATTCAAGCTTTATTATTTATTTATTTATTTCTAACATAGCAAAGATATGTAATTTTGTATACCGCCATCGTGCATTTCAGAGATTAGCACAGCCTAGTAAATTGTTAGCAATCATCGTTTGCATTTAAATTAGTCTTGTTATATCGGCGAATTATTTAGCATTTTTCCAGAAATTTTATTTCATCCTTTTTTTTAAGTAATTTTGTTTCAGTTTTATAAATTTTAAAAAGAAACGAAACTCGAAGCTGCTATGTGCAATAGAATGTTATATTTTAATGAGAAATTTGCCATTTTCTAGTTTTTGTTCATTTTATTTCAATACTATGCTATGCTACGGTCTTTAGCTTAGTTTATCTTTATTTTTAGCAAAACACAACAGATGTAAAAAAATGAACTAGTTTACATTTTTATAACAAATATGCAAATATTGCTAATAAAAAAACAACAAAAACAAAAACTAGTTTATAAGAGTAACAAATAGAAGGATTAGAAGGACTATGGTTTAGAATTATCTTTAATATTTTGATTGGCCTTAAGCTAAATTTAAAACATAATTTAATAAAGTAATAAATGAAATTAATATTAAATTAATTAAGTTGTCCTGGTTTAAGCCAAAAATTATGTTGTTGTGATTAAAGTTAATTTTACACCAAATGGAAATGCCTGGCGTTTGATTACTATTAGTTAATTGTACTTGTTTATATACGTTTGTAATGTTCAAATGTTTTAGTTAATTATTTTATTTTTTAAAGGAATTTTTTTTCATCTGTATGTAAAAGGATTAAGGATAAGCAAATGCAATATATGCATATATAAATTAAGAGTGCTTTAAGAGTATTATTGACTTTAAATTTAAAAATTTGTAATGTGTTCTTTTAAATATACTGCATCGAAACGTATATCTGAGTCCTTTTTATCGGGTCTTTCAACAAGAAGTTTGTTTATAAATTTTGGCTACACCAACAACATGATAGTTTTGACATTTAGTTTTTTGGCGCATTACCAATGCACCTACTATAAATAAATTTAATTTCGCAAGAAAATCGCATTAATATAATTAGAATCCACTATGAAAATGGTGGTTCTGTTAAAGCTACATTTCGTAAAATTTGTAATATTTTCGGACATAATCGTCCTTCTGAGACCGTTACTAAGAATTTGGTCATTAAATTTGATCTGACAGGCTCGTTACAAAATGTGTCAACAGCAGCGCGTGCTCGACTGGGTAGCTCAACTTAAAATATTGCAGTCATGAGCCACAGTGCTGAAGCAGATCCAAACTTGTCAATTCGTCGACGTTATTTTTGTTGCAATATTTTGCGTAAACATTTAACTTTTTTTTTTGTTATAAAGAGAAGTAGCACTTTAGGCATCAATGCCTATTTAGTCAAGTACCGTGCTGCATTCTTTAGGAAAGGATAGAGAAAGGATGAAAACAGGAAAGGATAGAGAAAGGATAGAAACAGGTAGTGAAAGTAGAAGGATAGTCGCAAATTAACTGCCGTATAAGACAGTACAATGACCAGTGACTATGCCTTCATCATTGAGCAGTTCCACCGACAGTCAATTTTTCTTTTTGTAGTGAAGAAAACCAAGGTCTTCGTTGCGAACTTTGAATCCTTACAAGGTTCAACTGGTACAGCAATTGAAGCTGAACGATCGCTTAAATCTTCGAAGATTCGCTCAATTCATTCCGAATCAACCGCTTGATTTTTCTGAAAAAATCACTTGTCAATGTATGTCAACAAGCAAAATTGCCGAATTTGGGCTTCTGAAAATCCTAGAAACGTGACACTGTACGGTGTGCTGGAAAAGCGGTAAAGGTGAATGAATCACGCTATCGGGAGATGCGTAACCTATAACTTGATGGTGGATCAAACCACTTGGGTGATATGATGTGATAAGGTTTATATCTGCACCGGCAATGAGCCATAATCAGATGGTGGCCATTACCACTGTGAATGGTATGTAGCACCATTCTTGCTCTAGAAGGCCTTCGAATCCGTAGGTCGCAGCCTTTACTCCTTGCTTAGGAATTGGAGACCATCCAACTCCTGGTTCAGAACGCATGAAGCTAAATATAATTAAGAACACGACGGCATTCATACTCACTAGACCTGAATGATCCGACCCACAAACTGTCACGAGGGCCTCGAAACCACAACCACCACGATACTCCCATATAGGGGCCAACCTCAATAACCAGCCAAAGAACAGCTAAATGTCTAAAGAGACAAATAGCGAACTCTGCGAGCTCAGTGATTCCCGTGGAAACATGTGGATTGTCCAGATGGCTCCCACTAGCCTTTAAGGGGCCTGGGCTCCCTTTTACCCTGCAAGACACCAGTCTATATGGAATAGTAGGCTCCAAAAAGACTTTCATGTGCCCCCGGGGGGACTTGGGTGATATGTAGTGTCACCCTCGCCGTAGCAAGCAGGTGGATATGTTTGTCCTCTAGTCACTCCTAGTTGTAACTTCGAGAGCTTGAAGCAGGCCGCCACCCTCACTCCTTGCTGTAGAGTTGCAGACTTTCCAACTCCTAGCCGAGAACACATGACAAACATGCTCACTGGACCTGGATCATTCACCTTGTGTTCTTGGTCAAAAGTGAATAATCCTGGCCTCTTAATCATTCATGGGGATCTAAAACCCCACAACAACCACGATCCTCCCGATGGGCCAACCTCAACAATCACTTAGAGAACAGTTAAAAGCTGAACTCTGGGGCTTAGCCCAGTTGGCTTCTGCTTGCCTTTAGGGGTGACACATGTTATGATGGTGAGATTCCATCAAGATATATCAATGTTCCACTGGGGCGTTTATCTCGGGATGCTAACAACTCAAGTTTGGCCATTGTTGACGACGTGGATATCACTGACATGTAGTTTCAACAGGATACTGTCACATATCATATAGCCAATGAAACAATTTATTTGCACGACAATTGATAGTTAAGTAGCCAGCAAGATCGTGTGATGTAACACCACTGGACTAGTTCTTGTGGGCTATGTTAAGAATAGAGTCTATATGAAGCCAATCGAATTGATTTCCGACTTAAAATTCAAAATCGGTGATGTGATTAACGAAATAGGATCGCCATTTTGCCAAAAAGTAATTAAAAACTTTAATGAGAGAATCTGTCAGCGTGGTCGTGGTGGACATTTGCCAGATATCATTTTGCATTCATAATACGTATTATATAAACAAGAGGTGGCTGAAAAGACTCCTTTTTCTTTCCCTTTAGATAGCTGTTCTGAAAAATAAGTATTAGGCTACTTGCTACGTACTCTCCAGCCAGTGAATAAGTTTAACAAAATGTTTTTAATTTAGATTTGATTAATGCTGCCTTTTTAAAAATAATTTAACTAAAAAATATGCATAATTTGATTTATACACACACATATATAATATCTTTATATATAGTAATGAAAAAAATCTCTCAAATGCATTAAAAAATTTTACTTAACCAACTTTGACTGTTTTAAATTTTGCTCTATTTTTTAAAATAATTTATCTACTGCTGTCAATCAAAAGAATGATTTCACTAAAGCATAAATTGTTGAAAAATAAAACAAAAAAGGAAACTATTAAGGTCTGTTACTCAATTTATGAGGTGCTTCAAAAAAGTTTCTTAATATTTTACTAATACATGCAAATTTGCATGTGTATACACATTGCCTTGAGTCATAAAAATGCACTATATAACATAAACTAAATTGCGAGCAAGTAAGTGTGTGTGTGTGTGTTTGTGTGTGTGTGTGTGTGTGTGTAAGGGTAAAACATACATAAATCATGCTTGAACTACGTGTCTTGCAGCCAAAATATGCCTTAAGCACACTTTATTTTCATCCGTTGCCAGTGCCTCAGCAGCAACTGTCAAAAGTTAGAAAAAATAAAAAACTGTAAACAACTCTGTATTTCTATGCACTCTAGAACCTTTAACTATATCTTTAGGAACTCACACTCACCTGCAGACGTGAACTGTTTGTATCTTTGTATCAAGTTTTTATTTGTGGCATTAATTTTTTTCTCTCGCTGCATCTTTTTTTTCGTTAATATCATCATTGTTGTCTTTTTCTTGCATAAACATTCAGAGCATTAGAAAGAGCAGAGCTTTCACTTTGTATAGTTAATTTTATTATTTTTCGCTGTTCTCAATCAGGGCTTCGTTTTAAGACCTCGGTATTAAAAGTGATTTATTGATACTCTATATTTATAGTCTCCTGATTAGGCATAGCACATCTTAGGAACTGCGCTGTTCGAGTTGTTATCAATGGGATCTTATCAAACAAATTTAAGATAAATTTAGCGCTGCCGCAATATTCCGTCCCTTTTCTAATTATTTCTTATTTTGTCGAAGCCAATACAAAGACACATGAATGATACCCTCGATAACGATCTTTTGGAAATCTTTGAAAGTGGTTTTGTGAACAGGATTCATTTTATCTCTCGTAAGACCTAGTATTTGTTGCATTCCGTGCAAAATACTAGTTCACCCCATTTGATCTGGTAGCTAGTAATGGCATCATTATCACATTGAAAATGGAATACAATTGTCATGTATGGAATAGTGATTTAAAGATCTCGGTTGCTTACAGGTATATTGACTCACTAGAACATCCATGCAATGTGGGATTTATTTCGCTGTTTTATCTTTATTGCACCGAAATATTCTCCAACGAAATTAGGGAATCTTTAGCTGAAACAAATTTTTTAGGTACGCAACACTTTATTCATCACTTTATGCACCTCTTTGTAGTCGATTAGCCAGTGAACTGTACTACGTATTATAAAAAGAATTCGTTTTTAGCTAAAAAGTTCGTATGTGGAGTAGGCTCCGTAGGGGAGCGAGGGGTCTTTGCTTTTGCTTTAAATATGCAAAGATTTGAGTCGATTCTCCTCTTTACAACGACTTTTTGTCAAATTCGGACACAATGCGCTGCATGAGTAATGCTTATCCGTTGAAAGCTGGTACTATTAAAAAGTTGAATTATATTTTATACTAGCATTGATGACACTATAATATATGTACCGTAGTTTCAGAATGACGCGGGTGCTGTTCATGGTCTAACGCAATCTACGGTCAACAGAATTTGTGTAAAAGTTTCTCGTGCCCTTGCAGAATATGCCAAAGAATTTAAAAAAATTCCCATATCTGTTAAGGAAGAGATACCTGGAAGGTATACTATATTGTTTTGCCGCCATTTTAGTCTTGACAGTTCATATTTAGCAGTTGTGAAGAAGACAGCTGGCAAAGTTCTTGCAGAAAAATATTCTATAAACTAAAGTGTTTTAATCGTTAAAATATTTTATTAAAATCAATTATCGATTACTGTGGCGGTGAGAAAGTTAAGTGAAATTTTTGGGAGAAACAACGTGCCAACAGAACGCACTATTTATCGTGTAGTGAAGGATTTTTAAGAAATAGGATATGTAGGTGATGGGTCTAAGCATGGACCACAACGTACTGCAAAATCGGCTGAAAACATTAGTGTTGCTTAAAAAAATGTTCAAAAAAATTTATCAACCTCAATTCAACGCCGTGCTCAGGAGCTTGGTATTCAAAGAACAACTTTGGCGCAAGGAACAATTCTGCACAAGGAATTGCAATTGTTTCCACAAGACCATTTAGGTAACTGTACATATGCCAATTGGATGTTGCAGTTCGCTCATGACAACTCCGATTTTCATTTTAAATCATATTGAGCAACGAGGCATGTTTTAAATAGTCTGTTCTGGAATATGGGAAACCCTCAAATTATTCAACAGTCCCCTTTGCATCCATTAGAAATGACAGTCTTGTCAGGAGGAATCATTGGTCCTTAGTTCTTCGAAAATAAAACGGCGTAATGGTAACTGTGAATGGGAAGCGATATCGGTACAACTGCATGCTTTGACGGTGGCACATCGCATACAGCTAGGAATATAATTACTGCGAGACCTCCTTTCACAACAAGTTATTTCAAGAAATCGTGGTATTTATTGGCCTCAATGGTCGCCTGATTTGCCTGCTCCAGGTTTTTTTTTGTGGAGATATCTGTAAAGTAAGGTTTATACAAACAAACCAGAAACGCTTGAGCAACTGAAGCAAAATATTCGTGATGAAATTAATGAAATACCGCGTGAAATTTGTGAGAATGTAATAAAAAATGTGTTCAAAAAGGATCGCATTAGTGAGACTGACAAGCGGACATTTGTCTGATATTGTATTCCATACATAACTGTCGACATTAAATAAAAGATTTATGAATATATAAGATTCATTCTCTTTCATATAATCAAAAATGATAAATAAGCAAAATAGTATACCATCCCAGTGGATGCCCTGTTAAATGTAAAGTGATGAATTTTTATGTTTCATTATTATATAGCTTATTTGTAATGGCAAATTTAAAATTTTGGTGTTGGTCCATGTTTTTGTTTTCTATGTCCTTTACTTTTTCTTTTATGAGCTTCTTTCAGCAGCATCGGGTATTGGCATGAAGCAATTGTTTGAAAAGTTTTCTAAAGGCAAAAATTTACAATAAAACCACTTACCATATTCCCTGCACTCCAATTATCTGAACGCTGGTATTTTGAATTTTATTTTAGGTTCATCTTTTTTATAAAATTACAAAAATTATAGACAACAGTTTGGTGATGCATAAATAAACAAAACAACTAAATTCATACTCATTATTCAATTACTTTTTATATTTTTCATAAAGAAATATCTGAAATTTTACTTTGACTTTTATAATTTTATTAATACATGGATAGAATTCATCACCTTTTTTTAGTTTATTTAAATATATCAAAAGCATCTTTAGTTGTGAATACTTATAAGTTGATAATCATTGTTTTCCATCATTAGGATTCAAGTGATGTGAAAAAAGTATGTCAATGCCAGTATTAAATTTAAAAATAAATATTGTACATGCCATTAATGTAAGACCGCAGTTTTAAACTCACCTATGAACTGATTCGAAAATTTTTTACGTCATAATAAAATATTATTATGAAGTCACTTCCAGAGCAATTAAATGAAGAAAAAAAAAAACGGGTGGAATCGAGTATTGTCTTTCACGTTGCATAAAGCTCTCGTATAATATAGGTTTTCAGCTTCATTCTCGTTTCCTAAAACAACCATCAGAACCTCATTGGTTGTTACATGACTCTTCATATATCGACTGCATGCTTAAGCTAACAAAAGTAACACCAGCTTGTGTATATTATCAAGTTTTTAAAGCCACCTTCGTTTGTGTTATAAATGAGAACTAGAATTTCTTATACACTGATGGCTCCAAATTCTTACATATCACAACCTTTGAAGTTGCTCAAGATGATAAAATTATAAACTGTAGTCACACTGATAATTACTGCTCCATTTTTACGGCTGAAGATTTAGCAATATTCATTGCAATCCAAGTTTCAACTAAGGATGATGAGAAATGCATTATTGATACTTATAGCCTCTGCAGTATTTTTGCTGCAAGGAACATTAATTCTCATTTAATGAACAATATTTGAAATACTCTCAGTCTTAATAAAAATAAACTTAAAATTATCTGGGCTCTATCACATGTAGGTCAAGTAAGAAATAAATATGCTCACGTTTCCGTCACTGATGCTGGAAATAGATGTTTTACACATGAGAACTAAGTGATACCATCAACTCAATCAACTTTCATTTGGAAGAATCTTGCAAACCTAGATGGGATCATTATCAAAATAACTACAAAGTCATTATCTTCGAAATCAAATCTGTTTACCTGAAATCCTGTTCAAAAATCAAAAATAACAATAACAAACAGGCTAGGCCACAGTAAATCCATGCACCAACATCTTTTTGATAATCAAGCCACTTCGCAGTGTCCAACCTGTAACGCAACACCATGCACCCCCATTTTGAACGAATGGTCAATTCATAGTTATTCCAGAGATAAATTCTGTCCGTTTGATTTATTGAAGAATATTGTTACGAATGTTTCTTGCTAAGTTTTTAAAATAAAATAATTAAGCAATTAAGCAAACTACTGGTTACAAACTGCGTAGAAGTTTAAACGCACACAACTACAATTTGATATGCTGTTTACCAACTGCCTGGCATGCAAGAAAAAACTAATTTTACAACAACAAACACACATGTTGTTTACCATCTGCGTAGTTTTCTAAGAAACCCTTTTCTACAAATGACAACAACAAATGTATTGAAATAAATCCCAAGCAGAAACCTCATCAGCATAAAGACAAGAACAACTATACACACTGACATACAGGCGCCTATACATCGAATAAACAACATGCAACAACAAAATCCGATACAAAGGGAGTGGAAGATTCTTAAATCTTCTAGATTTTAAATGGACAAGTATAAATAGGGGAAGCGTCAGTCAGTGTAAAATTTGTGTCAACTTTGTGTAGTTAAAGTAAATAAAATTGTTATAAATTTAAAAACTGGTGTTATTTATTTTGCGATAAAGAACTTACAACAAAACGTTTATAAAAGGTATAAAGGTAACAATATGTACAATATTAATATCAATCTTATAATGATAAAATAATCATTTGATTAATTAATTAAATATTTGCAAAAAATCCAAATTCAGTTGGATCAACCAGGCTACTCATTAGTTGAATAACTTCCTTGTTTTTATCTGTACAAAAGGCTTGGCTTCAAATATGTACTTCATGCAAGTAATCTGTATTTAAAATTCCTTTAGTATTTATTTACTAGTTCTCATTAACTTTATTGTTTTTAATTAAGTTCTATGGAAATCTTCCACAATTGCAATAACAATAGAAGATGTTATTGTCTTGCCTAACAAAAGTCTTGTTATAGTGTATTTAAATAAGTTTTAGGTAAAAGAGCCTTGGGGTATTTCCTCAAACTATTTTGTCTGTATGAGACAATAGAGCATTTGTTTGTAAATATCTATAGAAATTAATATTTATATATATATATATATATATATATATATATATATATATACTAAATAGAATCAATATTGTTTTGACAATAAACAAGCTTATAATTAAGACTGACAATGATTTAAATTGATTGGGAAATTTTTATAAATATTTTATCGGGAATAAAGTTTCAGTTTTTGAATGGAGTTTTTTTTTAACAATAACTTAATTTAAAGCCAAAACAACTTTAAATCGGTAGACTTCATTAAATATAAATTTCTCGAAATCTAAATGTTTCATTACCAAGCCAATAAACTCCAAAAACTTAAAAGAAAACAAAAATACTGCGACCAGCATTCCTACAGGAAAAAATAAATTAATTTTCTAATGTTTCATTCATAAAGTATAAAATGTAATCCTACTGGTCTTTCCGTTGTTCATATAACTCTATTTCGGCAGCCGTTATAGGTAGACATCAGTATTACTATAACCGCTACGATTATAATAAGGTAATCGCGTATATTTTATTTATTAATTTTATACCAACAACATATAATCTTTAACTTAGCCCTACAGAAAATAATCCTGTGGTATTACATCACACGATCTGGGTGGCCACTTAACTGCTGCTTATTGTGCAATGATGCGATCGGGAAATTTGGTTTGCAATAAATTGATCGTTTCATTGGCTGTGTGATATGTGGCACCGTCCTGTTGAAACCACATGTCAGTGATATCCATGACGTCAATAATAAGCTAAAACTGAGTTTTTAGTATCTCGCGATAGCGTGATCCATTGACCGACACCGCATTTTCAGCCTCATTTTCGAAAGAAAACGGACCAATCATGCCTCCAGATCACATAGTGCACCACACACAGTGACACATTGAGCAGGCAAAGGTTTCTCAATAATGGTTTTAGGATTTTTCAGAACCACAAATGCGACAATTCAGCTTGGTGAAAATGACCTTCGTCGGAAAAAATGATTTTTTCAGTCAACTCAAGGATTAGAACTGTAACAAAATACCTAAAATCAGTAGAGATATTATTTTTGCTTGCACATCCATAAACACATAGTTAAATTATTTTTCAATCCTAAGTGTTGTTGTAAGAAGTAATCGAAAGCAGGAAAAAAATATCAACATCCGTACACTTGAGTTTTAAATAAATTTAAGACTAAAGAGTTGTCAGAACTTGTTAAACGGTCACTTATAATTTATATTTAAAAAAGGCACCCTACTGTAACGGCTACTCCTTGCTCATTTTCGAAGAAAAATGGCCAATTATGCTTCTGAACCAAAATCTGCACCCAACTCGTGACTGGTTTTGGGTACGTCGGCTTTTCAATGTATGCGTGCAGGTTTTCTGTGCCCTAAATGCAACAATTTTGCTTGTTTACATACCCACCAAGATCAAAATGAGCTTCATCTGAAAAGATGATTTTTTTTTTGTAAAATCGGCATTTTCTGTAAATCGGTCGCAGGGAAGCGAAAACGCATCGGATGGTCACTTGGCTTCAACTCCTGAAACAATTGGACTATGTATGGCGTCATACCAAGGTCATTATGCAAAATTCGTCTCAATGATCTCTCTGAAAAGTTCAATTGTTGAGAACGAATTGATGTTAATGGCGCTTCACGCACACTTTCTGCCACAGCAGCAATATTCTCGGGTGTAAGCACTGTTTTTGGCTTTGGTTTATCAATGAGGATGCCAGTTTCTTTCACTTTTTTCACAAGATAACGAACATACGGAGCTGACGGTGCTTCTCTTCTTCCAAAATCTGTACGCAATTTTCGCACACATTCTGCAACATTACCATGATTTTCAAAGTAATGTCGCAATATTTCCCAGCGTTGCTCAAGCGTATACACAACCATATTCGTTCAGTGGAAGGATTAAACGTGAGCTAAGTGTTACCATTCACGAAATAAGCACTAGTTAAAGAAACAAAACCGTTTATATTGTCAAGTTTTTCCAATCTTAGAATAGATCTTTAAACAATAGTTTAAAGACCTCTATCTCAAATTGAAATTTGTGAAATATTTTTATATAAAAAAAAAATTAAGCTTCGCAAGCACACGCATATAATAAATTATTTCTCACTATTTTCGAACGTCAAATATGTTCATAATAATACTACGCTATATTTTATTTCTTTCATATGTATGCAAATCACATACACAGGAAACTGTGTGCTGAAAAACGGCGCAATAAATTTTCAAAATCCATGAATACAATATTCATTAAGGCTAATTTACTTAACTATAGCATTTGAACTTTCCTCATAATATAAAAAGATAATTCATGTTGCAGACATTTAACCGACAAGTAGACACAACAATTACCCCAAAAATAATAAAAGGCATTTTTATTTTGCATTACACACACACACACACACACACATTTACTATTGCACATAATGTACATACACCCTAAAATGTTTTGATATAAAAACCAGGACTTCAAATTGTTGAAGTTGAAAAGAAACGCAGAAACCTACACACACACACACACACACTCAAGAACGAAATATGCTGAGGATATTTATACTCCAAAATTGTATGTGAAATCATTTATAATTTCATCATTAAGATATTCCAAATAGTTTTACTTTGCTTTTTATTTGTAGAGTCCAAAAAAGGTGAGGTTACCTAAAAACTGAAAGTAAAATTCCAACGAGTGCTAAAGTTATAGTGGGTTTTTCAACAAGAAGTTTGTTTTTCAATTGCGGCAACACCAACAACATGATAGTTTTGAACATTTAGTTTTTTTATAAAGAGAAGTAGCACTTGAGGCAACAATGCCTATTTAGTCAAGTACCGTGCTACATTCCTTAGGAAAGGAATAGAGAAGAGATGAGACAGGTGGTGAAAGTAGAAGGATAGTAGGAAATTAACTGCCATATAAGACAGCACAGCGACCAGTGACTATGCCTTCATCGCTGATCTGCCCCACCGACAGTCAATTTTTATTTTTGTAATGAAAAAACCAGCCAAAGTCTTTGTGGGAAATCGAACCCCCAACCCCTAGATTGATAAGCTAGTACACTAGGAGCACTTGTAGGCTAGTAGATATTTAACGTATTCGTAGTATATGCATTGCCATTTGTTGCAATGAGTTCAACTTCACACGAAAATCGCACTTAAATAATTAAAATCCACTATGGAAATGGTGGTTCTGTTAAAGTTACATTTCGTAAAATTCGTAATATTTTCGGACAATATAATCATCCTTCTCAGACCTCTATAAAGAATATTGCCGTTAAATTTGAGTCGACAGGCTCGATACAAAATGTGCGAACAGCAACGTGAGTCGTTCAAATGAAAACATTGGAGCCGTGAGAAACAGTGTTAAACCAGATCCAAATTTGTCAATTCCTCGACGTTCTAGACAATTAGGGTTATCTAAAACCACCACATGGCGAATTATGCGAAGGATTTGACTTTACAGCCTTACAAGGTTCAACTGGTGCAGGAATTAAATTCGACCGATCATTCACATCGTCGTAGATTTGAAATGAATTACATTTATTGGAAACCGCGGTGTTTTTCTAAAAACAATCGATCGCCAAGGTATAACAACAAGCAAAATTTTGTTTTCTGATAATTCTGGATCGATTATTAAGAAATCTTTGCATGCTCCACGTGTCACTGTATGATGCGCTATGTGGTCTGGAGGCGTGATTGGGACGTTTTTTTCTAAGGTGGGGCAGAAAATGCGGTAACCGTCAATGGATCACGCTATCGCGAGGTGATAAGAATTCAATTTTGGCCCATTATTGACGACGTGTATATCACTGACTCGTGATTTCAACAGTACTGTGCCACATGTCACACAAGCCAATGAAACAAACAATTTTTTGCAAACCAAATATCCAGAATGTATAATTTTACGACAATTGGTGGTTATATGGCCAGCCAGATCGTATGATTTAAAACTACTGGATTACTTTTTTAAGGGCCAAGTTAACGACAAAGTCTATACGGAGCCAATCGAATCAATTTAAGCCTTAAAACTCCACGATGGAATTATCGATTAAGGACGGCTATTTTGCCTAAGAGTGATTAAAAACTTTGATAAAAAAAATCGACATCTGCAAGCGTCATCGTGGTGGACATTTGCCAAATATCTGTCTCTTTGTAATACAATAAAAATTATAAACATTTTTATCTAAATTTGTTGTTTTATTTTATTTTTGAAAACAAACTTCTTGTTGAAAACTGCTTTATATAGAAACGAAGAATCATACGCAAACACATAAATTATGGTATTATTTATTATTTTTGCAAACAATATTTGATGTAAAGGAACCCTGACTTATGACTTATATAACCAATAAATCATTAACATATAGACATGGTATATTTTCCTTATTATAAGTACGAGGGTCGATTAGATATAGAAAAGTAGACCTTAGAGAAGAGAATGTTGCTCGGAAAAGCTGATACAATTTTTGATTGTCAGTGTTTTAATGTAATAAGCACAACCATAGGATTTTAAGTGATCCAATAGGCTAAAAATATTAACTTGAGGTTTTCCCAAAGATTTTAAAATATTCAATATTAAGATATCTACAAAATGACAAAATATATGGAAAAGAAAATGCATATTTAACAGGAAAAAACCTCGCCATTAGGGAATGTGAATACGGCATACGACATACAGAATTATTTGTTATATAATGTGCTGAACTTCCTTTAACCCAAAATGAAATTGATTCCTCTTTTCGATTAAATGTTGATATAAATAAGTTTTTAAGCTTAAAAGTTTAATTTAATTAAATTAAAAAAAAAATATGAGACAGGATTTTTTAAAGTATAACTCGCGGTTAAAAACGATTTATTATTCTATAGGATAGATAAGTCGCGTGAAACTATTTCATGACTTTAAACGGCCGCACCGAAATTATTTGCGAGTTGTTGAATCTTAGACCATGGCGGGAGATCAAATAATAGGTCGAAACGAAACAGCGCGAAATCAGATTTTTATAAAATTTTGTGAAAACCAAATATCACCCGGATCGATGTCGAACAAATTTTCAATCAAAAATCACAACGATCATTGATCGCTCACAAAAGCTTTGGCTTTATTTTTACAAAAATACACCTCTCTGCTAACTCATTACATTTTCATGTACATAATTTATACGCATAGGTAATAGATTTCTAAAGTAAATATGGATTACTTGGCAGTGGTGTTCAAACGTCAATGTACCAGACTATACTGATAAAGTAAAAAATAACGCATTCCAGTTCATCGCTTTGGGGCCTTGAAAAAATAGCATAATTATTGTTTTATAATCTTTATATTGTATTTGATAGAAGTTATATATTCCAAAGATTATTACAAGAACTGCATGAAACAAGTAGACGAAAAGTATATTGAGCTAAACCAAGGTATGCATACGTCTACTCAATACAGATACGTGTTTTCAGTTTCTGCTGGGTTCGCTTGAAAACGTTGATTGACTAAATAACGTTGTTGTCACTGATTATAAATCTGCATTTATTCTCACATTTTATTTTCACACGTAGTCGCACAATTTACAAAATTTATATTTATACAACACTGGTGTTAATTAAATGGCTGCCACTGTTAAAATACGTTGCTCATGCTAGTACAAAGCTTAAAAATTAATTATAACTTAAATTCTTCACATCACAATTGAGATACGTGTATGCTAAAGGAGTAAATTGGGAAAGAGAATAAATTCGGCAATCAATGCGAAAGATAAGGCCATAAATTTGAAATGCCACAATATTTCCGTTAATATACTATGTTGTCTTCTGTCAGTGTGTTAGCATAATTATTAATAGTGTAACGAAGCTGTTTTGTTTAATTGGCTCTGATTTTACGTCATGTTTTATTTAAGTTTTAAAGGAAAATAGTTATCAGTAAAAGAGTAAACGAAAAGACCTATTGTGTATTTTACAAACTGAGTGGTTTTCTAAGAAATTTTATACACATAAGATAACAACAACATGTTTATTATAAATTCCACGAAATAAACAACAAAAACTAATAAGAACAGAACAAAAAAACATGCAGCCAAGTAGGCGCCTACACTGAATGATAATAACAGCAACAATATGGGGTGATATTGAAGTAGGATATTCCTCTATATGCGATAACTGCTTAAAACAACTATATAAGCACCACTTGCTCGGCAAATGAGTTGCATTCAAGTTGAAACATCGTTGAAAAAAATTACAACATAGTGAAACATCTTTTAGGCATTACAGCTGTAAAGTTATCATCATGTATATTTTGTGTGTATTGAAAGCGAATGAATCATTTAATTTAATTTAATTTAAAACTCTAAAGTGCCCTGTTATTTATTATTTTGTAATAAAAGAGCTCAAAATATAACAAAACGTTTATTAAAAGGAATTAAATATTTTATTAATTTTCATTATGATAATAAAATATTTCATTATCAAAGTAAAATAATTTTCTATTAAGTACTGTCCATTTAAAATTTAGTTTGAAGTTTATTACTTCAACAACACACTTAAAAAACTCTCATTGTATTTTCGAATTTGTAACGAAGAGTAATATTTTTATATACTCTATAATTAAATTTAATCTAAAAATCTTGATTTTTCTTATTATATTCTTATTTGATTATTATTTTCAGTTTTATTCGACCTTTTTTTAAATTTCTATTAAATTTTAATCTTTTAATAGAAAATTTAATAGAAATTTAATCTAAAAATTTATACAAAATTTAAAAATGATTGTAAAACAAATTTTGAAATTTGCAGTGCTATTCGTTCGTCAAAGATTATTTATTTGGAGCTGATCGCGAAATAAATAAATTATTTTTCCATTGACCTAATAATGGTAGATTTGTTATTGTGGATATATACTTAATGCCAAAGGTCAAAATTATATTCGATTAAAAAAATTCTATCTCGCATTTCGTATTATGCTATTACGAAAACAGTGACAGTCATATTATCGATTAATATTAGAAATACCAATCACTGGCATGAAAAAATTTCTATTACTGAATTGACTAATAAATTATTATGCAAATAATAAAAAGAAATGTATTTTTCAATTAATAATTTAATAAATTAAAAATATAAATATAAAAATATAAATAAATGTTTTTATATTGTACTCTGTATAGTATAGCTTAGAACGTGGCTTGAGAATGATGTCATCACATCGAAAATGCTCGCCGTTCATACCGAACCAACAGCCAGCAAAAAGGGAGAGAAATGGCAACAGTATTTCCTTTACTTGCAAATACCAAATGTTTTTATTGTTATTACTAATGCAGGATTAAAATCGTAGAAGGCGGCTTTTTTAGTGGGACCCTTTTCGACCCCTATTAATCGTCAATGAGTATTTGTAAACCCAGTCGATATTTAACCCAAACCTTGCTTTCGTTGTCTTCACATGCTATCACCAGGCTTTCCTCTGGACAAATTGATTTATTTTGTAAAAATTATTTTTTTAATTTGTGCCGTTGTACCGCCAAAAAGCTAATGTAGTATTTTAGTTTTTGAGAAAATAGTGTAAATTTTAATTTGATATAGCACATCGAATAGCTTTAATGTCTGAAGGTGAATAATGACGCAGTTATATGTTTCAAAATTTTTAAGAGTTGGCAATGTCAATTGTGTGAATTAAATTGACCGATAGCCTCCCAATTGTTTATTGCTGAGACGCTCTAATTGTAAAAATTTAATTTAATACACTTAAGTTGAATGTTTGCTGAGATAAATATTTGAGATAAGCCTGAAATTTATTTAAATATACACACTCTCTTGTTAAAATGCAATAGTATGACAAATATTTTATTTTTTTCTTAAGTAACCAAGTGATTTCTTATTGTCGACTAGTAGTTGTCACGCAGTCTTTAATAATTGCTAACATTTTCCCAAGATTTAAATTCCTCATGGTATTCACATTTAATAAGCCTCTGTTTGCAACCCCAAGACTTGTGGTAGCTAGCGCTACAAACAAAGTGCGCCACAGTTTCAGCCTGTTCGATTTTCATCTTTAATAATTAATAAAATAATTAACTTAAAAATACATTTTTAAAAAAGACTTTGAATCTTTTATACATTTTCATTTTTTATTCCTGGTGGTGACACCCAACGATGTGTAGAAATATCGAAAGTAAAAATATAGTTTTTAAAAAATAAAACAAAAAATTAAGACTAAGATGATTAAAATTTTGATTGTATTACGAAGAGAAAAGCTCCGCAATTATGAATGCAAAATGATATCTGGTAAATGTCACAATGGCCACTTTTTGGGAAAATGGCAGCCCTATTTTGTTAATCATATCACGGATTTTGAGTTTTAAGTCTTAAATCTTTCAATCGATTGGAGTGGCTCCATATACACTCTATGCTTAACATAGCCCTACAAAAAATAATCCAGTGGTGTTAAATTACACGATCTGGCTGGTCACTTAACTGCTGATTGTCGTGAAATTAGGCGATCGGAAAACTTCGGTTGCAATAAATTGATCGCTTCATTGGCTATGTGACATGTGGCAACGTTTTGTTGCAACCACATGTCAGTGATATCCACGTCGTTAATATTAGGCCAAAATTGAGTTGTTCGCATATCGCAATAGCGTATTCTATTGACCGTTACCGCATGTTCAGCCTCATCTTTAAAAAAATTGCCTAGTCACGCCTCCAGACCACATAGCGCACCATATAGTAAGCATGCAAAGGCTTCTCAATAATCGTTCTGGGATTTAGAGAAGCCCAAATGCAGCAACATTGCTTGTTGACATACACTGGCAAGTCCCTTCCGGAGGCACATTATAAGTGTTTGGATCACACAAACATCTAGACTTGTGTCTTGCGGGGGTAAAAATGAGCCCAGGACAATCCACAATATTTCCACGGGAATTAGTAAAGTCCTAGAGTTCTGCTTATTGTCTTTTTAGCCTTTTAGCTATTCTCTAACTGATTATTGAGGTAGGCCCTTCGAGAGTTTCGTGGTGGGTGTGTGTTTCGAGGCCCTCGTTTGAGTTTGTGGTTCGGATCATTCAGTGAGTATGAATGCCGTCGTGTTCTTAATTATATTAAGCTTCATGCGTTCTGGACCAGGAGTTGGACAGTCTCCAAATCTTCAGCAAGGAGTGAAGGCTACGGCCTGCTCCCGGCTTTCGAGGTTGCAACTAGGAGTGACCGGAGGATATATGTATCCGAAGGCCTTCTAGAGAGAGGATGACGCTACATTTCATCCACAGTGGTAATGATCCACTATCTGATATTGGCCCACACGGCTAGGTGCAGATGTAAATCTTATCACGCATATCCTGACAAGTGAAAATGACCTTCGTCGGAAAAAATTATTTTTGCAGAAAAACCAGAAGATTGTTTCTGAATAAATTGAGGGAATCTGCAGCAATATGTCGGCTTCAATTCCTGCACCAGTTGAACCTTGTGAGGCTTCGGAAGTAAATCCTTACGCAAAATTCGGCATGGTTTCGGACAACCCCAGTTATTGGGTGTAGACAACCTCAATTGTCGATAACGTCGAGGAATTGACAAATTTGAATCTGTTTTAATACTGTGATGAAGTTCGTACATTTTATAGCGATCTCAGAAGGATGAGTTTTACGAAATGTAACCATTTTCATTAAGGATTTTTATTATTTTAGTGCGATTTTTGTGCGAAATTGAATTCATCGTAACAATTGCCAATGCTTCTACTACGAATACGTCAAAAAGCTAAATGTCAAAACTCTCATGTTGTTGGTGTTATCACAATTTAAAAACAAACTTTTTGTTGAAAAACCGGAAACAATGAACAGACATAATTTCTGTTAAACTTTTTATCGTAAGACCTTTTTCTTTAATAAAAGTAATTTTTATAATAAAAAAAACAAAATTGTTTAGAGATTTTATTAAATTTACAGATCGCTTCACAATCGTTTTTGCTTTGTTGATGAGATCTCTAATGAAGATACTCGAATTATAAAAATGGCATTGCTGTAGATTAATTTAATCTACCTATTTAACACAATTAAGTTGAATTTTTGTTTAGATTAATATTTGCGATATGACTGAGCTTTATTTAAATATTCACACTCTATTGTTAAAATGCGACTAAATATTGATGATGTATGTCTATTTATATTTCTTAAGTAAGCAATTTTACGCTAAAGCTGGTTGGTTTACTATTGTCAAGGAAATTCTTATCGCAGACTTACATGAAAAAATCACATTCAAGTTAAGAAACAACATCTTAACTTGAAACTCAAGAACCTATTTTGGTTACTAGGCCCCAAATTTAAGTCTCGAGAATAAGGTAATTTTATACAGAGTAATGTCAAAACCACGGTTACTACTCAAAATTTTCCAAAACTGACTTTTTTTCCATAAATTAATTCAGAGTAGACATCTTAAAAATGTCCTTCACATCACTATCTTCTTTAACTGGAAAAATATAGTTATATCTATTTTTGTGTTAAGTGAGTTGCTTCTGTACCATGAACTAAATAAAATTATTTCGAGTTGTGAAAACTTTAATATTTTGAATTGTAACCCTTTTGTATTTGGGGTGCAATATGGTATATAGTTGTGGGGGTTTCAGTCGAAAACGTTGCGGTCCTTAGTTAACGCTCTATGGTTTGTTTCAAACAAAACAATTCATGATGATGGTTAAAGAAGAAGTTAGAAAATTTAGCGAAAATTCCGTGGAGAGGCTGAGTAACCATTGCAACTCATTTGCAATAATGGTACTAGATAACACAAACGAAGTAAGAACACTGAAAAGAAACCACATATTAGATTTGCCATTTTGAAGCTAATGAATTATACATAAATAAGATTCTGTGTACATATATGTAAATATTAATATTATTATAGATAAAACTTTATGATTTTTGTATATAATGTATATGTTGTTACGTTTATACCTTTTATAAACGTTTTGTTGTGAGTTCTTTATTGCAAAATAAATAACACCAGTTTTTAGAGTTTTTAAATTAATAACAAGTTTATTTACTTCAACTACACAAAGTTGACACTTCAGAACAATTTACTTAAAATTACTTACTTGATAAGGTTTCATTTTACACTGACTGACTATCCACTCAGACGCTTCCCTATTTATATTTTTTCATTTAAAGTCTAGAAGATTTAAGAATCTTCTACTCCCTTTGTATCGCATTTTGTTGTTGTATGTTGTTTACTCGATGTATAGGCGCCTGTATGTCTGTATGTATAGTTGTTGATGTTTTTATGCTGATGAGGTTTCTGCTTGGGATTTATTTCAATACATTTGTTGCTGTCATTTGTAGAAAAGGGTTTCTTAGAAAACTACGCAGATGGTAAACAACATGTATGTTTGTTGTTGTAAAATTAGTTTTTTTTTTGTCGCGCGTTTAGATGGTAAACGGCATACATGTATTTTTTTTCTTGCATGCCAGGCAGTTAGTAAACAGCGTATCAAATTGTAGTTGTGTGTGTGTATAAACTTCTACGCAGTTTGTAACCAGTAGTTCGCTTTATTGCTTAATTATTATATTTTAAAACTTAAGCAAGACATATTCGTTACAATATTATAAATTTTTTAAATAACTTTAACAATTTTTGTTTTTGTATATTGTTGTTCTTATTGGAGTTCAGCAATGAATGTTATTTTATTATTTTATAAAACTTACTTATTATCCTTGGATAGATTGTAAATAAAACGAATATAATAAAAAAAGTATTTAATATTCAGCAGATAGCTCTACTGTTATAATAGTAAATATCAGTAATACCATAATATCAGTATTATTAGTCTTATATTCAAAGAACTATTATCAAATGTTTGAAAAACAGAACAAATTAGATTTTTGCAAATCACGTGAGGGTTCTCAGAAATAAAGTTACAGCAGTTAAATTATGCTTTATTGCTGAGGTTGGTTGATTCTACGAGCAATAATTTAGTTTTTATAGTACTAAACTGCCTAAAGTTAGAATTTTTGAATCCGTATTTATAAATACGCTATTCAATCTAGGGTAAATTATGCGATAATTTCCTTTCTATAGCAACTTTTAATTCTATATATATATCCATTTTCTCACATAGAAATTAAAACATAGAACAACTTTTCTAACTAATTTCGAATGTAAATGATAAATGTTACACAAAACAATTCGACAATAGCCTGAGTTCTATTATTTACAGTTCCCAATACGTATTTACATTTGATTGTAACTATAAAAGTATTTGAGTGTGTGTTTGCATAAATATATGTGTGTTTTTATTTAGGTGTGTATAGTCTATAGACTATAATAAAGTACATATGATAATACATGTATAATAACAAAATTAAAAAAATTGTATATGAAGTTTTGTTTATTAATGAGATATAAACAACTAAAGATCTAAATACAAACTCACCTCATGACATAAATTATACATGGATGCATAGCAAAAATGGTATAAAGAAAAATATAAAAAATCAACATACACGCACACACATTTAGGCAACAAGAAAAACATCAATTACACATAGATGTATAGAAGATAAAATATCTGTAATAAATGAAAAATAAACAATACGAAAATCATTTATGATATTTGCACGTTCAAAATACAATGACTCACAATTGCTATATGAATCTATATAACAATCTATCTATTAAATCAAAACCAAAACAATATGCAAAAATTTTAAATTGAATAATCATATTTCAAATGAAGACAAGAGATAGTTAAAATTTATAGTCAGAATAAAATTAAAACGGTGATGGTCTCAATATGATGCAAGTACACGATAAATAAAAAAAAACAAAACAAAAAATAATATTTAAGATTTTGATTTTAACGTAACAAAACCCCAATATATGGAAATTGAATTGTAAATGTAAAATCAATACAGAAAGATGAAAAAAAAACTAAAATTTCTTTTATCAAACTTTAAATAAAAAAAAAATATATATATATTTACTTTACTTTACTTAATTATAGATAGCAAAAAATATAAAAGATTTATGAAATGTGAACAGTTTTATTTAAATTAAAAAATTATATTTTTAACACCAGATAGTGAGAAAGTTTTACATTCTTCAGTTTATATTGACAATAATTTACCTACCTCAATGAATGTAGTACAATATAGCTTCAATAATAATTGATTAAAAATAGTACATTTGCCATAGCGACAAAAGCTTAAGGCAATTTACTACTTTCATTACATACACATAAAGCACACATACATATGACAGGATAATAAACTCATTATTCTAACGTGGTTGAATAAGTAAATGATATAGCAACTAAAAATAAAATAAAATTGATAATAAGAAGGAAAATTAAATTTATTTACTGCAACTTCACAAATTATTCCACAAAAATCTTAACAGACATACTTAAAAATGTTGTGTCACAAATTCTTGCTGCTACATATTTGTGATAGCTGCATGGGCATGTTCAAATTGCTTAAATGTCAGAATTCAAATGTAACAAGGAAGTACACAGCATGCGCACACATGTGAATGTGTGCTGCATGTGACTGTCCTGTCACAAAAATGGGTAGTACACGACATGTTGCCAATGCAGCTTCATGGTGTCGTCAAAATTACGTCAGACCTACATGTGAATATGCACGCACTGTACTGCAGGCTTCAGCCAGCGCGTTAAACACATGGTCAAAGTATCAATGTGAGCTGCTGCAATGGTAACCAATTTGATTTTATAATACACACCGTTGCTTGTCACTGCAACAATATGAGACGAAAAACAAACCAGAAAGGCTTAAGCGATATAACACTTACAGAACAATTCTTTGTTAAAAGTTCTAAATTGTTTTTAGGCACTAAATAAACGAGCTCTGTTGGGAAATACGAAATGGGCTATTATATTAAGGCTGAAGTGTGTGTGTTTTTTTTTTTTTTTTTTTTTTTTTAAAGAGAAGTAGCACTTCAGGCAACAATGCCTATTTAGTCAAGTACCGTGCTACCTTCTTTAGGAAATGGATAGAGAAGAGACAGGTGGTGAAAGTAGAAGGATAGTCGGAAATTAACTGCCGTATAAAGACAACACAGCAACCAGTGACTATGCCTTCATCGCTGAGCAGTCCCACCGACAGCCAATTTTTAATTTTGTAGTGAAAAAAACCAAGGTCTTCGTTGGGAATCGAACCTACAACCCCCATATATACAAGCTAGTACACTACCTACTAGCTTACAGAAGCAGCGTTCACTATGAAAAATATAAAATTTATATCATATTGTTTTGCCATTATCCTAAATATGTGTTATTTAATTTACAAATTTCTGCATAATAAATATCTTTCGAAATACTTTTGTATTGATATAGATTGATAAAAATTAACAAAATCTTCAAGGCATTACGAGGGATCAAATTATAAGGCAGTAAACTATTTATTGTTCCAAATTACTTTCTGTTCTGCAAAGCATATTGTAGTTTAAAAAGGCATCGCTTATTTTAGGCTCCTATTGATTGATTTCAGGAAATCTTATTCTGATTATCTTATAAATAACAGCGAATCGACTGTCATATTTTTATCAATAAAAATATGATTTATAATATTGTTACGTTTATACCTTTTATAAAAGTTTTGTTGTGAGCTCTTTATTGCACAATAAATAACACCAGATTTTAGTGTTTGATTGCAAGTTTATTTACTTTAACTAAACACAAACTTAACACTACAAAACAATTTACTTCAGATGCATGTCGTTACTTTACGAGGTTTATTTTTCAACTAACTAACTATCCACCCAGACACTGCCTTTTATATTTGTCCACTAGAAGTCTAGAAAAGTTAAGAATCTTCTACTCCCTTTGTATAACATTTTGTTGCTGTTATTTTATTCATTAAATGTAGGTCTGTGTGTATTTTTGTTTTTGTTTTTATGCTGATAAAGTTTCTTCTTGGAATTTGTTTTAAGATAGTTGTTGTTGTTGTCTTGTGTACATAAGCTTTCTTAGTAAACTACGCAGTTAGTAAACAGCATACACAGTTGTTTACTTTATTACTTAATTATTTTCTTTTAAAACTTAAGCAAGAATCATTCGTAACAATATGATATACGCATATTTATTTTTCGGCTGTCTGACTGTTTTCACAGTGACTGTTTTGCCACTGCGGCTTTGGCTACTAGTTATTTTTAATTAAATTAGTATTATTAGAACTTTTTTATATATTGTAAAATTAGTTATGAGATTCCTTCTATCATATTCAAAAACAAAACTTGCCTCTGAGTGAGTTAAGTGCACAAATATTTTCAAAAATATTCCTCAATGATTGCAGACTAATTTCTAGTATGAAATGAAAAGTTTTGAGAAATATGCATTCTCGAACAAGACTTCAGCGTAGTAAATTCTAAACAGACTTAAAGACAATCACCACATTATATATACAATGGGAAAAGAACAAGACAGATTTTTAAATTAATTTGACATCACAATAACGCGAGGAACCTACTCTTTAATATTTAACATTTATAGAAAACCAACTACGGCGGATACTACACTACATCTACATTACTTCAAACAACTCTACCCAGCATAATGTAGCAGCATTTGGATATATGATACATAGATTTAAAATAATCTCATTTAATCCAGATAAGTATAACAAATAACTCGACACAACATACACCATACCTAAAAACAATGGCTACAATCGACATACTTTTTAGACAATACAACACTAAAAACAGGAATGAAGAAGACAAAGAAACAACCGATACAACACGACGATATACCTTTACTAACACCGGACCAGAAGGGTATAGATTTACCAACCTTGTTTACAAAGAAGATTTACTCACAGCATTAAAAACCACCAACACTCTCAGACATAATTTCAGGATATCGACAGAAACAACTGACACATTTCTTTCCAGCGGGGTATGCAGACTTATTTGTACCTGTAAACATACTTATATAGGACAAACTGGACAAACACTAAAGGTGAGATTTACAGAACACCTACGCTCATATAAATGAAAAAGAGAAGAGTCCAACTTTGCATTACACCTTGATACTCACGCATACACTCCGAAGGGCATTATGTATGACATTACTACATCCTAGCAAAAAAGGACGAAAACTAGATATTCTAGACAACATGGAAATCTACCAATAAAAACTTTTAAAAGTGACATTAAAAATGAATAGGTAAAGACGTCCACAGACACAATTTTCAAACTTCTTATGCACTCAACGAAAAACACCTTCAGACGGACACTATTAAGACAGATATATTAGATTACCCTGCATAATATGCTAGGTGCTGGGAAAGCTACCTACATGAGTAGACGCCACCCTAATGAAGGAACTAGCTAAGCCCGAAAGAGCACTGACTCACCACTACATGCTAGAATATTTTGTTTTTTTTTTCAATAATTATTTATTGTATCTTCAAGAAACTGAACTAACAATAAGTTTCAAAAACTTAAATTAAAAAAAAAGTTACATTAGTCCCGACCATATCAGTACTAATCTTTTGGGTAAAAAAATTGACATTAAAAAAAAACAAAACAAATATTTCTAAGATGTGTCATCTCTAGCATTGAGGATTAAAGCAGCGGTATCCATCTTTTTAATCGGCCATGTCCACTATAATCCAAGATATTGCGAGCAAGGGGATTAGGATGGTCTTCAAGCTTCATTAAGTAGAATATGGCTTTATAATGATGTCATCGCTCGCCGGCGACATCGAACACACAGCCAGCAAGGACGATTTACACAGAAGATAATGACAATAATGTATTATGTTTTGTTAAGGGTATTTCTTAAAGTTGGCTTGTGTTCCCCACCGGGAACACATTTATCGGTCTTTATAGAATATTTGACTATCTAGACCTGAAGTTAGCAAGGGACAACTGGAAGCTCCACGTTATTTTCACGGGAATCAGTAAGCCCCAGAGTTCCCGTTAATTGTCTCTTCGGGAGTATCGTGGTGGTTGTCATGTGCTCTGGATCAGGTATTAGATAGTCTCCATCTCTTCAGCAAGGAGTAGTGGTTTGCAGCCCTGCTCTGTAACCGCTGAAATTGCAACTAGAAAAGACCTGTTGCTAGAATTAGTCTTCAGCTTCCTAGGGCGTGAATGGCGCTGCTTTTCATTCACAGTGGTTCGACCATCATCTGATTAAGGCCCACGGCTAGGTGCAGATGTAAATCTTATCAGAAATTTGGCTTGTGTGTCATTACAAAATTTAAAATTTTTTATTTGCTAAATATTTATTCCTGGTTGTTATATGTGTTTCCTTCACATATTTTTGTATTTTTTGTTTTTAGGAAGCTTACATTCGAAATTTATTTTCCAATCATGCATTTTAGTAATGACTCACTTTTAAATTAATTTACAGAATACTACGTAACAAATTTCGCTTATATTTTCATATTTCTATAATAATCGTTAAACTACGTAAACAAAACAGATCTCTATTCATAAACATAAAGATAAACATTTAAGTTCAAAACTCATTTAATTTTACTTTAATTTTTTCTCTTTTATCCTTTTTTATTTTTATTATTGTTGTTTTGTCCAGGATTGTAAAACTAAAGTCCAGTTTAAATTCTTTTAATTTTATCGCTATATAATAAAGTTTTTCTCTTCTCTTTCCTTTTTATTAATTTTTCCGAATAACAAAATTTACAGCCACTTTTATCATTACATACTGCACCAGAATCTGCTGGGAGTAAAGGTTTGTTAGCATCATTGACAGTTTTATTACCCTTTGGTTTGCTGATGGAATTTTAAAAGCTTATATTCCTCTGTTTTATTGCTCGATATGCTTGCTTGTTACAGTGAAAGAGTCATTGATAGACATAAAAAAATGAAATGTTTGGGGGTGTCATCTGTCATCGATATCAAAATGGTGTGCTAGTTCAGCACAATTTTTTATTTTGCTTGTGACCAGCTTAATAAAAATATTTTTCAACAATTCAAAGTAACGAAGCGCAAGTAATCATTTGTTTGTTTTTTTAAGTTTTATTTAAAAGTGGGTTATTTAATTTTTGAGCTTGTGTTTGTGTCTACACATATTGCAAACGATTAAGATTTTTTCCGTTTCTTGATTTTTCAGTCATGAATATTTTATTAATAGAAATATATTGGTTTGAATAAAAACAATACATATTGTCTAGATTAAAAATAAAGTTATAACCGAGAAAGAAACTTTAGCTGCAAAATAAATTTTCACAAAAAATAAATTCAGTTTCGGACGTTCCATTGAAACCTGTTGTTTAAATAAAAAATAAACTAATATTTTTGCAGTATTATCATGTCACTACCCACAGCGCTGGAAAAGGCGACTGATTATAATTAAACTAAAGCCACGGGTAGACTTCTATAGACCCATAAGTTTGTTGCCAATTATGTCGGAAATGTTTGAGAAACTTTTAATCAACATATTGAAACCTATATTGTATAGTAAAGGGTGTATACCTCACCGCCATTTTGGCTTTAGAAAAGGCCATAGCACCATTGAACAAACTCATCAACTCGTTAACGTCGTTAAGAAAACTTTTGAGGAGAACAAATATTGCTCGGCGCTATTTATTGACGTATCGCAAGCTTTTGATAAGTTATGTTAGCATAAAGGCCTGCTATATAAGATACGGCAAAGCTTGTCCGGGAATATTGCTGACCTGCTGGAGAACTTCTTATCCTGGTATAAATTTGCTATTAGATATTGCGACTATATATCACCACCCTAGCCAATTGAAGCCGGAGTCCCTAAAGGCAGTATTTTGGGTTCGCTCTTGTATTTATAGTAGCTTACATACCTCTAAGTTTGCTGATGATACGGCCTTCTTGAGTATCCACGAAAATCCTGTTGAGGTATCCCCATGCCTGCAGAGTCACCTGGTTCAGTTAGAAAAATGGCTAGGAAAATGGCGCATTAAAATGAACGTACAAGAGTGAGTTCATATCATGTTTGCTCTACACAGCGACACATGCCGGCCTATCACCATCAATGATCGGCTTATACCCCAGCATTCAAATATGAAGTACCTGGAAATACATCTCGATAGATCTCTTACCTGGAAGAAACACATAGATGCCAAATTGACTCAGATGAAAATTCAAACAGCGCAGTTGTATTGGCTCATTGGGAGAAACTCTATTCTTAGTTTAGATTGTAAGCTCCTGCTATATAATTTGATTTTGAAACCCACATGGTGTTACGGTGTACAAATATAGGGCACTGCTTCGACTTCTAACATAGAGAGGATATAAAGACGACAGAACAAAGTTTTGAGGGCAATCCTTGGTTTGTCAAAAATGCTAGTATGGCTATACGCGTTTGAAAAGGATATATATTCGCACTATTACTAGATGATGTGTGAATATCTACGTTTTGGCCAGCATTGGCTGGAATTAGTGATAGTATTTTTTTTTGTAGTTTTAAGAAAAATTAAATGATTGAAGTTGTAATAACTTTTTTTTTTTAAGAAATAGCACTTCAGGCAACAATGCCTATTTAGTCAAGTACAATACATACATTCTCTTAGGAAAGGCATAGAGAAGAGCTAGGTGGTGAAAGTAGAAGGATAGTTATGGAAATTAACTGTCGTATAAAACAGCACAGTGACCAGTGACCATGCCTTCATTACTGAACAGCCCCACCGACAGTCAATTTTTATTTGTAGTGAAATAAATCATGGTCTTTGCTGGGAATCGAACCCAAAACCCCCAGTCTTGTAAGCTAGTACACTACCTACTTACTGATAATGATAATTAGTTAAAAAAAAAATTCATCTTTGTAAAAGTTTTGGCATAAGAAAGCAACGTTTTTTCCGCTCTTCTAGTATAGCTCTGTGCTAGTTATTGTTTTTCAGACATGCCCGTCAAATTGGGCTCTTCACCGCTAACTGGAGAGAGGAATGCAATTTTTGGAAAATAATATGAAGTAAACATGTTACTTTGCAAAGAGTGTGCTGCACTCAAACGGTGGGAATCTTAAATTGGTTTCCAAAAGATTGAGGCGAAGATAAGGGTCCTTCTCCTCTATTTTCTTATTTACAATTACATCCAAATACTATAAAATTAGATTCATTACAAACATAACATTTTTACCAAAGGTAATAATTTTTGAGAAAGTTTACAAGGTTAAGGTGAGCGGTAGACAATCGTCTCATTTCGATATTTCGTTTCCATATGCAATAACAGCAGATAAATGTTAAAAACACTAAAACGATATGTAACTTAACAAAAAAAATTATTATGAATTATAGAATCAAAAATAAAATAAAACCGTTCTAAACATCTTCTTGCAGAATGACATAAATTATTTTTTATAAGTTAACTATTTGTATGATAACTTTGTATCTAATCTTTTATTTTTACCAATGTCGAAAAGTGATTGGAAAAAGAGGTTTAGCCCAATAACAGTACTATTTTTTTATTTAGAAAAATTCGCTTTAATACATTATTATGTTTTATTCTTTGTTAAACTTAGGGTTGGATTTGATTTTAATTTAATAGTTTCTGAAACGATATTTCCTAATCTGTAGCTCTAGGTAATATTTTAATAAACAAATATCTTTCATGATAAATAATGATTTCACGTTTTCGATATAACCGCTGCCCACTATAGCCATTTAACAAGATTATGTTTCTATTAAAGGCTCTGTTAGGATATGAAAAAGTGCTTATCTTCGGCGCAAACAAACTGTTTGCATACCTATAGGACTGGTCAGCATTCAGTAGCTGGTTTTTCTTTTTATTCTATTACCACATTGCACATTGTTGGTGCTGTTAAAAATAACTTATTCAGCTCAGTTGCAGTTAAGTAAAGGGTGGTTGTAAAAGAAAGCAGAAACTAGCAAATTTAATTTTGTTAACTCCTTAAAGCGCTGAGAACTTATTTTTTGCTGTTAAATGTGGATTTTAAGGTTTTACTTACGTTTTCCAGCGATCGCAAGCGGACCAACTCAACTTTTTTTCAAGATCAGCAATCCAAGCATGACCCTACTCATGCAATGTACTGCGTCAGAACTAGTAAACTTTCTTATGAGGAGGAGAGCAGAGAGGGTAGTGATTGTGGCCATTCGATTTGGACTTTTCTACATTGAAAGTGGCAGAAAAGACATCTGGAGGGAGTTTATTCCACATACCAAACGTTCTGCTAAAAACCGAATTTTCTCTGTAATGCGTAGTAAAATTTACCGACTAATGAACTAAAAATGGACGGACCCTCAACAAAGTTGCCTACCCTACTTTTCCCAAGAAGCTTCTTGGCTCTCTCTTATACGCGGTAGAGCAACTCCAAAATATACTTTGGGCCACCGTCCCATAGATTAGAGTTGTATTCCATTTTTTGATGAAAGTAAGAGGTATAAATAGTACGAAATCGGATGGAGTAAAGTAACTTTGATACCATTTTAGAAAACCGAGGCACGTGAAAGTTTTTTTAGAAACTTGAAAAATATGCTTGGTCCGTCAAACATCAAACTGTATTTTCATGCCAGGAACATCAAGAGCTTCTGTCTCCTTAATACTTTTATCACCCATAAAAACAGATGCAGCGTCGTTACCGAACACATCTATGCATGAGCATACAACATTGAGTCTTACAGACTTTAAAATCATCTCTATTCACATGACGCCATTTGGAAATTGTTACGAGATAGTGATTGAGCGTATCATTAATACTTTGCCTTTTGGAACCCACCTCCAACTAGTTCGTTCTATTACTAAATGAATACGAATGACAAATGGTGCTGTCATCTGCGACAGAATATATAGTTTGACAAAGAAGGTTATTTAGAAAAAAAAATAGGATAGGCCAAGGAATGGAGCTTTATAAAAGCCACTAAAGTAATATAACACATTTATTCGTAATGATATCATAATTAGTTGTTCCAAGATTATATAAAATCCACTTCAAAGAACTCTTAGTTGAACTTATTAAAAGTATTGGTTTTCAGCGCACAATTACAAATTAATAACAATGACTTTAGAAACCCTCAATAGAAATATGCTCTATTACATACTTGAGCGAATAATTGTTTTATAATTGTAATAATATAAAAAAGCTCAAGAAATTTTTACTAATAACTGTAAATTATAATAAAAATAATTTTAGATTATGTCCTGAAAATAAAATCTAATAATTTGCATTTTTTTATTATTAATATTAAAGTGTGACGAAAACAGAATTTTTAAAAATACTTGGTGTCGACTTGTTTCTCTAGGATTTGTCCTACACTTAATTTTGACTTGTTGATCAGTTTACTGCAAACAAAATTTCCTGATCCCAACCCGCCTAGGTGTCTTGTTGATGTTGAGATTTCCTAAAACTTTGGTTATCGCTCGAGCTCAAAAGAATATCTTTAACATAGTAGTGGATACTCTGTAGAGCTTAGGCGGTGGTTGACTGCATTCCGGCAAATAGGAATTATGTGTGAATATGTCAGCTAGCGTGGTTTACAAGCCACCTTAATTCCTTGTCAAAATCAATTTATTTATTTCTTTAATGCAACACAGTGTATCGTGAAGTTAAGAAAGAAATTTCAATGAAAAAGAAAAATGGAGATTTTCTTCTGGTTTTCGCACTTATTGCAAAAACCCACGCGCAGCTTCCTAAAAGAATTTAAAGATTATCAATTAATAAATTGACATTTCCTTAGCTTTGTTAATATTTATTTAAAAATATTTAAATTATTTACAAATAACAGTTTTCCTTTAGCAGTAAATATTTTCATAATTTTTATATTAATCTATTCAAGCATAAGCATGCAAGCGCTGCCAACAAAATGAACAATAAACCCCATAAAAAGCAACCAGAAACGGATGGCAGGAAATTGGAAAAAACAACGTTTTTCAACAGATACAAATTTTCTTGAAAATTAAGAATTTTAAACAAGCAAAACTGGCAATGATGGCAAACAGCAAAGATTTAAAAAATAAGAAATAACGAATATCCGGGTCAATTACAATGTAGCGGAAGAAGGCGAGATGGACAAATGCTGCTGAAATTTTAAAGCGAAACAAAAAATAATTTATATAATATTATAAAATCTTTGAAAAGAGCTTTTCTGTTCATAGGAGTTATGAACTATTGATATATAGACATATGTACGTGCATATATATTTTTAAATATATTGTTATAAAATTTTTTCATTGATTTAATAAATTTATCGCAGTGATTTTCCTAGAATAGAAATTGTATTGAGGAAAAATCAAGGTAACTATGCTTCTTAGCAGTAAGAATGGTATTGTATAGTTATAAAAATTTAATTATTATTTATTTTATTACGAATTTGTATGAATGCAAGTAAAAATATTAATTTTTTTATTATATTCGTTGTTGTTTGTGTATTTTTATAATATCCCAAATATTTCTTTAAATTTCCTAAAAATTGAGGCAGAGCCATGAATAATAAAATCCCAGTTAAGGTCGTTTGTGTATTTCAATAAATTGGACTGCAAAAGGGAAATGCAAACAATATGATATTAGTTTGTTATGAAAGAAAATGTATTGAAAGATAAACATTTGAATAGTATGCTTTAACGTAGAAAACTGCCTTTAAAGTGGTATTCTTGGAAATCGTATTATGAACTTTTATTATGATTTGTTTTACATAGGGAAATAATTTAAAAGAATATGTCAAGTGGAAGTTATTCTTACTCACGAAAGATTGTACATCATATCAGGCTAATATTTTAATTATTAGTTTTATTGTTGTCATTCGGTTTCGTCTTTGCTGGCTCTTTGTTTGGTATGAACGGCGAGCCGTTTCGATATAAAGACATCATTCTCAATAGTTTATGTTGGTTAGGGTTGTTGTGGATGATAGTGTCCATCATAATTAACTTTCTATAAATGTCAAATGTTAAACAGTCAGTTCTTCATGTTATTGTGATGTCTAGATAATGTAGTTTTCTGTCTTGTTCTTTTTCCATTGTGTATGTAATATTATTATGGATTAAGTTTAAATCGGTTATAATTGGTACGGCGTTGTCTTGCTCGAGGATGCATATGATGTCATCGATGTATTTTTAATAATGAGTTATTCTGTGTTGTTTCATTGCTGCATTTATATGAACTAATTTGAGATCCCTCCGGGGGCATATTTAGCGGTCTTTATAGAATACTTGACTATCTAGACCTGTGTAACTGGGAGAAAAAGGAGTCCAGTTCCCTGAAGGCAGCAGGGGTCAACTGGGAACTCCACGTTATTTCCACGGCAATCAGTAGCCCGCAGAGTTTCCGCTATTTGTCTCTTTAGGCATTTAGCTGTGCTCTGGCTGATTATTGAGGTTGGCCCTTTTGGGAGTATCATGGTGGTTGTGGTTTTGCGGCCCCATACAGGTATTGTTTTATGGTGGCCAGGATCATCTCTTCTTTAATAACCCCCACTGGTAAATGATTCAGACCCAGTGAGCATGCTAGTCATGTATTCTGGACATGAGTTGGATAGTCTCCAGCTCTTCAGCAAGAAGTAGTGGTTTGCAGCTCTGCTCTGGAACCGCTGAAATCGCAGCTAGGAAGGACCTGTTGCTAGAATTAGTCTTCGGCCTCCTAGGGCGTGAATGGCGTTGCTTTTCACTCACAGTGGTTTGACCACCATCTGATTAAGGCCCACGGCCAGGTGCAGAAGTAAATCTTATCACGAAATGTACTAATTCAAGATGTTTCATGAGCATTTCCATGAAGATAGCTGAAGTTAGGTTTCCCATGCCGAGTCGTCAGGTAATTTGTGGTTATTAAATTTAAAGTAGTTCTGTTTTATTAACATTTTTGCAATATCTATAATGTCGGTGATATATTGTTTGTCGTATAAATTGTTTTGTCTGTGGCGTAGGATAACTAAGGTTGCTTGTATTGGTATTGAAGTATATAGAACCTTGAGGTCAAAGGAAACGATTCACATGTTATCTTGATGGCTTTAAGTTTTTTGACAAGTTTTGTGTATTACGAAACGTTTATGTATTTTGTAAATTTAGCTCTCCTTTAAGTAGGTCGGTGAGGTATTAAACCAGGTAATATGCTGGCGCAGTTCTGTAGTTCACAAAGAGTCTCTTTGGTATCTTTTCTTTGTGCGAATGCGATTGTGCCTTGAGTGTTAATGGTCCTGGCTTCACGTTCATGTATTTGTATACATATTCCGTCAGTAAAGGTTTTGCAGCATTTTAATAGGCTGCGTATTTTAGAGTTAGTGGGTTTTAAAATTTAGTTGATTTGTCGTACAAATTGTCGTTATTACTGCAGTCGTGTTTCCCTTGCCCGTTTTTGTAATTAGTAGGTCATTGCCCGGTAGCTTTGCTCTTATTTGTTTTATAAAATTTGTATTCGTTGGGATTTGTCTTTGTTTTATTGTGTTCTTTTATCATTTTTTCGAGTATGTCGACTACTTTATATCTCTTGTGTTCTTGTCGGTGTGTTGGTAACTGAGTAATGCTTGCTATGATGTCTACAAGTTGTGCTTCAATTGTCCATCTTGTTAGATGGTAGATTATGTTTCAGTCCTTTTTCCAGTAGTTTTGTCTCATTGTCATTGAATCCTATAATTATTAGCTTTTTGACGCATGAGTGGAATTCTCGTTTGATGTGATTGTCGGTCCGTTTCGTTAGTTTTGTAAATTTTCATATCATCCGTTTGCATTTTTTACTCATCTGATTTTGTACCCTTATCGCATAAATTGTGTAAAAATGGTGAAAATGGTAGTGGCTATAGATTAGGTCTAGTCAATATGTTAGCTACCTCTAAGTGAGTTCTATGTATTTCCTTGTTAAATTTGTTTTTTTGATGTACAGTGAGCGTATCTCAGTCTTTATCCATGACAATTGTGCTATACGTTTAGCTTGTTAAGAAGCGTTGACAAATTTAGTTCCAGCGGATTACACTGACTCCTTATACCTGTTAACATACTTATACAGGACGAACTGGACGAACACTAAAAACAAGATTTACAGAACACAAACGCTCATACAAACGACAACTAGAAGACTTTAACTTTGCATTACAACTAGGCACTCACCAACACTCTCTAAGGGAAATAGATAAATGTATAAAATTACAACATCCTAGCTATATATTTTTGAAAACATGCGAATCTATAAAACAAGAACTTTCATGGGACATTATAAACAAACAGGTAAACATGACCTCAGACACAATTTTCACTACTCATACACTCTAACAAACGAAAAACAGCCTCAGATGGACATACTTACCTAGAAAATAATAAAAGACGGAAAGGTGTTACTGTTCTCTGTAGTTTTATAAGGGACATAATTGTGCTTACAATATGTGAATCCCTAATGTCTATTTGACAAAGCAAAGGTATATATATTAGAATTGTATTACTATAGGAACACCCTTTAAATTTAAGTTTATTTTAAATTTTCTGTACTTGTTCATGATATTTAAGCCTGCCTATATAAAATTAAAATTTTAAATAATATTGGGACACCCTTAATTTATACTTCTTTTTACTTGTTGCCTTAGCGAACATGATTTTATATACAACGTCGAAATTTGTCTAAAAACTAATAATTTTTTATAAATATCATGTCTTAATACATCTTTTTCTGTGAAATTCTAAAGTCTTGATATTACGATTTCTAATATAGAAATCTATGACAGATATTGTTGCTAAAAGAATAGTATATTCCTTTAACAAGCAACGCCTTAAAGAAAAAAATTTATAAAGCTGTTAATACTGATGATATTTCAACAGTCACCATTTCACGAATAGATGTTAAACTATTATTCACGATTAGACGCTAAATTTTTGCATTAATTAATTAAAAACTAACTTTAAAATTTAATTAAATTATAAAGTTAAATATTTGTTTACGTTCATTTAAATACGGTTTCTCCGTAATACATTCGTTCATTTAATCTGAAATAGATACATCATCACACATAATTTAACAGTTAAAATAACAACAGCATAAAATACAATAATCTATTTAACCAATTATCAAGAACAAAAACAATAACAACAATACCAGGAGCACACACGTACTATTATAAATTTATCAAGTCAGCGTATTCAACAATTGTTAAACGAGCCAGTGTAAGGTTGATGATTCCAAGACAATAGCCGGAATTGGGCAACACGGAAAACAAGTAGTTGGTATTTGCTAATTTATAATAACCCAATAGCTAACAATATGAAAACTTAACTTTTTTTTCGGACCAGTACTAGGAAATTAGGTTGTGGGGAGGAGGAGAAAAGAAAGAGTGGTGTTTATGCACATTTGAGTTGAATTTTTGTACATTGAAAGTGGCAGAATATGTCTCTTGGGTGGAGTTTATTCCACACATACGAACTATTCTGCTAAAAACGATTTTTGGCTGCAATGCATATTGCGATTCACCGGCAATTAACCGCAAATAGATGGGCCATCAACCAAAAGCATGCTAAACGCAAAATGCTGCGAGTAAGGGGAATAAGTTCCCTAATTTCATTTGAGCACTTACCATTGTAGTAACAATAAAACAGTGAAATACGAACCACATTACGTCGATGTTCTAGATAATCAATAGATTAGGATACGCTACTGTCCCCATCACTCTTGGCCCTGTCTTGTACGCGCTCGAGTAACTTCAAAATAGACTTTCGGGCGACGACCTATACATGAGAGTTGTATTTCATTTTTCAATGAATGTAGGTGGTATAAATAGTATGGAGATCGGATGGAGTGAAGTATCTTTACACCGTTTCAGATAACCAAAGTACTGGAAAACTTATTAGAAATCTAAAAAATGTGCTAAGTCCATCGAAAATCGTACTGTATTTTCATGCCAAAAGCATCAAGATGCAGCATCATTTTTGAGCGCACATCCATGCGTAAGCATGCAACGGGCATTGAAATCGACTCTATTTACACGATTCCATTTGGAGATTGTTGCGAAATCGTGATTGATGATCATTCATATTCTGCCTTTTGTATCTGGCTTATTTCAGCAAGTACGAATGATAAATGGTGCTGTCATCTGCAAGAGAATATATAGAGTTGAAAGTTTGACAAAGAAGGTCATTTAGAAAATGAAAAAGGGTATGAGAAAGAATTTTTGCTCTGCGATACCTTAAATTAATCTTGAAATCGTGTGATGAAATCCCATCTATAACAACTCGTATAGTGTGATTCCTGAGAAAAGTCTGGAAAAATTATTACCAACGCTAAAAACATCAAGTTTAGCCATAAGTGCATCATGCCACACTTTAACAGATGGATTGGAAACATCTGGTTGGTGTCTGGAGTTGCACTCTGTAAAGCGCCCCCTATGTAAACTATACTGCCAGTCGCTAAGTAAGTTGTTGATCGCCAGATAGATTATAAGATAAAAATTAGTCATATTTTTTATCGCTTTAGAAAGTCCAGAACATATTGCAATTGGGCGATAATTTCAGAGTTGTTAGCCTCGTTCTTTTTCGAGACCGGCGTTAGCAACCTGCCAATACCTTAGAAATTCACCGGCATGATATAACATACTGAAAAGGGCTGCTAACGGACGCATTAGCGTCGAAGAGCACTTTTTTAAGACCAGTGCTGGTTTTCCATTCGGCCCAGAAGACTTGCTGATATTAAGATCTGCTAAAACCCTTTTAATCGCTCGAGCTCGAAAGAATATCTTTGGCGTTGTAAAGGCTACTCTATCGAGTTCGGGTTGCGGTTGTCTGCTTTTCGGCAAATATGTATTACTTGTAAATATATTAGCCAAAAGGTTAGCTTGTTTAATCGGGTCAAAGAATATTTGATCATTTTTGAAAGGAGTCGGAATTGAAGGACTAGCAATATCTCTTACTCTTCTAACATGTGACCAAAACTTCTAGGTAAACCGAGAAGTAGCATAAACTTTAGCACTAAGGAGCTCTTTGTTTGCCAAAATACTTCGCGCCTAAGTATATTGGCACACAAAGATCTCGCCCTTTTACGTAGCGAATCAGTATCTGTGTTTTTTGTTTCTACGCCAGCTACTAAATACTACCGTTCTTGATCTGACTACTTTTTTGCACGACTTAAACCAGGATTTCGATCTGGTTTTAATCGAAATTTCTTTGAACGGAATGAGAGTTTTTATTCCAAACAAAATAATTTTATAATCACTTCCGCTTTGCTATTAAAAATATTATTCAAACAACATAATTTCCATGTAAAGTGTCTGAAAAATTCGTTAAGCTCAGCACAGAGAGTTTTCTCATAGATTTATTTTAAGCATTTGGTAGCTGATTTCGAAACATTGTAAAGCTTTGAATATGAAAAGTAGGCAGAGATGGTGCAGTCATCGGAGCGACCTAGAGGTCCACAAATTTTGCAGTATGAAGTTAAGTTAATTTATAATCAAAACGATTAGTTACTTAGTTATTCAAAAAAATAGTTACTAATTACTTATTTATTATGAAATGGCAAAGTTAAAAATTAGTCGGTAATGGCAAAGTTTATATAAAATGGAAGAACAAATTAATAAATAAATAATGACAATAACAGATGCTATTAATATTAATAAATGAAAATAAAAGTTTATATTTTTTATGAACGTATTCATACTGAACAAATTAATAAGAAATATTTCGTACTTTATAATCACCATCATGATTGACTTTGCAAACCAGTGGAGTGTAAAGCTCCATTTTAGCAGGAGTCTATATCCGTTCTTTATGAACACAAAATAATTTAGTATATTATGAATAGTTAGCTTGTGCAACAGCTGTATAGGACATTTTATTTTTAAAATAAGAAAATGCATAGGAAAAGAATATCTTTATCGACAACTGTCTGCATTGTTGTTTTTGTTTTAATTTCTTTTGCTGCCTTCTGCTATAAAATTTTGCTAGACCAGAAACTACCAAAGAAATTTAATATTTTTAGAATTTCTTTTTTAAAGATTTTTGTCACTTTATTTTGTTCTGTGATTTACGAGGTATGCAGTACATTGTGTATAGCTTTTATTTAAATGAAAATTTTATAATTTTAGTTACAAATTTTTTCAAATTTAATTTATTTTCCTTCTAACTTGTTTATTGTTTCAAAATAGTATTATGAAAATAATCTAACAAAACGTTTTGTTTTATTATTTCTATCTATTTGTTAAACAGAATTGCAATATCCAAGAATAAAAATACAAACCACAGATACAAAAAGTATAAAGCTCTTTAAGTAACTACACCGACAACTGACAAACTCACTGAGTAGTAGTTTATAAAATTGAAATTTCGTTTTTCTAACACACCTCGTATCTTCTTAGTACTGAAAATTATTACAAAAGATTTTGACGACACAGACGGCCTATTCACAGGGATTTGGTCTAGCATAACCTTAACTTTTCTCATGTTAGCGAATCTCGTTTCTTCTTCATTGTCTTTTAATAGTCTTATGATAAACCATTCATAACAGCTTGCTGACGTTGTTAGCATCTTAACAACCAACTGCTTTAAACCATAAAGTCCAGTTGCAGCGTAACAATTGTACCACCCAACCCCATCATCAATTGCTTGTTTGATAGTCTTCTATTAAATATTTCGTTTTTGTATTAAGTTGGCTTAAAAATGCTAAAGCAACAAAATTAAGAAATAAAAAGAAAAACTTGGCAATCGAGCGGATATATAAAGGGCACAAAGACTTTTACTTAAAGTTGTCCGGAAATTGTCTGTTGTAGCGATATCCTACTGAGCTTTATAACAAGTTATGAACTTGTGACTTTTATATTTAATATACACTCAAACTCATACACACACACACACCCAAACATTTATTCCCGCTAAACATTATAGTCTCAATTCGATCGAAGTTCGCGCTTTAGTTTGTCTTAAAGAAATCTGTATGGGTTTTGAAGGAATTTTCGACAAATCTAAAAGAAAGACTTTCAAAATAGCACATAATGTGCAAATCATTTAATATATTTCTGATACAAAGAAAACAAAAAAAAATCTATCATAAAAATCCATCAGGCTTTTCAATAAGAAGTTTGTTTTCCAGTTGTGACAACATCAACAATATCATTGTTTTGACATTTAGTTTTTTGACGTATTCGTAGTAGCTGCGTGGGCAATTGTTACAATGAATTCAATTTCGCACAAAAATCGCATTAAAATAATTAAAATTTACTATGAAAGTGGTGGTTCTGTTAAAGTTATATTTCGCAAAATTTGTGATATTTTCCGACAACATAATCGTCCTTCTGAGACGCTATTAAGAATTTGGTTATTAAATTTGAGTCGGTAGACTCAATACAAAATGAGCGAACACCAACGTGTGTTTGAACGGGTCTTTCACTTGAAAACATCGCAGATCCAAATTTGTCAATTCCTCGCCACTACAGTGCGTGATTTGATTTACATCTGCACCGACCGCGAGATCATAATCAGATGGTGGTCAAACCACTTAGTTGATTGGACACCAACTACGCCCTAGAAGGCCTTCGGATACGTATATCCTACAGTCACTCCTAGTAGCAATTTAGAAAGTCCGGAGCAGGCCGTGCCCTCACTCCTTGCTGAGGAGTTGGAGACTTTCCAACTCCTGGTCCAGAACGCATGAAGCTCTTATTTCTCAAGAACACGACAGCATTCATACTCACTGAACCTGAACCATTCATTGTGTTAATTTGAATGATCCGACCCACAAACTCTCACGAGGGTCCGAAACCACAACCACCACGATACTCCCATATAGGGGCCAACCTCAATAATCAGTACAGAGTACATCTTTGCCTTAAGAGTACAAATAGTGCACTCTGCGAGCTTACTGATTCCCGTGGAAATATGTGGATTGTCCAGGTGACTCCTACTAGCCTTTGAGGGGCCTGGGCTCCCTTTTACCCCGCAAGACACAAATCTAAATGGAATAGTAGGTTCCAAAAAGACTATCATGGGCCCCCGGGGGGATCCTCGCCACTACATAGCGAAATTTCCGTAAAGATTTTATTTTGAAGACTTACAAGGTTCAACTGATACAGGAATTGAAGCCGACGGACCATTCACATCGCCGTAGATTCGCTCAGTTCATTTAGGAACAACCGGCTGGTTTTTCTGAAAAATCATATTTTCAGACGAAGCCAATGTTCACATGTCAGGGTATGACAACAAGCAAAATTGACGCTTTGAGATATCTTAAAATTCACAATGGATTATTCGGAAGCCTTTACATGCTCAAAGGGTCACTATATGGTGTGGATGCGTGATTGCGCCATCTTTTTTTGATGAGGCTGGAAATGAAGTTACAGTATACTTTACTGTCAAGACTTACAAGGTTCAACTGGTACAGGAATTGAAGCCGTCGGACCATTCACTCACTCAAAACAAACAACCGGTTGAAAAAATCATTTTTCAGACGAAACCCATTTTCATTTGTTAGGGTATGTCATCAAGCAATATTGCGGCTTTTGGGCTTTGCATGCTCAACGTGTCACTGTATGGTGTACTGTGTAGCCTGAAGGCACCGTTTTTGTTTCGAAGATGAGGCTTTAGATGTGGTAACGGTCAATGGATCACGCTATCGCGAGATGTTAATAACTCAATTTGGTCTATTATTGACGACGTACATATCGCTGACGTGTGGTTTCAACAGAATGGTGCCACATACCACACAGCCAATAAAACGATCAATTTATTGCAAACCATATTTCGCGATCGTATAATTTCAGGACAAGCAGCAGTTAAGTGATCTGCCTGATCGCGCGATTTAACACCACTGTTTTATTTTTGTGGGACTTAGTCTATACGGAGCCACTCAAATCAATTTCGGCCTTAAAGCTCAAAATCGGTGATGGGATTAATGAATCAGCAATGTCATTTTGCCAAAAAGTAATTAAAAACTATGATGATAGAATTGTCATCTGTCAGCGTGCTCGTGATGGACATTTGCCAGATAACATTTTGCATTCAAAATTGCGGAACTTTAATCTAATGTTTTTGTTTTATTTTCTTTTAGAAGGCAAACTTCTTGTTGAAAAACCCTATGTATAAATAGCAGAAAATTAGTTATTGTGAATATTTAATACAGTTTTTGGCAAGACGTATTATTGTCTGCCTAGGCAAACAATGTTCTCTGGGTTGTTATATTAACCTTGTGTGCATGTGTTGGACAAGCTATTTAATTTTCTTTATGTAGTAACTGCTGTGTATATGTGTGTGTGTGTGTACGTTTGTGTGTTTTGGCATTGTAAATTTGTATGTATTTAATATTAAAAAGGAGCACAACAAGAACTTAAAATGTCAAATATTTTGTTCAGTCAGCTGTATTCACATTCACAATCGCCCACCCACCTATCTTCCTTTATGATGCCTTTCAAATAACTTACTTTCCGGTTTTCATAAAAATATTATAAAAAGAACATCAGCTACATTGACCAATAATTTAAAAATAAATTCCATATAATATCGTAGTCATTTATTGTTTAAAGTATCAAACTTTTTCTTTTTCTTTTTTTTATTCTATGAAGGAGAAAACAATACTATTTGTTTTTGGCAGCATTTAAAAACAGTTAAGAAATATTCAAAGTTAACTGAAATGGCAAAAATATTTTTTCACTTCAAAGGTAAGTTTGACTTAACAATTAAATAGACACTTTTAATTTTAACTTTCCGGTTTAAAAATTGAATGTTACATCGTGTAATTTTATATTGCTGCAGTAAAGTTAGAGAAAAAAAATTAATCGTTTTCTAAGGACAAGCTAAGTTTAAAGCTAAGTAAACATTTAAATAAAACATGGTTATGTTATGTTCATAATAAACATTATATGTTCACGGTAACAATATATAGTTATGATGAACAAACTTAAAGTAATTTAAAACAACAGTTTTTTATCTCATGCTAATATTTTTGAGTAGAATCTTATCAAATATCAATTTTTTATTTGTTGTTTTGTTTCAAATACTATTAAAAACTCCGAATTTGTAACTCCACGCCTGGAGATGGCTGTAGGGTTTTTGGAACTTTAATTTTATTTTAATGTTTTTTGTCTTTTATCAGAAAAGTGTTAAAGCCTTTGCCACATCTTTCATAAATCAATTTTATTTTACGTTTAAATAATGTTAACAAACAACAATTCTTGATAATGAAAGGTGGCTAAACAAGCAACCACAAACTTTTCTAATAACAACAACAATATATTATTCCTACTAATATTCTGCTGTCAGTATTTGGACTTGGATTGGCAAAAGTTATTGTTATTTATTATATATGTTTTTATGTGTTAACGAAGATGTATTAGAAATGCATAAATGCGGAATGAATCAATTATGTTTAGACTAAAAAGATTATATCTTCAAATAATCATAAAAAAATAAAACATGTTTTCAATATTTAGTTTGCAGAAAATATATGATTAAATAATTTTATTTGAAGTGAAGTGAAGTCGCTAGACCTATTTCCTATAACCATAAGCTACATCTGGTGGCTTAAGTTAGTTCACTTAGAGATAATTTTGCCAAATCCTGTAATAATAAAGCCAGCAACTTTACTTTACACTAGATACCAAAAGGACTTTCACTATCCTGGTATTAAAATTTGACTGCTTTCTTTATGATTTTTCACAATCAATTACCACGAGATGTACATTATGCCTCGCAAAGTTAATTGCAAGTTAATTGTTTTTCCGTAGTAAAAACTAAATTTAAATTTAATGAAAATTACTGTTTTTAGAAATATTTTTATTGAACCGGCGCACACTGGGGATTTTTGTATGGAGGTGAGGAAAAAAATATATTTGTCAAAAAATGTGGTGATTTCATCACAAATTTAGTTTTATTTATATAGTAATACACATAAGTTATCAAAATAAAGAAAGCTAGCAAAATGTCGATCGCTACCTGCAATGTAAAAACCTTAACTAACAAAAGAATTTAAATGAGATTTTTTAATTTTTAATTTATTATTCTAAAAGAGCCTTAACTTCGTCGCTTATAACACTCAGCCATTTCTGGCTAAATGAAGTCGTCAAATGTGATATCATAGGATCTGATGTTACCATCATTCGGTGCATAATATCTTCGTTCGTGGCAATTCGTCTGCATTTTCTGGATTGCCTAAGGCGATATTTTTTATAGTCTTTGTTACGACTTTCCTGAGCCTCTTCGGATAGTAGGCCTACAGGAAAAATAAACTTTTCAATTTTATCGTTCCATGAATCAGAATTTTGTAAACTCTAGCTGCCTAATTGTAGCACTCGTATAGTGCAACCAACTCTTTTGCCGTCTCCAAACAAAAATCACCAAATTTTTTTTGGATATACTACCTCGGTGATTGTTATAGCTTCGAGAATTATTGAAAACCTCTTGAATATGTTTTCATATAGACCCATTACTTCAGAAATCAAAACAGGATTAGCAAAGAATCTTCGTGACGTATTTCCTAAATTTGTCGTACCAGAGCCTTTCTTAACAGTATCAACCTGTATTTCAAGTTTCTCTTTAAGTTCACGCTTTATCAAACATTTTCGGACTTCTTTTATCGGATGAGTATTTGAGTCGACTCTCCCACGTTTAAATTTAATATTAGAAGTTACATGCAAAAGACACTCCATCAGTTTAATATGCGCACGAAGTGGTGACATACCAAATTGCAGTGCTTGTTCATTTACGGGCATAGCTAGAACTACTTCGATTTTATTCATCTTGGATGTTGTGACTCCACAAATAAAACAAGAAGATGCTGCTGGTGTTTCTGTTACTGATTGTGCTGTCTTGCCGTCAATCATTGTAACATATAATTCATATTTTACTTTAAAGTTACGAATTCTTTTAAACAAGTTACGAATTATTTTAGTTGAGATATCTCCTCATCGACTCTTCTCTTTTCTTCTCGTATAACTTGAGGTGTCTCTTAAACGTATGCAAACTTTGGTGTTCTTCAATACTGTATGGAAGAAGGTTTATTGTTGTTCCACACTAATTTATTTTTGTCATCACTTAATGATAATTTAAGTGGTACAACTGATGTCATATATAAATGAGATTCAGAAATTTGAAATCTGAAAACCTCTCTTGGTATTCACTTTGACTAGATGCCCCATCACATCCCCATTTATAGTACATTGTTAGATTTCTGCTTTCAATTTTATTTATTTCCTTTGCTGACTTGATGTTTAGGATTCTTTAAGCAGTATGATCTAACAGATTTTGCAGAAGTACACTGCCTAAACTTTCGGTAATAGAAATTCCTTGCGGATAACTGTTAGTTTTTTCTTTCGTGAGTTCTTTTTAAGGTACGAGAATCATAAAAAAATAAAATAATAATTAATGTTTTTTTGTGCATATCTCGAAAAAAATTTTTTAAATTCATACTTTTACTTAATTGTGCATAAAATCGAAACGCTTTCATCGATTTTCACAACTTATGTCTCATTTTGTTAATAGATTATACGACTTTACGTGAAAGTCTTGACACCTTTGTCCAACCAATGTCCAACAAAAACGCACGTTACTCGCTAGTGGTTAAGCCCATATTTAGAAAGCAAAAATCTTTTTTCCTTAATTGACTAATAATGATTTTTGGGCCAATGTTATTATAACTCAGCGGTATCATATATAGGGCCCGCCAAGTAATTTTTTTTTAATGCTATAAACAAAACTATACGGCTTTGGCTGTGTTGAAAGCAAATGTTGCCAATATCCTCCTCTTCAATTTTCGTGAACAAAAATTCGTTCAACATGGCCCGATAACGATCACCATTGACTGTAACGGCCACTCCTGGAAAATGGCCCAATTATGCCTCTGAACCAGAATCCGCACCAAACAGTGACTCGTTTTGGGTGCGTCGGCTTTTCAATGTATGCGTGCGGGTTTTCTGTGCCCCAAATGCGACAATTTTGCTTGTTTACATACCGGCCAAGATAAAAATTAGCTTTTTTTTATAAAGAGAAGTAGCACTTCAGGCAACAATGCCTGTCAAGTACCGTGCTACACTCTTTAGAAAAGGTATAAAAAAGAGATGAAACGGGTGGTGAAAGTAGATGGAGTGTCGAAAATTAACTCCCGTATAAAGACAGCACAGCGACCAGTAACTATGCCTTCATCCATGAGCAGCTCCACCGTTAATCAATTTTTATTTTTGTAGTGAAAAAACCAAGGTCTGCGTTGGAAATCGAACCCACAACCCCATACTGACAAGCTAGTACACTTCCTACTAGCCTACAGGGGAATCTCAATGAGCTTTATCTGAAAAGATGATTTTTTTTGCAAAATCGGCATCTTCTGTAAATCGATCGCAGGCCCAGTTAGCAAAGGTAAAACGTATTTTATGCTCACTTGACTTCGCCTCCTGGACCAATCGGACTTTTTATGGCATCACACCAAGGTCTTTATGCAAAATTCATCTTAATGATGTCTCTAAAATGTTCAATTGTTGAGAACGATGGTGAATTGATGTTGATGGCGCTTCATGCACACTTTCTGCCACAGCAGCAATGTTCTCGGGTGTACGCACTGTTTTTGGCTTTGCACGCTTTGGTTTATCAATAAGGGTGACAGTTTCTCTTACTTTTTTTCACAAGATAACAAACATACGGAGCTGACGGTGCTCCTCTTCTTCCAAAATCCGTACGCAATTTTCGCACATATTCTTTAACGTTACCATGATTTTCAAAGTAATGTCACAATACTTTCCAGCGTTGTGCAAGGGTATACACAACCATATTCGTTCAGCGGAAGGATAAAACTAATTATCTGTCAAATCAAACATGAGCTAAGTGTTACCATTCACGAAATAAGCACTGGTTGAAAAGATAAAGTTAGATGGCGGATGCTTTATAGTCACAGCAGTTAAAATAATTTTGCATTTTCCCCAAGCACTTTCGATGTGATGATACCATTCTCAAGCCGTGTTTTAAGCTGTAGTGGTGAGTCAGTGTTCGGGTTTAGGTAGCATGCCCACCACCTGGTATTTTACGCGGAGATAACTTTTAAAGTTTATTATAATCCAGATATATGAGTATATGAGTAGTTTTTGTCTGCGGTCGTGCTTATCTTTTCGTTTATAATGTCACTGTTAAAAGTTTTTGTTTTGTAGATTTTCATGTCTTGTCTTGACCATTTTTTGCTAAGATTTAGTAATGTCCTATGCTCATCTATTTCCCCTGGTGTGCATCCGTGTAAACCTTATTTGTAGTGCACGTAAGTTTGTATACTTCGCTGGAACTAAATTTGTCAGTTGTTTCTTTTGATGTCCTGAGATGGTTGCTGGTTTTTAACGATGTGAGTAAAACTTCTTTGTGAAAAAGAATATTTAATCTTTATAATTCTGATCCTATATAAGTAAAAGTGTGTCGTCGTATTGGAGGGATTGCCTCTTTGTCTTACATATTTCTGTTTTTAGCGTTGTATTTTCTAAAAAGTTTGTCGATAGTACTGGATTTGTAGCTGATATTTTTAGTTATTTTGTAAATTGTGTAATTGGGATTATCTTAAATCCGTGTATCATATGTCTAAATGCAGCTAGTTTAGCAGATATTTCCGATATCTATACTCTCAAGTTCCGATGGTGAAAATAGCTCAATATCTACCAGTGCACTGAAATTGATATTTAAGGCAGCATGAAGGGAGTTCAGCCATATATTAAATATTAAAAATTTATATTTAATAGTTACGACGTGACAAGAAATTACTATTATGATACTGTGTTATAAGCGTAATGCTGTTGTGTAACCTGAGGCTAGTGCAGATTTCCCGCCTACCACAATTTTTTTATAGTAAAACAAACAACCCTACCACTGAGGTTTCAAGTGGTGGTGAAAAAATACTTAACTTTGAATAAGCTGGTCGCATAATTCGTATTTTTAAAGTCTTAACTAAATTCGAAAAATACTAATCTCTGAAAAGTATGCTCTGGGGTGAAAACTTTGATGTTCTATCTATTTAATAGAGTTGAGTAAGCTAGAAAAGATAAAAGTGAAGAATGCTATTCATTTTTCAATTTTGAACTTTTTTTATAAATACAAATAAAAGAAAATGCTTTTTTTGTATTTTTTTTAATACTCATTTAACATACAAAGATTTTATTTCTGATATTATATGCATGACTATTTAAATAGCAAATCTAACAATAAGCAGTTTTGAAAAACTTTTAGCTAAACACTGACCAAAATTAGTTTTAAATCTTTGTTAACAATTTCAAAAGTACAATAAATACAAACAAAATACAACACATATAAAATCAACTTTAAATACATAATTGTAAACTAAGACATACATAGGTTTACAAGAATGTAACTTGTAAACTTCATTGTCTTCTCCCAATTGATCAGAAAATAGTCGTAAACAATATTAATTTCGTAATATAAAATAACTTGACGCAATGAATGATTTTGGGTAGAGTTTTTAATATCTTTTTAATTAATTATTTTTCAAATCATTTCAAAATAGCTAATCCAGAGACCTATAGACCTAAAAAGTATCTCAAAAATCGATTGAACATTTATTTATGAAAACAAATTTCAAATTAGAATTTGCAATGCAATTTGATTTTAAAAAACGGCACAGTAGAATTTACCAAATAAGTCATATTATAAACATAATAAAAGATAATAAATGAAATGAAAAAAAATTACCGAAATGATAATAGTAGACGTGTCAGAAACGTTTGAAACCGTTTGGCACAACGGACTTAAGTATAAAATTATCAAAGTTAATGTTCCAAAGAATTTACGCATGATCGCGGCTGACTTTCTTACAGATAGAAATTTTCCTGTGACTATTAATAATACATTATCTTCTCCTAAATTAATTACAAGAAGATTACCTGTTGATTCAATATTATTTCCAGTGCTGTATTCCATTTATATTTAAATGAATGTTGCATATTATAAAGATGGCACCATTCTGCTGCGGTCTAGCAAACTTACGAATGCACTATAGCAATATAGGAAAATATTTTCAAGCCTTTAGAAAATATTTGTGTAAATAGAAAATTAAAGTTAACCCCCTAAAAACTCAGACCATAATGTTGCCAGCTGATATTTCAAAATGAACACGTTACAATACAAAATAATGTCAATTACCTTGGTAAAAACTTAACCCTTTATGACGCAAGATCATTGATTACGTTTTTTATCTCAAATTAGTCAGAAACTTTGGTGTTATTTACGAAAAAAATTATTAAAATATTTTTATTTAAAATACTACTTAATTTTATTATTATTATTTTCGAAAAACTTTCTGTTGCAGAAATGCAACATTAAATATTAAAGTTAAGAAACATGAAAATTTTTAAAGCAATTGTTTTGCGTTATAGCATAAACTAATCCCGCATTTCCGCAGGTTGTTTGTGTATACCCCTTGCAGTCTGGAAATTTGCACCTCATGAGTTTATCCAGTCAAATTGGCCAGTGTCCACATTGTACCAACCTTACATCTTTTGGGGGAACGTGCTGAGGCGGACCTTCCGTTTTTTATTTTGAATGAGACATTCAACATCACCTGTGCGCTTCATTCGATTAGTAGTTTTATATGCTATAGAAACTTTGAATTCGGCCGAGTTAAGAGTTTTGCTTGTACTGCCCTTTTCAGCGTTTATTCTTCGATATAAAAGCCAGGGATTACACATAGTCATATCTAAGAAATAGTAAAAGACTCGTATATACCAACGTGTACTACGCAATTTAATTTTGTAGTAACCCAAAACAGAGTCTAAAAGTTCAACACCACCCATATGTCGATTATATTCTGCGATGACAAATGGACGTTCAGCAAAAGTGTACTCCTTTTCTGACTTGTTACACCTTCATACTACAGAGGTTGGGTGCTTTCCTGCAAAATTTGATGCTAGTGTGACGATTTTATTATCTCTCCATGTGACTATAACTATATATCAACTCCATTGCAGTTACCAACCTGTTCTATTGACGTACCACGCGGTTCTATTAGCGGGATAGATGTGTAGTAATTATCAAAAAATAACCGGTAGTTCTGATTACTAGGCACATTACGAATAAGGCGAACTGCAATATTAGATGATGCCCCTAAATCGGGCTTGCCTTGTGAGCATCTGTTTTCCTGTCCACTATATAATTCAAATTTGTATTCGTACTCAGATATACCGCACATAACAAACAGTTTGAATCCGCATTTGTGGGACTTCTGGTAGATACTGTTTCAACACACTTCGCGCTTTTGTTCATCTACAGATAAATGTGCTTCAAACGGAACTTTCTTGAAGTTCTGGTTAAGTGCCTCTATCAGTGGCCGGATTCATTTATTTATATAAACGATCAGAATCAATGTGGTCATATGGCCGCATTTTACTATTGCCTGTGAAGCGTAGTAAGTACCTAAGTAACTCGAATCCTTTTGAGGGCATTGTCAAAACGATTCGACCAATACATTTTGACATTTGGCATATGAACTTTTAACATGTAATATATGATACCAATAAATTGACGAACTTCTTGACCAGTTATATTCACTGGTTTATTGGTATTTCTCTGAACAGAATACAAATTAGTTTGGTCTCTTATAAGATTGATAATGTCCTCAGTAAAGAGGAATGAAAATACCTCTAATGGGGTATCGAAGCAAAGTATCTCTGGAGGTAATGTGTCAGATCCGCGGAAACATAGTTATTTGTCATTTAGGTTCAGACTTTTTGATTTACAGGTAATATTAGGTGTAGAAACACGATTAGATGTCCTAGAAGCTGCTGTGGAACCAACACTTGTAGAAGCAAAAGCCACACTGAAATCTGCAACAGTAACTTTAGCATTCGTGGATGCTGCTTCTAGTATACTGGACTGTGCTTCAGTTGTCAATTCAGGGGGTACATCTAGACTTCGCTCATTAGGAGCGAAGCTATACGGCGGATCGGCAACATCATCATCGTCAGAGAAATCAAGGCCGTCTTCGCTAATATCCTATTCTAACAGTATTTTTTCTATGTCTTGAATATTCAAGTTATGCAGATTATGACTTATTTTGATTACAGATAAAACACCTTTCAAATTACAAAAAGAATTATACCGGAACGCGCAATGTTGCAGTTATGCAACAAACCAGAATCAGTTAAAAAAAATAGTAATAAATAAAAGATATTAAACAAAAATTTTAGACTATTGAAATATACCCTTTTACCTTTTACTCACACCAATTTCAGTAGAAAAATATAAGTACTTCACTAGAAAATAATTTTTTTAAACTAATTCAAGGAGAGCAAAACTGGTTTGCTTGTATCTCACTTTAATGAAACACTTACGAATTTGCTGTATTATAAGCTATATTTGAATGGTATGTTGCAAAAATGCAACATGGCGCCTTAAAGGGTTAACTTTGCACACCATATTGGTGAAATTTGTAAAAAATCTTGAATTTACTATCAGAGCGCTGTAGCCAATATTAGGGAAACGTTCAACATGCAACCTAGAAAACAAAAATATATTATTTAAAAGTTTAATTACACCGATTTTAGCACATGCAAGTCCAATTTGGTATAAAGCAGCAAAAACTCACTCCAAAAAACTTTAAACAATCTAAAATAAATGCCTGAAGATTATAAAAAACAAACATTGAAGGAACTCAACGCAGCTCCTTCACAGAACAACTGGTTATAAAAAATTATCATATTCATAATTATCATAAAGTAATTAAAACAAGTTATTGATAAACTGCAATACAGTACAGTGACAAATGTTAAAGGACTATGGTGTAAATATTTCTCGTGATGATATGCGAAATCTGCTAAAAAAAAACAAATATTTTTTGCATCTTACTAACGATTAACTAAAGATTACTATTTGCTATGCAACAAGTTTCCCTGACAATACTTAATTTTTGTAACGAGACGAAACTAATATTGTATATATAATGATGGACCCAAAAAAGTTTGGAACAAATACCTGGCAGCATTAGAAAATACAAATTTAATTCCTACAGAAAAGTTAGGCAAATCGTTAGTCGAGGTATGGGATTGTGTTCGTTTATCTACTTAAAAAGTTAGTGAAGTCTAGTTTTTATATAAAATAAAAACAAATAAATTTATTTTTAACGTTTTCAAAATCAGCTGACTGCCAGTATGTTCTTAAATTTGAGGGGGGAAATTTGAATAAGTTGAAATATAAATATCAAGATATTTATTCGACACAAATTTATTCAACATCAAAAATGTCTAGATTTCCATGAGAAAAAAGATGACCAACAAATTAAAATGATTAAATTTATTGAAGGGGAAAAAATAGATGACGAATATTAATGTTTATTTAATGGGTGCAAGCAACAATAGATGCTCCATGCATTAATATGTTCAATAAATTAATAAATTTCTTTGAATATTTTAATTAAAATTTAACTTTTATTTAAGTTTTTAATATAAAAAAAAATAAAAATCATCCTTAATCTCTTTGGCGACAGCGACGTCGTCATCGATTTTGAGATAACATCACTTTAACACGACATCAATATTAATTTGATATTTGTTATTAGTCTCACGACGGCATTGCCTCTTTATCAATAATATTAATAATATATAAAATTCATGTCTTGTATGTGAGTCAGTTGATTTATTTGTTTACTACTTTTTGTATTTTTTTTTCTTGTATTGCAAGAAAAATAAAAATTTTATAAAAATAAAATTAAAGAGCGTATTAAACTGAAATCAAAACAAAATGATTTTTCGTGCTGACTCTGATTTGACTGAAGAAGAAAATAAGAACAGGTAATGGCGGAAAGAAGATCTCAGAGAAAAGTAAGGAATCTTTCATTTGCCGGATGAAAAGTTAGCCTTAGCTGTTACTTCTCGTGGCGGCTCTTTCCTGTAAATAGCAAAATATCAACGAATGAAAGTAAGTGCACCTCTTGGGACAACAGGGCTTACCATGCCAAATTGTTAAAGCAAGTTTAAATCCGTCAAATCATTCGTTTGCGACTCCTCGAAGCATACCCTCAAGGCTTCTTTGTTTTTGGAACTGAAGCAGATCTGCCATAGTTTCTTTCAAGGGCCTCAATATAAGCTGGTTAAAAATGCATTCTGCTTTGTTTGTCAGCATTTTTGATTCTTTTTAATTTAAATTTAAAGCCACGCAAAATCTGATTTCATACAACATGTATTTGTAAAGCACTTTTTAGCACACCTTTTGCCATCCATCACTAATTAGGTGACCTAAGGGCATCAAGTGTAGTCGCAATACTTTTCCACTGTTCCTTAAAATTATTAGGAACAGTGCTTCTGCCAAAAAATCTGGCAAGAGATAGATATTTTTCAACTCTTCCACTAATTGTTCAAACTGGCTGGAGTTGTTAATTCTAAAGCAGAAGAAGAAGTTGGTTTTCTAAAGCAAAATAAAAAAAAAATAAAATAAATATTTTGGTAAATGTTCTACCATGATCATGCATCAGCATTAAGATGTCGATTCTTTCGTTAAAGTTTTTAATCGCTTTTTGTCAAAATGGCAAAAAATTACATCACGCATTTTGAGTTTTAAGGCTGAAATTGATTCGGTTGGCTCCGTATAGACTCTAACCCTTAGTCCCACAATAATTTATCTGGCTGGCCACTTAACTGCGGATTGTCGTGAACTTATGCAATGGGAAAATTTATTAGCTGTGTGGCATGTGGCACCGTCCTGTTAAAACCACATGTCAGTGTCGTCAATAATAGGCCAAAATTGAGATTTTAGCATCTTGCGATAGCGCTTACCGCATTTCCAGCCTCATCTTTCGAAAAAAATGACTCGTTCAGCATGAAAACTCTTCTCAATAATCTAGGATTTTTAGAAGCCTAAATGCGGCAATTTTGCGTGTTAACATACCCTAAGAAGTGAAAATGGGCTTCGTCTGAAAAAACTGATATTTTTAGAAAAAGCAGCAGGTTATTTCTGAATGAATTGCGCGAATCTACGATGATGTGAATGGTCGGTCGGCTTCAATTCCTTAACCGGTTGAACCTTGTTAGGCTTCAAGGTTAAATCCTTACGCAAATTTTCCATGTGCTGCTTTTGGATAACACGATTGTTGAGAACGTCGAGGAATTTTCAAATTTGGATCTGCTTTAACACTGTGGCTCACGGCTGCGATGTTTTCAGTTCAATGACTTAGTCGCACAAGTGTTGATGTTCGCACATTTTGTTTCGAGTCTATCGACTAAAATTATAGGACCAAATTATTAAAAGGCGTCTTACGAGGATGATTATCTTGTCTGAAAATATCACAATTTTATGAAAGGTATTCATCTGTTAAAAAAATAATGCAAAACTATCATGTTGTTGGTGTTGTCACAATTGAAAAACAAGCTTCTTGTTGAAAAACCCGATATGATATTTTGTATTTTTATTTTCTTTACTCTTTTAAAATTTGGGTTTGTACACGACGCAACACCAAACCACAGGCGACAATATTAACGACAATTAAGTCAACATCAACGTTAAATTTTCTTACAAAATGCCAAATATGTGTTGCCAGTCTTTGATTAATGGCAGTATTGCCAACGAGAATATGGATTTACAACAAACGATAAAAAACGGCGTCATCTTGTATTGCCGTCACCAAAACAGAAAAAAGAGCGAATAAATTATTTACATCAAAAATTTATGCTTTTGTTTCTGAAATTTTCCTTTATTTTTTTTGAGAAATTTGTAAATGAAGGCTATTTTGGGCGTTCTGAATATCTATTTTTATATTATATTTCCCTCAGGCTTAACATGCTTATTTAAAAATAATTTAAGATCAGTTAGAGAAAAGTCATTTTGAAGTCTCTGCTTATTGTGTAGCTGTTTATATATTTTGATTTTTCATACTTCGATTGTTTAGCGCAATTTCAAGTGTCATATAACCATATAATTAGATTTAACTTTTAAATAATTTTAGATCTAAAATGAATAAAAATAATTTCCTTTAAAAGGAAATAGAATACAAATCTTTCACACTAGCTGGCAAGAAAGTATCGAAGTTGCATGTAACCTTTATTAAGTAAAAGGGTTCTTTAAAAAAATAATTCCTTAAAAAAAAGCAGTAATATGTCTAAAGACTTGCTTTACATTTTCTTAATTCTGCGCAAATATTTGTTAAGAGGCGTGGCAAATAATGAAGCGATATATATTTCAGCATAATCTAAATACGATTAATTTAATAAATAAAACATGGAATTTGCAAAATAAAAATACGTTTAAACTATTGCTTAGCATTTGTGTTATTCAGAATAATTTGTCAAAGTAGGATTTCTTTACAAAACAATGTAATTTACAATTGAACAACATGAGAAATATTGTAAAACAACTTGAAGAGACCTGGTCATATGGGTACATTTAATATTGTATTTTAGTTATTTATGTCTGTTTGAAAATATGCACGTATCTGTGAATATATTATGTTTCTCTAAAACTTATTTAACTTTAAAACACATTTGACTTAAACAAAACTCACTAACTAAAACATTTACATATATGTATGTATATGTTTATATGTTTCCATGATAGTTTAATGTATTTTAAACAAAACTAAAGTTCAAAAATTTTGTTCTGTTTTAAAACTTAACTTATACTTAAGGGTAAACAATGATTTATATCCTTGCATTCACTTGTTTCACTTGTTTAGCTGGTCCAAGTACATTTATGCAAACATGTTGTTTTATTTTATTTTATTTTCCTGCTTGTATAAATATATTAATTCTGGTATTAAAAATTTTGTTGTGCTGTTATTTTTTCTAATATATTTTCTGTAGAGGCAATGGTTGAATTATTTTCTTAAGATGCCGAGCCACAATGTACGATACATATTTCAATAAGGATATTTAGTATTTGGATGAATGGAAGATTGTTGGTAATAAGGAAAACAAGTAGTCTTATATATAGGGTTGTTAGCATTTTCTTTTTCATGGTATAGAAAAGATTAGTTTAAGTCTTCTTTAGGTAAACTTTATTTAAAAATATAGAATTTGAATTATTTATTTTTGTATTGTTGGTTTTACACTATGGGCTTTTAAAGTTGGATTTTAGGTTATATTTTGTGGTAGTACATTAGCTTCTATGTGAGTAGTATATCCTGGCGAGTTATATTAATTATTAATAATAATATGTTATTTTTATTGCGGTTTTGAGTTGGTTTTCCAATTCATCTTTTTCAGAATCTGCCAGCATATTAATATTAGCAATTCTTAAACATTTTCAAACTTAGATTTATTTTAAAAATATGCTCCTAACATGTTTTGAGGCTAATACTTGATGAATGAATAAATAACCTTTTCAGCATGAACTTTTGTTTACTCAACTTTTTATTGTACCATGATTATTTATATAGAACTAGCGTGGTTTGTTCTTATTCTGCAGTGTTCTTTTTTGTGTGCGCTAAAAAAATCAATCATTTAGGAAAATTAATCGTTTTTATGTTTTTTAATAAATTTATCTTCTTCACAATTCAATATTTTTGTGTGTTTATATAATACGTTTTATTCTATTGCAATGCTTTTACAATGCTTTTTCTTCGATTGACTCTGGTTCGCAGTATAGACAAACAAAGCAGTTGGTTTATTAACCCGTGAACATGATACATATAGTTGACCGTACGAAAAACAGGGATCATGGCAAAAGCAATACATACGCGGAACTGAAGCCGTTTAAAATCAAACGTTAAATCTGGAGGAATCATAGGTATGCGTGATATCAGCACACCCTCGCGCTTATATTTTACTTTTAAAATTTTTGCTTCAATCACATTTTTCATGACTTTTTTGACTACTAAACGTGTCCCATTGCAAAGTCGTGGCTGGCAGATATTTCTAATCAAAATAATTGATTCACTTGCATAATTTTACAACATCGTCTTGATTGGTAACAGAGTCAACCGATTTGTAGGTAAAAATTTCTTTGGGAAGGTCGTTCAAAATTGTCACATTGATATCTGAAACATCTGCGTTTTTCGCAGCTAAGACAGCTCTTTCTCCCAACCAACCATGGTTTCTAAAATGTTGTGCAATACCGGGTAATACGTTTGTGATCAATTCTTGTTTTGATTGAGCAAAGTGGCAAAAATTATCTGGAAGCGTAATCATTTTTGTGGTGCGGTCAATTGGAATTGCGCCATTCCTAATATCCAACAATTGCTTTGAAAAACGTTCCGCTGATGGATCATTTTGCAACTGAACACGCAAATTACACACACACACACACACATACACCCACACATACATACACACACACGCACAAATGCAACAGAATAAGGAAAACAAAATTCTCTATTTGTTTGTACATCCACTTGCTATGAACATGAGCATATTTCGATTTGTATTGCCGTCGCATTCTGTGCAAGCACACACACATAACAACGTACAAACGAAAACACATTTCATTTGATACAAAACATTGAGTCGAAGTATTCAATGGAAAATAAATTTGATTTTTTTTCGAAAAATTTGTCTGGTTTCAAACACGCACTGTGGTCGCACTATTGTGCGTAAACGCATGAAACAAAGATACAAACCGGAGAACGACCATTACAAAGGTACTGTTAAAATTTGGTGGAAACCCGGCGGCGCATCTCGTCAAACACTGGCAACCAACGGACACCTATTTTGGGCTTAATTTTTATATATATAGATGAAATTAATTTAATAAATAATTAAACGTAATTCAACTCGTTTTATCAATTTACAAATTCTGAAAGAAAATCGAGAGAATTTCATTTAGTTGTGAAATTAGCTATTTTTGAATCGGGGGATAATGCTGCCATTAGTTTTATTTGCCAATTTTTTTTTTGTCTCAACCAATCAATATTGCCTATTTGTGCTGATAAGGTTTTACGTGGTTTAAAGAGTCTAAAATCTTCCATATATCATGCATCTGATGGTGTTCCTACTTGTATATTAGTTAATTGTGCTGACAGCTCATCAACTCTGTTGGCAGCTTTTGACAATATTTCCCTAAATCACGGATATTTTCCTTAATTTTGAAGAGATCATATATTATTCCATAGCAAGTCCAACATTTCAAATTACAGAGGAATTACAAAGCTGGGCATAATACCGAATTTCTTCGAAATACTTGTATCGGACAATTTCTGCCATCACCTTTCTTTAGATTTGTTGTCTTAACAAAATGGTTTGCGTGAAAACTGTTCAACTATTACCAACTTATTGCATTTTAATACAATAATTAATCAGGGTGTCATCAAAGAGGAGCAAATTGAAGCTGTTTACATAGACTTTGTGAAGCATTCGACAAAGTTAATCACAAACTATTTTTACATAAATTGAGCTTACTGCGTTTCAATACGAATACCCTTGAATGGATCTTATCATAACTGTTAGAACTGTTATATTTAAAAATAAAACCTCAGTTTTATTAGAGTACACCAAAGCAATCATCTTGGGCCAATTTTATTTTCCCTGATGATTTCTCAAACGTTATCCAATTCTCCAACATTCTGATGTACGCAGATGATGCCAAAGTTTTCTTCAGTTATGTTAATCTATCAGAACAATCATTGTTTTAATCTAAGTAGAACAGCTCTCTTAGTTAGTGCGATATAAACTCAATGAAAATAAACTTGCTGAAATGCAAGATGCTCGCTGCTTTTTAGACAAACATCAGTATCCTTTCGAGAAAGAAACTGCATGATAGGTTTTTTTTTTTTAAAGAGAAGTAGCACTTCAGGCAACTATGCCTATTTTGTCAAGTACCGTGCTACATTCTTTAGGAAAGGAATAGAGAATAGATGAAACAGGTGGTGAAAGTAGAAGGATGGTCGGAAATTAGCTGCCGTATAAAAGACAGCACAGCGACCAGTGATTATGCCATCATATCTGAGCAGCCCCACTGACAGTCAATTTTTATTTTTGTAGTGAAAAAACACCAAGGCCTTCGTTGAGAATCGAACTCACAACCCCCATACAGACAAGCTAGTACCTACCTACTAGCCTACAGGGGCACCTATTTCTAAGTCTACCTATTACTTACTACTTTTTAGGGAAACATCAGTTGCAATTTCGGGATAACATTTTGGATTTGGAAATTTTGATAGACACCAAATTAAATTTTATATCTCATGTTCACGATCGCTTTCAATGAAATGTGGGCTGAAAAGTTCACTGAGCCGTAGATAACAAAACAATTATACACATCAGTTGTGAGGCCGAGCAATTTTACAATATGGTTTGTTAATATGTGGATCCGCAATATAATGTGAATAGTAACCATATTGAATCGGTTCAGAAACAATTTTTAATTGTCTGCTTATGAGGTTTAACATAGTAGTCTTCTGTTCGTCTTCCATGCTGTTGTTGCAGGCTAAAAATTGCCAACGCTGAAAACCCGCAGAATAATGATTGATGTATCTTTCGCAATCAGTTTAATTAATGGAAAAATTGTTGTCGAATTCCTGATTTCTAACATGTGTTTCAATATTCCGCTTCGTTCAACTCTAAAATCATATACCTTAATGCAAGACAAACCCGTTCTAAAATTCATTGCCAAATGTAGCTCAGTTGTTCTTAATAAATATCGAGCTTAAATTTTAATATTTAATTATACTGAGCATCACACAGGATAAAGCTTTTTCGTTAGATAACTGGATCAATCCAGACGTCTTGAAAGAGACAAACTAAATATCTCAGAGCAGAGCGTCGTAGAGTAGGAATAAATCGGTGCTAGTTGGAAATATAAGTCCTTATACCTACTTGACATTCCGTAAAAGTACTTGTTTGATTATAACGTTTCAAAAACGTGATCATTTAAATCAAATTATGTCAGCTATGAGGACACTCTTTAATGGTGATAACAATTATATTAAAATATTTTTGTTTGCCCATTTTGGTTCAAAAGTCAGTTGTGTTGTATGGATGGGGGACATCCTTTAATTTTTAAAATTATAAAATATTTTTAAATGGCGATCGATTTTTAACCATCACCTTCCAATTAAAAAAGTATTAGGAGATATTTATTATTCGCATACAAATATATAAAAAATATAAACGTATTGAATTCTTTTTTTTTTTGCTAAATATGTAGGAAGTAGCGCTCGTACCGAAGAAGGTAATCTAGTAAGAGTCCACGAAAGAAACGGTCGATACTACCAGTCATAGATGCATAGTTGAAACTTATAAGACAGATTGGAAAATTAATAATTTGTTGTTATGGGTAACAAATTTATTTAGTTGCTTTAATTTCCACACAAATACAAAGTTAAGTTAACACATTAACTAAATTCTTTGTATGTATATGTAATACATTCCTTTACCAATGTGCAAATATTTTCTGCTTTAGTGCTTCTTTTTTAATTCGTTTGTTTGTTTTATTGGCGTGTTTATTTTTGTTGCTGCTGCTGAAGCTTTTTTTGGTTACTGTTGTTGTGGTTTGCACTAAATGAAGTCCTTGACATGTGGTTTGCATACCATGTTGCATCTATTAATAGTTGCTGTAGTATTTTGTGTATGTATTTATGCCTTTAGTTAGTTTGTTCCTTCTTTATACTACATATTTTCATGTTTAGATGTATTGTCATTGCACTGCAGATTAATTACTGCAACAAATTAGTCCACAGTATACATGTGCTTGTAGCATGCAACAAAAAGCAACAAATATTTTTAACAACAGCTATAATAAAACTATTTGAACAAATTTGATCAAGACTTAAGGGGAAACTGTAGTAAGTTTTGATTTAAAGTCTTGAGAACTATTCTCAGAAATTTGTACCAGAAAATGTTAAACAAAATATTTGATTAAAATGCAACAGCAACTAAAAAAAAAAAAAAACAAAAATAAGAAAAATATTTCTTTTCCCAAGTTTGAAAGTTTTTAAATGTCTATGAAAATTTTGCATATTTTTGCAATTTTCTTTTTTGTGATGGCACAAATATTACAAGTAGAGTTGGCTAATTCCGTTTACCAAAAACAAAAGATCTAAAACAGAGAATGGTTCAAGTGTAATCTAACTTAACTTATTTAATTAACTTCTCGATAAATGTATTATATTTATTTATTTATTTTATTGTGTTTATCTATATTTTTTCTTTAATATACATGGATAATAAATTTGAAAATAAACAGGCATCTATAATAAGAGAAGGAATTTATTTAATTATTCTTTTAACTTCATCTAAAATATCTTGTATAAAAGTTTAGAAATCTCAATACAGTTAAAATTTTATTTGGTTATTCAGATTGAGTATGCGAATAGCTATACGAAATTCCAAAACAGTTAGTTATGTAAACCATTATAAATTTGCAATTTTAATGGGAGATATTATGCCCAGTTTCACCGTCCTATCTTTATTCTGCTAAGCACATTAACAACAATTTTAATTAAAAACGTGTCACAGGAAAATAACTTTATACTTTGTATGAGCTAAACCTGGCTGACTCTTACAATTGCGTAATGTTTACAACATACCAAGTGGCTCTTTTTAGCCAGAAAGCGCTTTAAAGAGAAATACTGACTTAACGCAAGTTCTTGGTTCAACGGAGTTCGTTTTACGAAAATGGACGTCCAATAATTTATGGCTCTCAGAAGATTTTCCCTGTGAGAAGAAGTCTGCATTAATTCTTATTGTTTTGGATTGCCAGCAACACAGAAACCCAGGATTTGCTATGGAATGCTAATAGCGATAGCTTTTATTTTATGCTTGTTTCGCAGCCAAATGATGATGAAATGATGACGCCTAATGAAATAACAAAACTATTTCACCCCGCCGCAACTAGTTTAGAAAGACAGGACACTTTTGGATCGCAATTTTATACTCGAAAATGAACATGAACTTCGTGCGTTTTGTGATGTTTCTGAAAACCTTACGATGCTGCTCTGTATGCACACAGTATGCCTTCTGCAGAGATAACAATCAAAAACAAAGGTAGCTCCTGTGAAACCTAAAAGATTACCTCGTTTGAAATTATGCGGAGTGGCCGTAATGGCGAACATGCTAAAGTTGTTGAGTTCACTACTCAACAAGAAAAAAAATTATTAATAGATTGATTCCCTTAATGTTTTATCTTGGCTGAAAAAGCCCCTTTGCCATTGGCCAACCTTCATCAAAAACTGAATTGCTTTAATTTTGAGTAAAGTTGGTAATTAAAGCTAATTTTATGTCGATTCCAAGGACAATCCCACCAATGTGGCAAATCGTGAAACCCTCTATTCTCTATGGTGACATGGGCCTAGCTGGGTAAGACAACCAAGCAAATCGTGAAACCCTCTATTCTCTATGGTGACATGGGCCTAGCTGGGAAAGACAACCAAGCTCAGTCATTTTTTGTTCAGATTGAACAACCATATAATATACTAGAACGCTTTTCCAATATACCCCGAGCGATGCAATCATTTCGTGTCTGTTTGGATATTTACAAAAGTTTAGAGCCTGAAAATGTTTGTATAATACCTTGGATTTAACTGCCTCCGAAATAAAGTTCACACGAGATTGTTTTGTGTCAACAACAATTCATACCTGAGTATACGAAGCTTTCAAAAGGCATGCCCGTTTCTTCAAAGAGCTCAAATAGAAAATACTCACTTTGAACCCCTTTGTTGAGTCAAATGGGTTTATTGGAATTATGGATAGACTAGCCTGTTTGACATACACGGAACGGTAACCTTAACTTAACTATTAACAAATGTTAATATTAATGGACATTCGATTTGACTTTTCCTACAAGTGACAGGAAAGACCTATGCTGGGAGTTTATTCCCCATACCAACTGTTCTGTTTTAGTAACAACACAACAAAATTGCTCTTCTGCATAACAAACTTGGATAAGTTATGTATGAAAAGCCATTAAATTTTTTATCTTTGTTGGAAAATAAGCTAAAAATAAACATTTTTAACGCCGCCTTAGGGATATTGAACATAAAATTTTAGGAGCACTAACAATTATCGTGCGGCAATATTTAGGAAAATACATCGAGATTTCTTAGCTTCATATGAAATATATGTACATAGACTCATGACAAACATCGGGAGACCCAGTCGAAGCAGGCGAACGCTAATTATGGTGGCCTGCAATATCATTGCAAGTCAAAGCTGGAGCAAAAACTGTACTACGAACGCAGAGAATGGCAGCATTAGAGGTCACTTGTATCGGCACCTGCTGTTCTCGTAATAGTCATAGATTTACAGGCAATAGACGACGAAACTATCCTCTAGAAGCATCCGTAATAGCAGCCATTAAACGGGAAACTGTGGAGAAGGAACAGATGCGATGTTGGTGCGAAAACAATGGGAGATGGACGTATCAAATGATCCCGGCTTTGGATAAGTAGGTAAACAGAGAGAACGGAAAAGGAAATTTCCAGATTTAATCTAGACACGGCTACTTTCGGAAGTACCTTCGTCGTGTGCTACAACGATAACCACATCTTTTTTAACTGCCAGCGTTGGAGGCATAACTTGAGTGAATGCCGGCTAGGAATATAATCGAAAAAGTAGTCAGCAATCATGAAAGCTGGACTGTTGTGTCGAAATATGTGGAGCGTATACTCCGCAAAAAGAAACGTGATCTAGATATGGTTACGATGAAGCAATATTGATTTGGTGTTTAAGGTGGATACCTAGACGTAGGCTTGATAGAACAGGAGCATATTGGCCAAATAGGGATCCTTATCGAAGACATGTGATAACGGTGCCGAGTGGAGACTTAAGGTGGGTTTTTAGCCGGTAATCGTAACGGAGTCCGGCAATGATCGCTCGATGCGTAAAGTATTTTCCAAAAAAACTACGACTTTAACCATAATAAGTATTTAACACTATAAATATTTTATGTTTCTTATAATTTTAAGTTTCGATTCATCATAACTAAATCAATCAAATATTTATTTAATAAAATTATAATTTATTATGAACAAGCATGATTTTAATTTTCAAATAATTCTCCCGATGGCCCTTTGGAAGCTGTAGCAAATGTTGAATTGATTCAGCTTATCAAACAAGGGTAGGGTATTTTAAGCAACTGTTATGAAAAATCAATTATAGATAAAAAATAAATGTTCATCATAAAATTTGTAAGAAACATAAAAATAAAATAACTGCAATTAAGAAAATTAACACATGGCTACTCACACTTAATAGAATAGGACACATGTTAGTTCTTATCTACTATAACGATTATTTTTTAATAGGTTATTGTTTTTTGTAAAGCAAACTCTAAACATATTTTTTTTAATTAATATTTATGTGTGTGTGTGGTTGTGTGTGCGTGTGTATACATAAATATCAATTTAGTAAAATAAACTTTGTCCATTTTATGAACTTCAATACTAAATATTTCGAACTGGACATTATCATGAAGAGTATCTGTAACGAAAATGCATAAAATTTTTGTGTATAACAGCTTTCATTTTTATCTTTATTTTAATTAAAATTTCGTAAGTAAATTTACTTTTGTAAACTATATTTACATTATACATGTTGTAGTTGTACTTATTTAATTACGTTCAGAAATATGGTGTAACGAAATTCAACGAAAATTTTAATCTAATAATCCTATTTCATAAATTTTCTATAGTAAAAAACAAAATTAGTTGGATGACTGATATCTTATTAAAATGAAGCGTTGAGGAAAAGGCGAAGGAGTTGTTGCTTCAACAAAATATTTCAATAGTCTGAAAAGTTTTGCAAATAGAATCAAGTTCCCCTCTGAGCTAATTGGAAAAATATCTATACTGTTAAAGCGGTTTCAGTATCAGAGTAATTATATAATCGTGTGTTATAACTAAATTACGAATATTAGTGCTAGATAAATGCATTTGGACTTTGACTACTATTTCACTGAAAAGTAAAAAACATTTAATTTCTATTTTATTAAGAAATTCTGCTTATTTTGGTACACCCTTATTTGACAAGTTTGTGTGTAAGAAAAATCTTTACAGAAAAAGGACTATAAATTTATTTATATTAAAGGACATTTTTTGATGTCCATGCGCCACATATATTGTTAGTGTTATTTAATTTTTTACTGCACTATAAAAACTACATACAGTCACAAGCCAAAAATTGCCATTTGATTGTTGGTAAAAAAACAATTAGCGATCAATTAATACCTCTTCTTTTCATTGTTTATTTTTGTAGCAGGAGTATAGGATAATAATTAATTTTCCTAAAAAAGTTGGTATAGGATCCTAGGGAAATAAATCCATAGCTGTAATTCAAATGGTTTTTACAAAAAATAAATCTAATTTCATTGCATTGCAATTGGTTTGGAAAAATGTTTGTCGCCTGAAAAAATTATCATATAATAAAACTAGTCGAACTAAAAAGGGGGACAGTGAGAAATGTCGAATAGTATTCATCGCCATTCATCAGTATTCGCGAAACATGTAGTTGCGACAATTCAATAGCCCATATAAATTTAATTGAATTAAATTCAATTAGAATAGAAAAAACTATTTGTTAAATAGTGATGGCCTTATGCACAGTGGTTTGAAAATGTTTTTTTTTATTTTGGAATAAATTCGTTAGCTCATAAATCCCTTAAGGTATCCTAATAAAAATTTCATAGAGGCCAAGCAGAAGTACTTCTGAGTGCAGCGGCGTTTGATATCCAAAAAAGTTTACACTAAAGGTATCTTAAAATGGGGACATACCAAGAAGTCTCTCCTTTATTCTAGAGGGCCGATCGTTTGCAACTTCACACAGAAATAACTCTAACTGCTAGTACTTTCATTAGAATATCTTAAGTTGTGCATGAGCTACCGAATTATTTCCACAATAAAACGTTTTCAAACCACTATGTTATGATGTAGTAAAATAGCTCAAAATACCTGACCGCTGCAATATGACGAAAATAGCAGGTCATTCGTAACTACAAAAAATAATCAAGAAATATTTTTGTGGAGAAAAGAAGTAGGATTAATTTTGAGAAAACTACAACTTCATCGACTGATGATAAGCAGAGACGAATCACATGTCGATTTTTTTTCTGTTAATATTGATGAATTTATTCCTTTTAATAAACGTTTTGTTATTTTCGATTCTTTTATTGCAAAATAATAATACAGTGTACTTTAGAGTTTTAAACTAAGTTAAACGATTTATTTACTTTTTTTAACACACAGAAAATAAACACAATGGTAACTTTGTTGTCTTTACTCACTGATGACTCAATTAGCATTAATTAATTTGTCCAGCAAGTGGTACTTATATAGTTGTTTTAAACTGCACATACAGGAATATGTTAAAGAAGGCATCAGGGCATGCGGTGTAACATCACCGCATATTGTTGTTGTTATTATCATACAGTTTAGAAGCCTGCTTGGCTGTGTGCTTTGTTTTTGTTCTGTGTTAGTTGATTTTATTTATTATTTCCTTATTTGGTAAAATTTCTTATAAGCATGTTGTTGTTATTATGTGTGTATAAGATTTCTTAGAAAATGACACAGTTTGTAAAATGCACAGTGGGTTGTTTATTTTTTTTACTTTTAATTATTTTAAAACCTAACAAATGATCTTTGTAAGAATAAAAATAAGTAATTAACTGTTGTGGTGCAAGTAATTTAAACACAAATCACTGATAGAAAAATTATGCAAAAAGTATCTTATTTAGGTAATAAGTAACAATAATACTTATTATTGTTCGTAACAACCTTCTATATCAAAATTTCTATCCTATCTATTATTTAGCAGAGGACAGTAACGAATGCTATTCATATTAATTTTGCAATAGGTAAGAGACTTTCGAATTTGACGATGTGTGAATGCATATAGATAATAGTCTTTCGAACAGGGTTACATTTAATGCTCGGAAAGCCTAGTGCTATGTATCTATCTCACTTTTAATAGACCAAAAATATTATATTTAAGTTGCTCGATCACGTATAGCAGCAAGCGAAAAGGCTCATTGACTCACTACTAAATTGATGCAATGTGGAATCTAGTCCACATTCCATTTTATAGTTTCTACAACGAAACGTGCTACGATAGATTCAGGGAACCTGTTTCTAAAATCCTTAATTTCATAAGCAAAACACTTCCTTCGTCAATTACACATCCTCTTCTTGACGATTGGTCAGTAAATCAAACCAGCCATTAGAAAGGCTTTTATTTTAGCCAAACAGTTCGTATATGATATAAGCTTTTGCAGAGCCATTTCCTATTACTTTCAATATGCAAACATTAATCCCTCAGGCATCCTTTCCAAAACCTTATTTACTAATTTTTATTACAATGCGATGCATAAGTAGTGGTCGTCTCTTGAGTGATGACCCCATTAGAAAATTAAATTAAACTATGAAGTAGACATGAAGGCATGAAGATATTTGGAATGTACGATTGTCACGCTAATCAAATTCTCCTGCATCCATTTAGTTTCTTATGGAGGTGAACCTTAAAAAGTGCAAATACATTCATTTCTTTCGAAGATGTCATATAAACGTACAATATATTTTAAACGGCTACGGACTACAGAAGTGGAATGTAGTTTCAGACCGTTACCATAATTAAAGCCTCATCTTCGAAAAAAAACGACCCAATGATGCCTCCAGACCACATAGCACACCGTACAGTGACACGTCGAGCATGCAAAGCCCATATGCCGCAATTTTGCTTGTTGACATACCCTGACATATTAAAATTTGTCTTCGTCTTAAGAAATAATTTTTTCAGAAAAATCAGCCGGTCGTTCTTGAATGAATTAAGCGAATCTACCGCGATGTGAATGGTCGGTCGGTTTCAATTCCTGCAAGAGTTGAAGCTTGTAAAGCTTTAAACTTAAATCCTTATGCAAAATTCGCCATGTGATTTTTGATACCCCCAACTGTTGAGAACGTCGAGGAATTGACACTGTGCCTAATGGCTGCGATGCTTTTAGTTTAATAACCTGGTCCAACACGCGTTGGTGTAGATTCTATCGACTCAAATTTTACGACCAAAATCTTAATACCGCGCTCATAAGGATGATTATGTTGTCTGAAATTATGACGAATTTTACAAAATATAACTTTAACAGATCCACCATTTTCATAGCGAATTTCAATTATTTTAATGTAATTTTCGTGTGAAATTGAATTCATTGTAACAATTGCTAATGTATCTGCCACGAATACATCATAAAACTAACTGTCAAAACCATCATGTTCTTGGCGTTGCCACAATTAAAAAACAAACTTCTTAATGAAAAACCCGATATATGTATGTATGTTGTTGGCATATCTCCTGCATTGATTGATTAAATGACTGGACGGCAAAGTAAACATATAAATATTGTTAATTTTATGAAGCATTAATAATGTAAATTTTGTCACGTAATAATATTTATTTAAAATTTTGCCCTTCTCGTTATATTAAAAATTTTAAGATAAAGAGCAAAAATTATTTCAATTTATACTCGTGCGTGCCCTTAAAACGTTGCGTTAATAGGAGAGTTGTAGAAGAAAATGTACCTCGAGCAATAACTATATAATAATTACGTTTTTAATTCTGATGTGAGGATGAGGTCACTTCACTCAGTTAAGTTGTTTAATATTACAAAATCTTCTGCCACAAAATCTTCCGCCACAAAATCTTCCGCCATTCATTTCCAGCTGCCCTCTTTAACTATAGGATAAATAATTTATTTTGATTTAAGTAAATTTGTATATGTTTAAAAAGTTGTGTTCATATTTTAGCAGAGATAGTCCTTTAAGATCATTATATTTTGATGTTTAAAGACACTCATTGCGGTATTCTTGTACATATACTCCTTTTACAAAAAGTGAGCATGTCTACATTTTAGTCAGTATGTAAATTTAATATGAGATGCATACAAATTTAAGGGCCCCGATGTGCAATATTTAACAAAAAATATTGATTAATTATATTAATTAACAACAAAAGTGAATATAACTTGAAAGACTAATATTTGTGAACTTAATTAAAAGCTTAAAACTTTTGCATATTGTTAAAATATAGAATTTGTAACTCAATTTAAAACTATGTAAAACCTAAAACTGTTTAATATTTAAAACAATTTAAAATTACACATAAAGAAATTTGTGAAACAGGCCAAAATCAAAATATGACAAGTAAAATTTGAGCTGTTATTTTTTAACTATTTAAAATTATACACGAAGAAGTTTGTTTTGTAAATTATAAGTCAACGAGAACAAAAACTTGGCTACATACGACAGACATGATGTAGATCCTTGTCAGCAAGTAGCTCTGTCGTCCCAGCTTTGCGACAGTCTGTTGCAATGCAACAGCACATAGGTTGGAAGAAGTCACCGGGGTAAAAGGCTAGTAGGAGCCAACTGGACAACACCACTTTATTTCCACAGGAATCAGTGAGCCCTAGAGTTCAGCTTTTTGGCTTTTAAGCCTTTTAGCTGTTCTCTGACCGATTATCGACACTGGCCCTTCGGGAGCATCATGGTGGTTGTGGTTTGAGTTGTGTGGGTCGGATCACTCACAATGAACACAATGAATGATCCTGATTCAGTGATCATGCTTGTGGTTGTGTTCTGAAGTTTTATTAAGCTTTCTTGTGTTCTGGACCGGAAGTTGGATAGTCTCCAACTTTTCAGCAAAAAGTGAGGGCTGCCGCCTACTCCGAGCTCTCGGAGTTAAGACCAGGAGTAACTGGAGGAAAGACATATCCGAAGGCTTCCTGGGGCGTGGGTGACGCTAAAATTCATTCACAGGTTGTGGCTTACACAGCTAGGTACAGACGTAAATCTTATCACGCATGTCACCACGTTACTTCCCGAAGGGCCTCATAAATAATCAGTACAAAATCATAGTGCTGTAGACCACTAGTTTTCGCGATACCCATTTGGGTAGTTAACAAAAAAAGTATCGTAAATAAGGATTGGAATTGGATTTAGATATCAATTTAACACCATATTTGCGAAAATCAAATAGAAATCTAAAATTCTTTAATATTTTTGAGGACCCTATATGCTCCGAATAGCTCTCTAAGAAGAATTCGTTAGTTTGCTGCTAAGAAACGTACACGAAGAGGGCGTATGAGTTATTATAGGGCTAGGCAAAGTCGCAGAGCAGAGAAAATATTTGGGGAGAGAGTTTAAAGGGAGAGTCTTAAGGTCAGACTGAAACATCAGTTAGAAGAAGATCAATATTATTTTTATCCTAAAAGAGGCACTAAAGATCTAGTTTTTTCATTCAGACATTTATAAAAAAAAATTGCAAATAAACAAGTATGCCTCACCGATCCGGAAAACGCTTTTGTCAATGCAATACGAAAGGCATTCAGAAGAGGACTCTATTATTAAACGCATACAAAGCTCTGCCAGAACAGGTGCCCCTGTAGGCTAGTAGGTAGTGTACTAGTATGGGGGTTAGTATGGGGGTTGTGGGTTCCATTCCCAACGAAGACCTCGGTTTTTTTCACTACAAGAATAAAAATTGACTGTGGGGCTGCTCAGCGTTGAAGGCATAGTCACTGGTCGCTGTGCAGTCTTATACAGCAGCTAATTTCCGACTATCCTACTTTCACCACCTGTTTCATCTCTTCTCTATCCCTTTCCTAAAGAATGTAGCACGGTACTTAACTAAATTAAAATGTTGCCTCAAGTGCTACTTCTCTTTATATATAAAAAGAAGTACTGGTGGTAATACCATAGAGGAATTCAAAGTGTTAGACGAGGAGTTATACTTAGCCCATATCTATTCCTTATACTGCTCGGTAACATTTTCAAAGGTTGCAAACAGACTAGGAGAGCCTATTCGATGGAGTACTAGAAACTTCAACATATGAGAAAAAAAACGTACTCGCATACGGTGACGATGTGGCCCTTATATCTAATACCTATCTAATACGTATTTGCCGACAAAATGACCAGCAGAAGCTGAAATGAAAGCACAATAGAAATAAAGATAGTACACCTAGTATTATGTGACCATTGCATAGAAATTAGAATGCGTGTACTTAAACAGGTAGAACAGTGAAAATATAGGTTACAAAGTTGAATGAGATTGATTATATATATATATATATATATAGATATTAACAAACATTTCCTAAATAAACGAAGGACGTTATAAAAATGCATAAACCTGATGGGATTTGAACTCGTGATCTTATATATTACTGCAAGCTGGTATGTACTTGCCGCGGCTTCCCAGCATATGTTAGCAACCTATTGTACACGCTTTAATCTAAATATAATCATGATACCTTTTACCAATAATTTTGGTTTAATTCCTTTTATATAAATGTAATTTTAGTTACGAAAAAACCTTTAGCAAAAAGTTCATATGTTTTATTTCTAAAAAAAACACACATAATCCAATTCCCATTGACAGAAAAAGAAATAAATAAAGTTTTCAAAGCTCTTGTGGTTTTACATCTTGTTCATTATTTAAAAAATGACAAAAGAAAATAAAAGTAACAAAAATCGTTTCATTTTAAATTATAAAATGTAAATATAATGCTAATGACGACACATATAAAATATATACAGAAAATATTCGCTTAAAGATATATATATATATGAGTGAGTAAGTACATACGTACACGTAATTGCAAATAGAACACTTCGATTTTTTGTCATTTAAGATGTTGTATATAAAGCCAAACTCAATACATTTTGTTTATTTAATCAAACATGGTGTCGTGGGATATTTGCTATAACGCTGATAGTAAACACAACATTTGATAGTAAACACAGATTCGCATACATATTACAGCAAATTTACGAATAAAATATAAAGAAGGTATAAGCACTTATTACATAAAATACATCCTTTTGCACTATGGGCCTAAGTAATTAAAATGTTTTCATTAGATATATATTTATTCTGTTTAAATTTCTAGTATAGATAATTTAATAGTTACATATTTTAATTTATCAATTAAATACCTTGTTCAAAGACTTAAGATTGATGATTTGAAAGATAATTCGCGGGTAATCTTTTATATATTATTGCGTTTATTCCGTTTAATAAACGTTTTTTTATATTGAGTTCAATTATTGCAAAATAATAACATAGCAGTTTAGAGTTTTAAATTAAATTAAACGATTTATTTACTTTCCATACGCCCTAAATAAACACGATGGTAACTTGGTTATCTTTACTCACTGATGACAACTTAAGTTAATTCCTTTGCCCAGCAAGTGGTGTTTATATATGTAGCTGTTCCAAGCGGTTCTTGAATATACAAGAATATTTTACTTTAACATCACTCTATATTGTTGTTGTTAGTATGATTCAGTTTCGACGTCTGCTTGCCTGTGTGCTTTGTTTCTATTCTGTGTTAGTTGATTGTATTTTCTGCTGTTTATCTTGTATCGTAGAATTTCTTACAAAAATGCCTCTGTTGTTGTCTTGTGTATGTAAGATTTCTTAGGAAATTAAGCAGTTTTTAAAATGCACAGTGGGTTGTTTCGTTTACTTTTGTTTGCTGATAATTGTTTTTCTTTTAAAATTTAAAATGAATCATCTTCGTAATAATACATATAATATGTTATATTAAAGCAAGTGGTATACTCTAGCTTTTTATATATCTTTGTCGTGATATATTTATGTTATTTAAATTATATTATGTTATTTAAATATAATTTCCATATTCCATTGTGCACAAGTTTAATTCTGTACGAGTTAAAAATATTTTTTTATATATTTTGTATGTGTTTGTATCTGTTTTCATCACTTATTTTTATATACAATTGTATTCCTATTTTCACTTATTTATCATATGGTAGCATTCGAAGTCTCTTATTTTCTGTTAGTAAATATGTCACAATATAATGAGCAAACAAAAACATGTACAAAATTATATATGAAAGTAAAGGTTAATTTGAAACGTGTGATGTGAATTTTCGCATACAAAATTTTCTGCTGTCAAATCAGTGTTTCTTTAAATACATTAGGGATTATCACTCTCTGTTAAAAGGTTATAAGTAAATAAGCTTGTTTTTATAACAGTAAAGAGCAATATATGATCAATCTTTTTTTTTAGTTCAAGCAAGTTGATATCAAGTGATACCGTATCAATACACCCTAAAAATATATATTAACAAGAAGTTTCAACAACATACTGTTGCAACAGCAGCAACATGATAGTTTTGACATTTAGTTTTTTAACGTTGGACGGGCAATTGTTACAGTCAATTCAATTTGGCACAAAAATCGTATTAAAATAATTAAAATCGACTAAGAAAATGATGGTTGTATTAAAGTTACATTTCGTAAAATACGTGAATTCAGAAACAGCTAATTTTGATCGTTAAATTTGAGTAGATAGGATCGATAGCAAATGTGCGAACACCAACGCGAGTTTCACCGGGTCGTTCATTGAACTACCACATTGCGAATTTTGTGTAAGGATTTGACTTTGAAGTCTTACAAGGTTCAACTGGTGCAGGAATTGAAGCCGACCAATCATTCACATCGCCGTGGATTCGTTCAATTCATTCAGGAATAATTGGCTGGTTTTGCTGAAAAAAATATTTTTTAAGACGAAGCCCATTTTCATTTGCCAGGGCATGTCAACAGGAAAAATTGCCGCTTTCTGCAAATCCTAGAGCAATTATTGATATCTTTGCATGCTCAACATATCCACTGTATTGTATGCCATGTGATCTGGAGTCATGATTGAGCCGTTCTTTTTTTTTCAAAGATGAGGCTGAAAATGCGGTAATGGTCAATGGAGCACGCTATCGCGAGATCGAACAACTCAATTTTAGCCCATTATTGACAACGTGGATATCACTGGCATGTGGTTTTAACTGGACGGTACCACATGTAAAATAGCCAATGAAATGGCTAATTAATTGCATACGAAATTTCCCGATCGCATAATTTCACGATAATCAGCAGTTTTTTTTTTGTGGGCCTATGTTAAGATTAGAATCTATACGAAGTCTAAACTCTGTGTGTGATTAACGAAATAGGACCGCCATTATGCCAAAAAGTGATTACAAACTTTGTGAAAGAATCGACATTTGGCAGTTTGTTTGTGGTGGGTATTTGCCAGATGTCATTTTTCGTTCTCAACTCTTCTGCCGAACTTTTCTCTTCGTAATTTAATAAAAATTTAAATCATCTTATTTAAAATTGTTTGTTTTATTTTATTTTAGAAAAAAAAATTCTTGTTGAAATACCCTTTATAATATTTTCATTAAAACAACATTTTATTGCAGGCATAATAAAGTATTTTGCTGTGCGCATCCTTCTTTTGTTGCTCACTATTGTTATCATTTGACAAAATCTTATGTACGTAAGCGAAATGGTGAATGAGTTTGAGTACCTTTGAGATTATTCTAAATTTCCCAAATGCATGTTTAACATGCGAAGATATAAACATGGCAAAATCAAAACAAAGAATACTCCCTGCAGAAATGTTGCTTGTCAACAAGCAAATAGGAAATTCCAATAAATATGTAAATCAATATTATTTCTCTGCAGATACTGGTATATCTAAGAGTATTGTACATGGGCAATATTTGGCGTGTTAATAATTTTTTCAATAAAGCGAAAGATTAGTGCTTCCTATGGAGCTTCTGTAGATATGCTTATGTTTTTCACTGATGATATATTTCTTGGTGTTGTAGTTATTAGTTATTAGTGTAAGCATTACAATTATAAATACCAAATAAGAAATTGTTATAAAAATTTATTTTCTATAAGAAATTTTCCATGGCTGCTGTTTTTATGAAACGATATTAAAAAACTTATTGACCTCAATTAAAAGAAAAATATATAATAAATATAATAATAAGAAAATTAGCCTTAAGGCTTAGATTGATTAAATTATTTCTTACAGTTATGCAATCGTTCAAATGTAGGTGTTATTAAACAAAATAACTTTTATAACAAAAAAGTTTTTCCATATGTATTTTTTAACCAAAAATTTTGTTTGAAACGACTAATGTTAGGCATGCACAATCAGCTATGTGTAGAATACAAAAAATTTGGAGACAGAGTTCTGATAGAGAATTTTAAGAGGCACTCAATATCTGTAACAACAACTAATGAATGTGTCCGTTTATGTGTGATTCGTGATAAAATTTACATGAGTACCTAGCTGTGTGAGCCATAACCTGATGGTAGATCAAAGCAATTGAAAGACGGCGGATATCTTTATCCTTTAGTCACTCCTAGTTGTAACTTCGGGAGCTTGGAGCAGCATTGCTACCCCCACTCCTTGCTGAAGAGCTGGAGACTATCCAACTCCTGGTCCAGAACACATGACTAACATGAGATAATTCTGGCAATTAATCATTTAACTTGGCGGGGGGTAGGTGTAATCTCAATAATCAGACAGAGAACAGCAAACGCTGAACTCTAGGGCTTACTGATTCCTGTGAAAGTAGAGCGGAAGTTGTCTAGCTGGTTCCTGCTAGCCTTTAGGGGACTAGACTCTATTTTGTCGCCGGTGACACATGTCTTAATAGTGACCATTACGACATATTAATGTACCCCGGGGGGAGTGTTTATGTGTAATACGTGATAAGATTTACATCTGCACGTAGTTGTGTAAGCCATAATCAAATGGTGGATCATACCACTGTGGATGAAATGTAGCGTCCTCCTCGCCCTAGAAAGCCTTCAGATACGTATATCCTCCATTCACTCCTAGTTGCAACTTCAAAAGCCCGCAACAGGCCGCAGCCTTCACTCTTTGCTAAAGAGTTGGAGACTATCCAATTCCTGATCCAGAACGCATGAAGCTTAATATAATTTAACACGATTGCATTCATACTCCACTGGCCCTGGACCATTCATTGTGTTCATTGTGAATGACCCGATTCACAAACTTAAACGAGGACCTCGAAACACACAGCCACCACGATACTCCCGAAGAACCAACCTCAGTAATCAGTCAGAGAACAGCTAAAAGCTAAAAAGACAAATAAAGGAACTTTGGGACTTTATTGATTGCCGTGGGAATATAGTGGACTGTCCAGTTGGCTCTTGCTAGCCTATTAGGGGACTTGGCTCCCTTTTACCATGGAAGACACATGTAATGACGGTGGATTTCCATCAAAGCATTTAAATGTGCCCCTGGGGGATGTATACGTGTGACTACGTGAGACTACGTGATAAGATTTACATTTGCATCTAGCCGTGTGGGCCAATATCAGATGGTCAAACCACTGGGAATGAAATGCAACGTCATTCACGCCCTAGGAAGCCGAAAAGTAATTCTAGCAACAGGTATTTCCTAGTTGCAATTTCAGCGGTTCCAAAGCAATGTTGCAAACCACTACTCCTTGCTAAAGAGCTGGAGACTATCCAACTCCTGGTCCAGAACACATGACTAGCATGCTCACTGGATCCAGATAATTCACCCGTTGGTGTGATTAAAGGTGAGATGATTCTGGTCCTCAAATCAAATTAATGCGGGGGCCGCAAAATCACAACCACCACGATACTCCCAAAGGGACAACTTCAATAATTAGTCACAAAACAGCTAAAAGTCTAAAGAGACAATTAGCGGAACTCTGGGGCTTACTGATTCTCGTGGAAATAACGTGGAGCTTCCAGTTGACTCCCTGCTTGCCTTCAGGGGACTGGACTCCTTTATACCCCCAGCAGCACAGTTCTAGATGGTTAAGTAAACCATAAAAACCGATAAATGTGACGCCGTAAAAAGAATTCTAACAAAGGGAGTCTGACAACCCCCACTCCTTGCTGAAGAGCTGGAGACTATCCAACTCCTGGTCCAGAACACATGACTAACATGAGATAATTCTGGCAATTAATCATTTAACTTGGCGGGGGGTAGGTGTAATCTCAATAATCAGACAGAGAACAGCAAACGCTGAACTCTAGGGCTTACTGATTCCTGTGAAAGTAGAGCGGAAGTTGTCTAGCTGGTTCCTGCTAGCCTTTAGGGGACTAGACTCTATTTTGTCGCCGGTGACACATGTCTTAATAGTGACCATTACGACATATTAATGTACCCCGGGGGGAGTGTTTATGTGTAATACGTGATAAGATTTACATCTGCACGTAGTTGTGTAAGCCATAATCAAATGGTGGATCATACCACTGTGGATGAAATGTAGCGTCCTCCTCGCCCTAGAAAGCCTTCAGATACGTATATCCTCCATTCACTCCTAGTTGCAACTTCAAAAGCCCGCAACAGGCCGCAGCCTTCACTCTTTGCTAAAGAGTTGGAGACTATCCAATTCCTGATCCAGAACGCATGAAGCTTAATATAATTTAACACGATTGCATTCATACTCCACTGGCCCTGGACCATTCATTGTGTTCATTGTGAATGACCCGATTCACAAACTTAAACGAGGACCTCGAAACACACAGCCACCACGATACTCCCGAAGAACCAACCTCAGTAATCAGTCAGAGAACAGCTAAAAGCTAAAAAGACAAATAAAGGAACTTTGGGACTTTATTGATTGCCGTGGGAATATAGTGGACTGTCCAGTTGGCTCTTGCTAGCCTATTAGGGGACTTGGCTCCCTTTTACCATGGAAGACACATGTAATGACGGTGGATTTCCATCAAAGCATTTAAATGTGCCCCTGGGGGATGTATACGTGTGACTACGTGAGACTACGTGATAAGATTTACATTTGCATCTAGCCGTGTGGGCCAATATCAGATGGTCAAACCACTGGGAATGAAATGCAACGTCATTCACGCCCTAGGAAGCCGAAAAGTAATTCTAGCAACAGGTATTTCCTAGTTGCAATTTCAGCGGTTCCAAAGCAATGTTGCAAACCACTACTCCTTGCTAAAGAGCTGGAGACTATCCAACTCCTGGTCCAGAACACATGACTAGCATGCTCACTGGATCCAGATAATTCACCCGTTGGTGTGATTAAAGGTGAGATGATTCTGGTCCTCAAATCAAATTAATGCGGGGGCCGCAAAATCACAACCACCACGATACTCCCAAAGGGACAACTTCAATAATTAGTCACAAAACAGCTAAAAGTCTAAAGAGACAATTAGCGGAACTCTGGGGCTTACTGATTCTCGTGGAAATAACGTGGAGCTTCCAGTTGACTCCCTGCTTGCCTTCAGGGGACTGGACTCCTTTATACCCCCAGCAGCACAGTTCTAGATGGTTAAGTAAACCATAAAAACCGATAAATGTGACGCCGTAAAAAGAATTCTAACAAAGGGAGTCTGACAAGAGAAGTACAAAGATGTTTTGCGACATTTATAGGTCACCAAAATTCGTCGCCAAGGTGGTTTCATTGGTTGCGGTCTCTTCTTATTTGTTAAAAACGACGATTAGTCGAAATTTCAACAGAGTTTTGGTAAAAGAAAACAGGAAAAACTTTTGGTTCAGAAGAAAGAGCGAAGAAGTCATTAAAAGATAGTAAATAGGAGAGAGCAGTTTAAAATTCTGGGTGTTGGTATTTTTATAAATGAACTATATTTTCAGACTATAGTTTTATTATTTTTCTTGCAACACATTTAAATGGAATGGTAATATTTGCGTAGGCACAATAAAAGAGGTAGACGATAACCTGCAAGAGTATTTAAAGTTAATTTGTTTGCTATGTGCAGAAAATTCACAATGACTAATTTAATTTGGAGGTAAACACACGTTTGTGATTGAAGCAGAGTTGAAAGAAAAGCAAGCAACGAAGTTTTAAAGTTACTAATCGCATGAGCTGTTAGATATAAAAATATTATACTTATCAAAAATAAATATTTTTCAAAATATATAAATCATTTAAAAAGAACATTATTTTCTCTTTGTTAATTTTTAGCAAAGTTGCTAAATTGCTGAGTAGACAAAAGATTAAAACATCTAACCAATTTTATAGCCAAAAGTTTAAGAAATCCCTTAAAATAAGATTATGCTGAGAACATATTTGAAGGCAAGCTAATTTACATGCAACATAGCAACACCAAAAATTGCTATTAAAATGCACATACAAACACAAGCAAATTTAAATGGTTATTATGCATTTGAAAATATCGTATATTTTTTATTAGTCATTTATGAAACACAGAACTGCTGGTATAGTGTTTTCAAACTCATAAATATAATGACGGCATTTGGTGCTTATTTATGTTATTTGTATATATCACACAATATTTGTGGTAATTGCATTTAAAAAAATATATATATAAGGTTATCAAAAATACTTTACTTTTGCATATAAAACTGAATTATCGTATAATATATTCAGAGTTATGTTCATTTTTATATAAAAGATGGTTAAATCTTCTGTAGCATTTTATTGCACTGTTTGCCTAGTTTTTTTATTTGTAAATATTATATTCTGTTATGAGCGGTCTCTGTCAAGCGTGTAGAATGCAATGTACTAAATACTTATGCGTTATGTTAACTCGACTATGTGTATGTATAAATTTAATCAAGTCTTTGAAATAAAGAATTTCCATGTATTTTTAATGGTTAAAGAAATTAACTGAAAAACTAAGAAAGTTCAAATTAACATTTCTATATCGTATCTTCCCAAATCGACTACATATTTCATCGAAAACTACTAGATGACCATTTTTGCAGAAGGATTTGACTTTGAAGCCTTACACAGTTCAACTGGTGCAGGAATTGAAGCCAACCGACTATTTACATCCCCTTCGATGAATTTGTTTAGAGAATAGCCAGCTGGTTTTTCTGAAAAAATAAATTTTTCGAACCAAGCCCATTATCACTTGTCAGGGTATGTCAGCAAGCAAAATTGCCTCATTTGGGCTTCTGAAAATCCTAGAGAGATTATTGAGAAGCCTTTGCATGCTTAATGTGTCACTGTGTGGTACGCTATGTGGTCTGGAGGCGTGATTGGGCCGTTTTTTTTTTAAATATGATGCTGCAAATGCGGTAACGGTCAATGATTCACGCTATCGCGAAATGCTAACAACTCAGTTGTGGCCTATTATTGGCGACGTTGATTTCACTGACATGTAGTTTCAATACGACGATGCCACATGCCATACAGCCAATGAAACGATCAATTTATTGCAAACAAAATTGCCCGATCGCATAATTTCAAGACAATCTGCAGTTAAGTGGCCAGCCAGATCTTGGATTATTTTTTGTGGGGCTATGTTAAGGACAGAGTCTATACGGAGCCAGTGGAATCGATTTTAGCTTTAAAACTTAAAATCTGTAATGTGATTAAAGAAATAGGACCGCCGTTTTGCCAAAAAGTGATTAAAGTGACCAGTCAGATCATGCGATTTAACACCGTTAGATTATTTTTTCTGAGTCTATATTAAGGACTAAGGCTGGACTAAGGCTGGACTATATAGTCTATACGGGACCAGCCTTAAAACTCAAAAAACTCAAAATCCTTGATGTGATTATGAAATGGGACACCCAATTTGCCAGAAAATAATTAAAACTCTGATGGAAGAATCGACATCTGTTAGCGTGGTGATGAGATTTGCGAGATATCATTTTTTATTCATAATTGCCGAACTTTTCTCTTCGTAATACAATAAAAATTTTAACCACCTTAATCTAAATTTTTTGTGTTATTTTGTTTTAGAAAACAAACTTCTTGTTGCAAACAACCCTTTAAAAAACATAACTATAAAATTTTTTTTAAAAAGAAAACGCAAATATAGAGAAAATAATAAACATGGATAAATAACCGATATATTAAAGAACATATATGCATGCAACATACATACCAGCAAATTAGAGAATTTACTTTAAAACTGATAAAAAGTAGTTTAAACTTAAACTTTGAACTTTTTTAAAATAAAAACAAATTTATTTACTCTAAAATCATAAGAACAGGATGCACTATAAAGAATTTTCAGCGTTACGGCACCAATATCTGTCAGGAGACATCCTAAAATGATGAAAAAATTATTGCTAGTGAATCAACTAAATATTATAGTAAAAGTTTAATTCGAAAGGATCGAGAGTGACAGAAACATTTGAAAAATGCGAACACTTGCATTCAAACGATATAAGAAAATTGTTATTTGAGCTATTTAATGCTGCAGTTTAGCATAATTTTAAGTATATTGTCATAATTGTGAATAATGAAATTAGAAAGTCTTTAGTTATTGAAATTAAACATTTAGAAACAATTTTAAAATCGATAACCTAATGAAGTATAAAATCCATAAGGTTACCAAAGGTTGTTGAATCGAATATATTGCCTTAGTAGGGTTGGAGCCCTCGAGCATTTATACTTTAAAATATTAAGAGTTAAGTTTAAGAGTTAAAGAGTTATAGTTAAATAAGCAAAGCATTGGATTAGGTAATACACAATTTGTATACTGAACGTAGCCTAATAGAGTGTATTACTTTACTATCAGTAATTTAAATGAATTGTTTTGTTTTAAAAAACCACTTGTAATATATATAATAAGAATAAATTATAGTACTTTGCAAAAATGCAAGTTGCTGTTGGTTGTTGCTGTAGCATTCAAATTCTTTTAATCGTTATAGGGTCTTTTAAGTATATTGAACATTATTTGTTAGTATAATATTATAAGCAAACCATTGACAATTGAATGTAGTGTTTTTTATGTTTACATTCAGAAAATTTATTAAATAAATTGAGTTGCTGCAGAAGTAAATTAAGTAAAAAATTTACGGCTTAAATTAAGTAAAAAACTATTGAAAAATAATTGCATTTTCAGAAGTAACTTTCAGTTCAATTACAAAGATTATCTGTGCATCATATGCCAAACTGTTAGTAGTTTATGTTGGGTAGGGTGGTTCGAAGTGATGTGAATGGTAGTTTCTATCGTAGTTGGTTTTCTATAGATGTCAAATACTTAAAAGTCAGTTCCACGTGCTATTGTGATATCAAGCAAATTTCTGTATTGTATTTTCCATTGTGTATGTGATGTTATTATGGATTGTGTTTAAGTCTGTTAGAATTTGTTCGGCGTTGGTGTTGCATGTACATTTCTATAAAGATAGCTTAGACCTAAGATAATCTCACATACTCCAGATAAATGCAACAAAGAACTTGATACAATTTACACCATTGCTAAAAATAACGACTAAAAACCCACACTACAACATTAAAAACGGCAATAAAGAAGACAAAGATATCGATACAACACGATAACACACTTTTACTTACATAGGACCAGAAATATATAGATAAACTAATCTTTTTCACAAAGAAGGTTTATTCACTGCATTAGAAACCACCAACACTCTCAGACATAATCTCAGGACATCGACTGAAACAACTGATAATTTTAGTTTCAGCGGAGTACATGGACTTACTTATGCCTGCAAACATACTTACAGAGCACATACGTTCATACAAACGAAAAAAAGAAGACTCCAACTTAGCATTACACCTTGACGCTCACGGGCGTATACCTAGGGAAATAGATAAATGTATGACATTATTATATCCTAACAAAAAAAAAAAAAAAAAAAAAAAGGACAAATACTAGACATTCTTGAAAATAAGGAAGTTTACAAAATATTACATTATAAACGAACAGGTAAACACAACCTCAGGCATAATTTTCACACCACTAAAACTACTCATATACTCTAACAAACGAAAATACTTTGAGACGGACATACATAATAATAGAAAATGGAAATATTGAAAATTAGCCCCGAATAAAATGCCCTGATGGGGGGCTTTCTACCCATATGAGAAGATACCACATTCATGAAATAACTACGTAAACCGGAACACTGATTCACCAGTACACTTTAGAACAAGGATTGAGGCTGATGTCATCACATCGGAAGCGTTTTCCGTTTATACGGAACATTCATTTACTGGCAGAAGAAAACCAAACAACTTAATACCCTTAATATTGCTTGTCTACATCAACACCACCTACGCGGTAATAGCGAGCTTAGTATTTTCCTTAAAGCGAATAAATAAATAAAATTAATTTTTAGAAGAAAACAAACATTACACCAACACAAACACGTTACTCGGGTGCATAGGACCAAGGCCATGGGGAACATCATAAACGTACAATTACAGATTATTATGTTACATAAAGGGAAAAAAAAGAAAAAAAAACAAAAAGAAAAACCCAATAGGTTCACACATGGACACAAATGGACAATAAGCATGATCGTAAAAGGATTTAGTTAGGAAGAAAGAGGAATGCAAAAGGGAGCGATAAATTAGGTAAAAAGAGACAAACGAAAAAAGAGAGAGGGAGATACAGGCAAAAAGGAGAGAAAGTGACGAATGAAATAACACGAAGGGCAACACGAACAAGAAGAACTATATAACCACAGTTGACAATAGAACGCAACTAGTACGAAAAGAACACTGAAAATGGCAAACGGTCGAAACCGGTTTGTTCACAAACCAAATTTGACGAAGGTCGACGGAAAACCGTACCCAAATAAGAGAGAATTAATTAACGTTTATTAAAAAATTTTGAGAAACTGCTAATTGCGTCTGCAAACATTATAACTGTTTTCTGTTTCTAAGTTAACGAGAGTATCATTGACATCTTCTATTCCCAAACAAAAAATGACATACATATATCAAATTCGATGAACCATAATTGAGAAGTTGCTTTTTCTATCCTTATTAACTTTGAATTTTATCTTTAACTTCAAAATTTAATTTTAGAATTTAACTGTAAAGACTGTTTATACCAAATCTGCTGCGTTCATGGAATTATTCTATCTTCTATGTTTAAGTTGTTTTTGTGCAATAGTTTGTCATTGTTTTAATTTAATTTCTGCTTTTAGTTCAGCTTCCTTTTTAAACATAATTTTAATTTAACAGCTGCACTTAATATACGCTTGAACAAATTTTCACTTTAGTTTCTTTTGTTGTAGAATTATATCCAAGGGTAAACGTATATTTAGAGATATTAAATTTTTATTTTTATCTTTTTTTTTCTTTTACCAGTAAAGTATTTTACTTTAATAAAATTTTTAAAGTATTAAGATTTTTTTTTTGGAGCTAGAAATTTAGCATTTTATATGCAGAGGGTAAAAATATAAATAAATTTAAATGCTGGGAACTATAGTGCTGGTTTTCAAAATAAATTTTGAGATATTTATGAAAAGAAAGGCTAATGGTATCATAAAAATGTTGTTTAACCACAATGTTCATATTCATAAAAAAACTGGTACGAAAAGTGTATAGAATGTCAATAGAAACTTTAGTTTTTACATTCGAAAATTTCGTAATAAAACAGACATTTATGGTGGAATGTATAATTTTATATAAAATATTTTTTCTTCTCAATATTTCGCTTTGGAAAGCTTCTTCAGAAAAAAATATAAAAATTTATATAAAATATTAATTTTGTTTAACTAAAATTTTTTAAAGACTAAATAACTAAATTTCTTAAGCTTAAGATAAGCTCCGTTTCGTCTAGAATTAAATAAAAAATAAAAATAAATAAATAAAAAATAAAAAGTATTGTTGGTCGACAGGTGACATTTTTAAGAGGTGCGATATTTCTGGCAGCTTGTGTTTACGATTGGAAATAAACGCCAATTTGCATACATTTTTGATAATTAAAGAGACCAACTAAAATGCTAAGAAAGTTCAAACTACCATTTCTATTTCTTTCGATCCTTCCATCAAAGCTCTTAATCACATTTTTTTGGCAAAATTGCAGTCTTATTTCATTAATCACATCATGGATTTTGAGTTTTACGGCTGAAATCGATTTGGTTGGCTCTGTATATAATCTGTCTTTAATATAGCCCCACAAAAAATAATCCAGTGGTGTTAAATCCCACGATCTGGCTGGCTAGTTGTCTGATCATTGTCATGAAATTATGCGATCGGAAAATTTGGTTTGCAATAAATTGCTCGTTTTATTGGCTATGTGACATGTGGCACCGTCTTGTTAAAACCACATGGCAGCGAAATCCACGTCGTCGATAATAGGCCAAATAGGTGTCTCTGTAGGCTAGTAGTAGATAGTGTACTAGCTTGAAAATATGGGGGTTGTGGGTTCAATTTCCAACGAAGACCTTGGTTTTTTTCACTACAAAAATAAAAATTGAATGTCGGTGGGGCTGCTCAGCGATGAAGGATTAGTCACTGGTCGCTGGGCTGTCTTATATACGGCAGCTAATTTTCGACTATCCTTCTACTTTCACCACCTGTTTCATCTATTCTCTATCCCTTTCCTAAAGAATGTAGCATGGTACTTGACTAAATAGGCATTGTTGCCTGAAGTGCTACTTCTCTTTATAAACAACAAAAAAAAAATTAAGTTGTTAGCATCTCACGATGGCATAATTCATTGACCGCATTTCCAGCCTCATCTTCGAAAAAGCATCTCAATCACGCCTCCAGAACATATAGCATACCATACAGTGTTACATTAATCATTTAAAAGCTTCTCAGTAATCGCTCTAGGATTTTCAGAAGCATTTGTTGACATAACCTTACAAGTGAAAACGGGCTTCGTCTGAAAAATGGGTTTTCGGGGAAACCAGTTGGTTGTTCCTGAATGAGTTGAGCGAATCTACGGCAATGTAAATCGTCGGTTGGCTTCAATTCCTTTGACAATTGAACTTCGCAAGGCTTCAAATCAAATCCTTACACAAAATTTGCCATGTGGTGGTTTTAGATTAAAATTATTGCGAGCGTCGAGGAATTGAAAAATTTGGATCTGCTTAAACAGTGTGGCTCACGGCTGCGATGTGTTCGAATCAGGGTTCAGAATTTTTCATTTATGAACATTCAAAAATCAAAATTCATGATATTTTTCATAAATGAGAAATCTAAGTTTTATATTTTTTTTTCACACTCATAAACGAACAACAAAAAATGTTCTGGTTATTTTCATACATGAATGCGAACAACAAGAATTATTAGTCCTATTCATATGTGATAAATTATAAATTAGCTACTTCTCATTAATGTTATTTTTCATAAATGTACATGTTCATTTATGAACGTTGAAATTTTATAAAATTTCTCATAAATGAATGTGAAAAAATTTTCTACTTACGATCGCAGTTTACCGTAAAATGTAGTAAAAACACATGGTTACATATTAACACAAAATACAATATTGCAATATATTCTAAAAGAAATAAAAAAAAACATTTTTTTTCCTACATACGCCGACAATTGCGCATTATCAAATATGTGCGTTTATGTACGCGAATGCTTAACGCACATATTTTTACGATCTTTTCATTTATGAAAAATTATCAAAATTGTAAATATTCAAAAATGAACACTTGTGTGTTTCTCATTTTTTCACTTATGAATAGAAAGAAAAAATAAATCGTCGCATTCATTAATGAGAAAACGCAAAATATTTTTCAGTCTCTCACACATGTATGAGAAGAAGCGGCTAAAAAATGAAATGTACATATTCATACATATATGAACAGTGAGTGAACACTTCGCTACTCTGGTTCGAATATTTTGTATCGAGCCCATTTTGTAACGACCAAATTCTTAATAGCGGTCTCAGAAGGACGATTATGTTGTCCGAAAATATCACGAATTTTATGAAATGTAACTTAAAAGCACCACCGTTTTCATAGTGGATTCTAATTATTTAAATGCGCTTTTCATGCGAAACTGAAAACATATGTAACAATTGCCAATGCATCTACTATGAACACGTGAACAAACTAAATGTCAAAACTATAGTTTTGTTGGTGTTGTCACAATTGAGAAACCCGATAGTTATAGATATAAAAGACTACTGCAAAACTACTGAAATATGCCTCGATAGACTAATGTAAAAAGTGCGCTTAATTTTAGACGAAAAATACTCATCTTTCGTATCGTTAAATAAATAAATAAAAATGTTATTCGTAACATGATTTAAATTTTTAATTTCTCTAAACTTTAACGTTTAATTGTTAAAAATCATTGTAAAAAAGTTTATTGTCAAAAGTGCTTTAAACATCGAATTAATAATTTATGGATACATCAAAACCAATACATATTAAGTTTTTTTTTTTAAGTCCATATTGTGGCAATGTAATAAATATTAAAAAAAAACATATTTGTTAAATTAAGTGACACGTTATCTCTTTTCAATCACGATATAATAAAAAAAAGCATTGTATAAGCTCTCATGTATGCAAAAACCACCACTTATATTTATTGCGCATTACATTTGTTAATTAACGCTTGTCATCAGCATCATTTTATATTACTTTCTCTTCATAAACTCGTTGATTGCTGTAAATCGAAAACGCATAAAATGTGGCAGGAGACAAAATGAAAATAACAATAACACACAATTAAAAATAAGGAATAAATATACATATGGAAAAATTTTAAATGTGATAGGATAAAAAATTGCCAACAGAAATCAGGCTCCATCAACCATTGCCCCCATCACAATTCAAAAGAGACTATAAAAACAAAACCGCTGTAACTGCTACAATATCCCTGTGGCTGCATGTCTGATCAACATGTAGAAATAAAAACAGAAATTTAAAATAAATATAAAAAAATAAAAAAAACCGAGAGCCAACAACCATAACTACCAACGCCACTACCCATTACCACCGTCAACATATTAACATTGGACTCATTATCAACAACAGCCTTGTTTGCAGCGCTCTTGGAAACCAAAGCTTCACACAACTAAACCATACGCATACGAGTACATACTAATGTTCATGCATACAAGCGTACAGAAACTATACGCACTCATACGCACAAAAACTGACAACATTTTATGTTATAACAAAATCTATATGGAAAATGTTTTAATGTTTTTAACAAGTGACATGGAGTTTTCAAGTGATATTTTGGTTTTTTGTATTGCACACTGGGTTCGAATAGTAAAAATAATTTATGCATAAAAAATTGTTTTTTCCTATAATTTTAAATTTCCTGTACACTTAAAAACTAAATAGAGTTAATGTTTAGGAATTTAATTAATTTCTTAATATGCCGCTTTATTTCTATTAACATCATCTGGCAGTAAACCTAATAAAAACGACTCACTCTTAGTAACTTCGTTGGAGAGATTGTGAAGTAAGTGCGTCTGCTAAATAACCAAATTTCTTATGCTTGAGATTAGCTTTGTTTCGTGTATGTTCCATAGAATTGAATCAAAAAAATAAATGTATTTTGTACGGACTATTTACGGATAAGTATGATTGATCGATAGCTGACATTTGATAGAGGTGTGATATTTGTGGCAGCTTGTGTTTGCGATTGGAAATAAACCCCCATGTGCATACATTTTTTGATGTTTAAAGAGACCAACTAAAACGCTAAGAAAGTTCAAATTACCACTGCTATTTCATACCTACCCAAATCGCTTATAAAACAATTTTTGCCTGATTATTGTTTCTTAAAATAAGCGATATCTTTTTATTTAGAGTAAATGGATATCTTCTTATTTACAGTTGGAAATAAACTCCAAGTGCGTTAATAATGGTGGTGAAGAGCATCGGTTTCTTTGAAATAATATTCCACTAGAGAGCTTTCTAGCATGTTGTCTTTTGGTTTTTATATAAATAGATCTCTGCAATTTTCTTCAAGCTTTTTTGATTTATATGAAAAGTACTATCACGGTTGAGCAAAAAAAAAAAAAAAAATAAAAATCAAAGAGGAAGGCAGGTCAATCTGAATTGATGTTTTGGCAAAATGGAGAGATTGAAAAGCACGTTACTCTGCTTTAATCCTAGAAAGATGATGTTATTTTTTAGTACCGTAAAGATAACGTTACGTCTGAAATACATATGGTCTCTAGCATCCTTTTAAGGAGTTACAAAAAAATAAAAATTGGCATGGGAGCTATTGAGATAATTTATTTATTGAATTTTCTCTTTGATAACCATTAGCAAGCTACTGAGAATACTGAGCATATATATTTTCTCTCACTACAAACCACAGAGATGGAGTATAAAATTAAAAAGCTATACGTCTGATAGACGTAACTTATCTATGCAGGGTTAAATAAATAAATCTAAGTAAATATTACAATTCTAGCATAGAGTGCAATTCAAAATATATAAATAAAGCGGCTGTTTTCACATACCCAGCATCAGCAAGAACTTTCTGTGCCCTTTGGCACACACACATTAAAATGCTTTTAGTCTCAAATAAAGAAAAAAAAAACAGAATTTAAGCCTTGAGTTCCAAGGTTGGCTATATGCAGTATTTTTTATCCATAAGTCTGTACGATTCATAATTTACGGTTTTAGTGTTTTTTTTATAGTTCTATAAAACTCCGGAAACTCGCACGTTTTTGCATTTAACGCGATTTTCGTTGAGAGCGCATCCACTTCTGATCGATTGGCCAGTGAATCGCATTGCGAATAACATGGAGAATTCGTTTTTTTTACCAGAACAGTTCGTATGTGGAATAAACTCTCTCCAGAGGTCTTTCCTGTCACTTTCAATGTAAGGGAAATTCAAATCGAATACCCACAAACATTAATTTTCTTTGCTCCTCCTCATATTCTAATTTCCTAGTTCTAGTACAATGCATTGCGTGAGTGCTGGTCTGAACGAAAAAAACCAAAAAAGATGCTGGTTCAGTACACATTTAAGTTCTAATTAAAAACTGCTAAAAGTCTTTATTCAAACGCCAATGTTTTAAGAAACAGTTAATGATAACCTTGAAAATAGAAAATGCCACGAATTATTTTCCCTGGCGGTAATTTCTTACTCAGCTTGATTTTATTGTGTTGATAGTGCCCTTAAACAATACACTTTAACTTAACATAGGAATTAAAAAAATCAGTTCATCAGTTGTTTTAAGCAGAGACTCAATATTAATACTCCTCCGATACTATACATAATAACGGCAGTTAATTATTTTGATTTCATTAAACTTTTTTATCATTTTATGTACTATTTATTATCACAACGATAAACAAAAATTTTCGGAATGTCATAGGAAATTGTTGGTAAAACTAATTTACAATAATCAAAATCTGTTAAATGAAAAGTGATTATAGAAAACTATATCGATAACAGTCTTTCACTAATTCATTGATTTATTAAATATTACGTTTATGAAGAACACGTTTTTATTGTAATAAATAGCGATATTAACCTTAAAACAACTTTCATTAATCGACTTCACATAAGGACATTTTTTCCAATTTGTCTTTATATTTGTAACCCTAGAATTTAGCAATTATTATCAAATTAAATGAACACGCTCTCCGATTAGCGCCACTCAAAAAACAAAAAAACTTATAATTTTAAAAATGAAATAAAATTATTTTACAACAAAATCGTATTAGTGCGTCTTGCAAATTTATTTTGTACAAATATATTTGCTTATATTGAACACCCTATTACAAGCTTGTTGTGATAGCATATACATACATATATACGAGTATATCCATTACTGATAACTCAAACACATAAAAATATTTCAAATTTTTTACATTAAAAAATCTACATTGTCGACAATATCTAAGAATAGAAACAAAAGCGAGGCAGCATTTCATAAAAATTAAAGTAAAAATGCAACTAAAAGCAATTTCGATCACAAAATATTGTAATTTCTGGATTTTTGATGAATCAAAAAACTGATTTTTTGTCAAAAGTGTTGAATTAAGAATGTGGAATCAAGCGAGGGCTGGTTTGAAAGAGAACAGTAGAAGTATGGAAAATAAAATTGCTCGCGATATTACTAAAACCTCAGCCAAGGAACACATTTTGAACTAAAGATTATTTTTTCATCTTTTTTAAAAATCTTGAATATGCTGAACAATTTGAGTATAGCTGAAAAAATTAACTTTGGGTTTTTATTTGATTTAAGGATAATGGAAATATCAAGTGAAATTATTTAGTTGTTATGGTTTTAACAAGCCTTTTTTTATTTCTATAAAATACTAGGAACTTAAACAAATTGACAACGGGAAATGTCGGGTTTTCTAATAATAAGTTTGTTTTTCAATTGTGGTAACATCAACAACATGATATTTTTGACATTTAGTTTTTTGACGTATTTGCAGTAGATGCATTGGCAATTGTTGCAATGAATACAATTTGGCATGAAAACCGTATTAAAGAATTTAAAATTCACTTTGAAAATGGTGGTTCTGTTAAAGTTACATTTCGTAAAATTACTGATATTCTCGGACAACATAAGCGTACTTCTGAGACCGCTATTATGAATTTGGTCGTTAAATTTGAGACAAAATGTACTAACACTAACGCGATTTACACTGGATTGTACAGCTGAAAAGATCGCCGCCTGGAGTCACAGTGTTAAAGCAGTTCAAAATTTGTCAATTCTTCGACGTTCTCTAAAATTGGGGTTATCCAAAAACATTACATGGCGAAGTTTGCGTAAGAATTTGACTTGGAAACCTTACAAGGTTCAATTGGTGCAGGAATTAAAGCCGACCAATCGACCGACCATTCTTGTCGTCGTAGATCCGCTCAATTCATTCTGAAACAATCGACTGGTTTTTCTAAAAAAATATATTTTCAGAAATTTTCACCTGTCGGGATATGTCAACAAGCAAAATTGCCACATTTGGGCTTCTGAAAATCCTAGAGTGATTATTAAGAAATCTTTGCACGTTTACCATATATATGGTGCGCTATGTGGTCTGGAGGCGTGAATAGGTTTTTAGAGATGAGGCTAGAAATGAGATAACGGTTAAGGGATCATGCTATCGCGAGATGCTAATAATTCAATTTTGGTGTATTATTGACGACGTAGATATCACTGACATGTAGTTTCAACAGGACAGTGCCACATGTCACACAACCAATGAAACGATCATTTTATTGCAAGCCAAATTTTCCGATAGACAAATTTCATGACAAGCAGCAGTTAAGTGGCCAGCCAGATCATGTGATTTAACACCACAGGATTATTTCTTGTGCGGCTGTGTTAAGGACAGAGTCTGTACGGAGCCAATCGGATCGATTTCAGCCTTAAAACTCAAAATCCGTGATGTGATTAACGAAATAGGACCGCCACTTTGCCAAAAAGTGATTAAAAACTTTAATGAAAGGATCGACATCTGTTAGCGTGGTTGTCGTGGACATTTACCAGATATAATTTTTCATTCACAATTGCCGAAATTTTCTCTTCCTAACGCAGTGCAAATTTGTTGTTTTATTATGTTTTAAAAACAAACTTCTTGTTGAAAACTTCTTTATATTACTGCTACAAATAATACTTAAGTGTGTTATCAATTTATATACCAGCGTTATTAGACAATTTTAATATGTTTAAGGACATATATAAATTTCAGCTGCATCTATTTTTACTAATTTCTTTAGCAAATTGTTACTCTGCTACTTCGAGTAACACAATTATTTGAAGATCGTTTACAAAGAGCTTACTTGATGCTGAAATTGAATTTTACACTTTTCAAATTTAACTGTAAATGGAACAAACACGCGGGCATTTACTTCAATGTGCTGTATACACCACTTTTTGTGACTTTTTGAAAATTGACTTAGTCAAAATACAATTTTGGAATAATATTGAGAATAGAAGCTGCTTGCACTAGCTCTTTAATCGATTATCCGAAAATTAACTTAGTCAAAATACAATTGTGGAATGTTATAGAGTATAGAATTGAATTGGCTCTTTAATATATTATCCCAAAAATATGGGTTCCTTGTAATGGAAATATATGGCAAAAAATATGCAAAAAATATTACGTGAAAGGTAGCCGTATTTTTGGACCGATTTATTTATTACCCCCAGATATTTTTTATTTGAATAATGTCATACTTGCCTACCAAAATCTTTCTATTTTTTCTCATCGTTATATGGACTCCAAAACGGTGCGTAGTTTTATTTACTTTATGTCGGCTATCAAGGTTAAATGGAAATAGTGTAATACGGAGTAATACGAAGCCTTAAGGTACCTTTGCTAAAGTTTTCTTCTGTAAGAAATACTTTTTATTTTACTCGCTGTATATATTTTAGCAATTGACCTTTTACTACGTATATTTTCAAATTAGCATTATGTTATAACAAATTTTTGTGTAATATATACATTGAAAATATTATGTTAATGCCAAAGTTTGAAAAAGTTATAGCATTTCCATAAAAAAATTCTTGGTCCTTTTTTACTTCTACTTATTTTATAGCAATTTATGTTCAAACTTTTAGATGTTCTAAAATATTCCTATTATTTTCGAATTTTAAACTGTTTTTTGCTTAATTAATTTTTAGGTGCCACCCTTATACATACGGCTCCTACTCTTACCATGGAGTATGGTAATTTTTCGCAAAAGCTGCATCACATTATTTTCAGTAATTGAGTTGTATTGCTGCGGATTACAAAACAATTTCAGATTTTATGTAAATAATACAAATGTTTTGTGTCAAATAATTGGAATCTTTGTACTGTGTGACTGAACTCTTGCAAAGAATTAGCAACCAGGTTATAAGATTGTACAACAATATTTTAATTTAGTTTTTTTTTACATTTTGCCAACCAGTTTTTTCCATCATCTAAAGTTTTAAATTTCTGTTTTGTATAATCTTGAAATTATGCGTAATGCAAAATTCTGAAAATACACATGTAAAAGATTCTAAAAATATAGATATAAATATCATAATTGTGGAAATATTTTTAAATGGTGCTTATGATATGAATGAAGCCTGCTGTATCACTACGCTGTTGCCATTATATGTAGATAAGCAAAATATTTGTATGTGCAATTTAATGGCGCACTTGTCATGGCTGCAACTTCCCGTGGTTATACGTAATCATGTTCTGCTCTCAAATTTAAATGGCTGCTACTTTGTGGTAGCGGTTGCTTGTTGCTACTAACTCTTTCTGCAAAACACTATTAAATTTCACTTGTTTATCCATGTATTTGTTATATATATGAAAACATCTGTATATCAGAGGCAAACTACTTAATGTAATTTTTCATCAAATTGTAATTACTCGCTAAAATTGTCTTTATAGCAAAACTGTTTCATACCATTGGTATCAACTTGATATCAATTTTATCGATATATATATGAAATGATGTTTTCATATCTACAACTTAAACTCAGATATTGTTTTTTCAGTAAACGGCTGAATTTATTTAACCTTTTGGGATCATGTCTGTTGTAATATGTTTTTGTATATATATTTTTGCAGTCTATTATTATTATCAATGTTTTTTTTAAACTGAAATCATGTACTTGACAGTAATGTGTTAAATTTTATTTGCAACATTAAGTAAAAGTGATGTCACCAGTACCTTAGTGATATCAGGTATCATCTCGTATTGACACACATAGCATTATGACTCTTAGCCATTAAATTCCTTCTTATATGTACACTTGTTCAGCTATTCATAAGTATACATAAGTTTGAATACAAGGGTTTACAAATGCAGGTGCCAACAAGTATGTACTTTTAAGTGCTTGTGGTGAAGAGTATGATATTCAAGCTTTATTGTAATTTTTTAAAAATTTTATTGAGGTTAATAAATTTATTGAAAATTTAACTATGGATAATTTTATTGGTAAAACTTTTTTTATAGTTCTGTATTTCATGATTAATTAAAAAGTATTTAGAAAGTAAATCATTAGCTATTAGTATGTTAACATGGTCTTAAAAAGAACGAAAACAAATTAATAAAAATTTACTGATCTGATTGCTATAAAACTGTCGAAGTAAAGTTTTCATTAGCAGTTCATACTTTGACATGAATTAGCAAGTTTGTTATAAAAATAGTAAAATTTATAAGTCAGCAGGTTTAGAAAAACTTTTAAAAACGTAAAATAATTCTTAATATAAACTAAATAAGTTGAATGAATGAAAAAAAACCCTAGTAACATTAGACTTATTTATGGTAAAACAATAGACTTTAGAGGCTCGCGGTCTGTAGTATTTTTGTCGCTATAAAATGAAACCAAACATTTCTTCTCTACTATTAACTGGAGTAACTGAATAACATGACAATAAATACATCCAAAAGAAGTAGGCATAATTCTTTAAGGAAACATAACGTCGCGACGGAAGTTACGAAGATTATTAAAAAAATTGATGAAAACGGTACTGGTGAGTCAGTGTTCGAGTTTAGGTAGTTCTTTCATTACGGTCGTATTTACTCATGTAAGTGAATGCCCAACACCTGCAATTTAATGCGGGGCTCATTTTTAAATTTCATCTTATAATATTATTATTATTATATTATTTAGGGGTGTGAAAATTGTGTCCCTATTAAACATCAAAAGCAATAATTTAGATCTAAAGTGACGTAACTAAACCTGTGATCAAGCCGAAATTTTGCTGATAAAAAATTACGTAGGTAAACAGAGAAATAGAAGAGGAACGTTAAGATACAATTAACACAGCTAATGCTGAAAAACTTCTCAACTAACAAGTTTTAAATAACATAAATAACATCTGCTTGAGATAAAAACTTAAAACTTAATGAAAGAATTTTTTAAGGCTAACTAGGGTTTTGTAATCATTCGAGCCGATTGAATTAAGAAAATTGCTAATGTAACAGCAGAGTTACTGTTATTAAGTTTCGAACACCTTAGACATATAAAACATCTAAGGCGTGACAGCTCTATATTGCTAATCATACTAAAAAAATTTCATTACTTTAGAAAGTCTTTGAAATATAATCAATTACGATTTATGTTATGTTATGATAAATTCTAAATTACTATTCTCAAATCCAAACAAATTAATTGGAGTTAGGTCATAATTTGAAAGTTAAAAATTTTGAATTTTGTTTTAATTTTTGTGCCACTTATTTTCGGTTAGCTTCCAACGAATTTTTACGAAGTTTTGACTTCGACTTTGTATGTTTTAACATCTCATATGGCCCATTAATGTATCAGCCATGGCTTCGAAAGAGGAGTTATTGAAATTCAGCAGTATAGAGCTGTGGTCAAAAAAGGCAAGGTGGTAGAGATGCCTACCTTTATTTTCACCATTATATCATAATGTTCACCAAAATTTCACACAAAAAATTAATTTTTATTATTTTATTTTTTTTTTTTTGGCTTAAGGTCAGTTTTCCTCTTTTTTATTGAGTTTTCGCAATATTTCGATAAACTTCGTTGATCATTTTCAGCGGATCTATAACACAATTACAATCACAAATCAAAACATTAGCACAAAATTACAACGAATTAAAATAGTTAAAATTACCATTTTAAAATTTTAACTAAAATTAAAAATAACAAGTTATTCATATATCCTCCGCGTCTTGTCCATTGCACAATTATCAATATGTAAATAAAGCTAGTTTACGTTCTATTTTTTTCTAAAAAACAAATATTGGGGAAAATTCAATAAAAAAGATTAAAACTGACCTCAATCCAAAAAAGAATATAATAATAAAAATTATAATAAATAGGTCAACAAAAACATAAAATATATAACAAACAATTAATTTCCAAAAAAATATTATTGTTGTTAAAAGTTAAAATATAGTAAAAACCATAAGTTCAAGATTACAACGCAATTGGAGTTTTAGAAAAAATTTAAACTTCACAAATATATATAAATATCGTTACCAAAATTACCAAAACAACTTTTTAAATTTAAAAAAAAAAAACCTTTTGTAGTGGCAATCAAAAATATTGAAATTTATTAAAACCGAAAATGCGCAAAATAACAAAAAGCTTTCCAATAAAAATAAAGAAAAGAAGGCAAAACTATAGTTTTACAAAAAACAAAAAATAATCGATGCTTGTTCCTTTCTCATAATAAAAATGTACACGTTTAGTACATCGCAGTTAAGAGGTACTTGGCCTAAGAAACCTGAAATTAATGCAAAAGATTAAAGGACTTGTTGTGCTTGCTTTCGGGTTGTTATGGTTTTAATGATTTATAAACCATTACAAGAGGTTCAGACAAGTATTCACATTCTATTTAGATATATGAAACGCAGATTTAAGATAACATCATTTACTGCAGATAAGTACAACAAAAAAATCAACGCTGCAGATATGTACAACAAAAAAATTAACGCCATATATACCATAGCTAAAAACTACGGCTACACACTCACAAATATCAACAAATTTCTTAGACAATACAACACTATAAACAGAAATAAAGAAAACAAAGAGACAACCGATGCAATACTACGATAAACTTTTACACAGGATCAGAAATATATATATTAACTAACCTTTATCACAAAGACGGTTTACTCACAGCAATAAAAACCAGCAACACTCTGAGACATAATCTGAAGACATCGACAGAAACATCTGACAAATTTAATTCCAGTGAAGTATATAAACCTACGTGTACCTGTAAACTGGAGGAGCACTAAAAAGCAGATTTACAGAACACACATACAAACGAAAAAGGGAAGACTCCAACTTTGCATTATACTTTGACACTCATGGAATGCACCAAGGGAAATAAATGAGTAGGTGACATTATTACATCCTAGCAAAAAAAGACAAAGGCTAAACAATCTTGATAAAATAGAAATCCACACCACTAAAACTATTCATATACTCTAACAAACGAAAAACATCCTCAGACGTACACACCTACCTGGATAATAATAAAAAATGGAAATATAAGATTAGACTCACATAAAATGTCAGGTGGCGGGCTATGTTCCTATTTGAGTAGATACGACCCTAATGAAAGAACTACCTAAACCCGAACGCTAACTCACCAGTACAGTCTAGAATACGGCTTTATACTGATGTCATCACAGCCAGCAATGATGGTTTATAGCGAAAGAAATATCAACAGAATTTTATTTACTGGCGGAACAACTTAATACTAGCAGGGAGCAGACCTAAATTGCAACAACTAAACAACCGAAGTATCAAAAAGTCATGAGAAATATTTCTATTGTAGCAAAAAGTCGCTTGTATGCTGTGTTATTCCTCTGCTATTTCCGACACTAAAGCCAGCTATTTAAATGCTTTATGAAGTTACTTTAAAAAGTAAAGTAAAATATTATTATATTTTATAATTAAATTCAATAAGAAAAAAAAAATAATAAATATTTCCCCAAAATATATTCAAAATAAAACTGAAAAGCCTTAAAGACTTTTTGCTATTTGGTTACATTTTCTTTTTCAAAATCTCATAAAACCAACAATAATTTAATTTGCCAAAGGATTGTCAACTTCTTTTTGTTATTGTTCTATTTTTCTTTGCCATTCACCCAACAAACGCTAAATGAATGAATAAATGTCGCTCGCTACAGTTGATTTTTTTGTTTCTGGCCATCCCTTTTTAAATATTTTTTTTATTTATTTGTAATGTTTGTTTCTTTGTATGAGCAGCAAAATAAAACATGATGGCATAGAAAAAAAAAATTATTTAAAAAAAAATTATAAATTTTCTTGCGAGAAATAAATTTAAAAAAATTGTACATTTGCCAAAAGTAAAAAAAAACGGAAAAAGGATGCCCTACCAGCATAATGCGTTTTCAAAACTTTTAACAAACCACAAAAACAAAATTAAATAAAATAAAAAGAAACTGAAATGACTTTACTGATTAAACGAGAATATGTAGGTTAAAATGAAAATTTCCTTTTTTAAATAAAATTAAAATTAAATTAAATATAGGCTTTTTTAAGTGCATGTTTAAACATGTTTCGAATATTTCGGGTTTTTATATTTGCTATTGATGATTTATTTATAACTGCTTAAAATTTAGAATTACACTGTATTCTTTGTATGGTATAAAGGGGTTTTCAACAAGAAACTTTTTTTCTAAAACAAATTAAACCAAAAAATTTAGATTAAGATGATTTAAACTTGTATTATATTACGAAGAGAATAGTTTGACAATTATGAGTGCAAAGTGATATCTGAAAAATATTAACCACGACCACGCTGATGGCTGTCGATACTTTCATCAAAGTTTATAATCACTTTTTGGCACAATTTCGTTAGTCACATCACCGTGATTCCTATTTCGTCAATCACATCACCAATTCTGAGTTTTACGTTTAAATCGATCCGATTGGCTTCGTACAGACTCAGTCCTTAACATAGTTCCACAAAAAATAAACCAGTCGTACTAAATCACACGATCTGGCTGGACTGCTGATTGAGGGGCAATTATTCGATCGGGAAATTTCGTTAGCAATAAATTAATCGTTTAATTGGCTGTGTGACATTTGGCACCATCCTGTTGAAACCACACGACAATCACTGTCATGTCACTATCATTACAGAGACCAAAAGTGAGTTATTAGCATCTCGCGATAATGTGATTCCTCGACCGTTACTATATTTCTAGTCTCATCTACGACAAAAAAAGAGCCTAATCTCGCCTCCAGACCACCTAGCGCATTATACAGTGACACGTTGAGCATGCAAAGGTTTTTCAATCATCCCTCTATGATTATCAGAAGCGTAAATGCGAGAATTTTGCGTGTTCACATACTCTGTCAGATGAAAATGAGCTTCATCTGAAAAAATGATTTTTTCAGAAAAACCAACCAGCTGTTTCTGAATGAATTGAGGAAATCTACGGCGCACACTGCGGATTTTTGTATGGAGGTGAGGAAAAAAATATACTTATTTGTCAAAAAATGTAGTGATTTCATTACAAATTTAGTTTTATTTATATAGTAATAGACAAAAGTAATTAAAGTAAAGAAAGTTAGAGAAATGTCGATCGTTACCTGCAACGTAAAAGTCATAACTAACAAAAAAAATTTAAATGATGTTTTTTGATTTATTATTTTTTCTAAATCTATTTTTAATTTATTATTCTAAAAGAGCCTTAACTTCGTCGTATGCTTTTTCTATGCTATTTTCTGGCTTTTTCTGGCTAAGCGAAGGCGTCAAATGTAAAATCATGGGATCTGATGTTACCATCATTCGGTGCATAATATCTTCCTTCGCAGCAATTCGACTGCATTTTCTGGAATGTCCAAGGCAATATTTTTTATAGTCTTTGTTACTACTTTCCTGAGCCTCTTCGGATAGTTGCCGTACAGGAAAAATACACTTTTAAATTATATCTTTTCTATGAATCAGAATTTTGTGAAGTGTAGGTGATATATTGTACCACTCGTACAGTGCAATAAACTCTTTTGCCGTCTCCAAACACAAATCACCAAATTTTTTTGGATGTAGTACCTCGGTGATTGTTATAGCATCGAGAATTATTAAAAACCTCTTGATTATGTTTTCATCTGGACCCGTGATTGCGGAAATCCAAACAGGATTAGCAAAGAATCTTTGTGACGTATTTCCTGAATTTGTCGTATCAGATTCTTGCTTAACAGTATCAACTTGTATTCAAATTTTCTCTTTAAATTCACGCTTTATCACACATTTTCGGACTTCTTTTATCGGACGAGTATTTGAGTCGACTCTTCCACGTTTAAATTCAATATTCTCAGCTACATGCAAAAGACACTCCATCAGCTTAATACACGCATGACGTGGTGACATACCAAATTGCCGTGCTTGTTCATTTAGGGGCACCTATAAATACTACGTATTTTTCAATATTTTACTGCCAGGTACTTATGAATGGGAGCATATTTCGAAACGTTCCAAAGCATGAGAACTCATAAAACTGGGTGCAACTTCTGTAAAATAGCCATGCAGATAACTAACGGAAAAACCCAAATAATTAAAAAATTGCACTTTCCTTTTTTTCTTTTAATTGTGTACGCAATGTTATTAGCGCTTATTACTTTGCTACTGCAATCATAAAATTCAAATAACCTTTTGTTCATTACTTTTTTTTAATTCTGAGAATCATAAAAACAATCAATGTTTTTTTTTTGTACATATCTCGAGCAAATTTTTTAAATTCATACCTTTACTTAATTGTGCATAAAAGCGAAACGCCTTCATCGATTTTCATAAGTTATATCTCATTTTGTTTATAGGTTATACGACTTTACGTAAAAGCAAAAAAAATTATTTTTAGGCAAAAAATATTTTTTTTTCTTCATATATTTATTTATAACTTCGACACTGTTGCTTATGTTATATAAACAGATGAAAGTATTTGTAATTCTTTGTTTAAGTAAAATCCGACTAGTGGTTCTTGAGTTATGTTAAACAAAAGGGCGTTATCAGAATAGAGTCGGGAATCGATCAGCTGTAAAATGTTGTACTGTGTAATGCTACAAATTGAGGGGTGGCACCTGATGGCAGTTGAAATTGATTAAAAATGTAAAAACAAATATGAGACAATGTATTAGTAGTGATTTCCAAATGTGGGAAAATAAAGCTAAAGTTGCGGGTCCAAATGATTGGAGAAAAAAGGGATTTTTTTTTATATGTTCATAAAAATAAACAAACAAAAAAACTTAAGTCTCTGCAGAGTTTATTTTTTCAATTTCAGTATACTGAAATATCCTACTTTAAATATAAAATAAAAAGAAAAAACGTTAGCAATATTTCCAGTGTGCGGCGGTATGAATGTTTGATCGGCCAGTTGAACCTTGTAATGCTTAGAAGTCAAATACTTACGCAAAATTCACCTTGTGGTGGATTTGGATAACCCCAATTTTTGAGAACGTCGAGGAATTGACAAATTTGGATTTGCTTTAAGAATGTCGCTCACGGCTGCGATGTTTTCAGTTGAATGACCAGGTCGAACACGCGTTGACGTTCGCACATTTTGTATCGAGCCTGTCACAAGGACTATTATGTTTTCCAAAAATATCACATGTTTTATGAAATGTAACTTTAACAATTAAATTGAATTCATTGTAACAATTGCCATTGCATCTACTACTAATACGTCAAAAGAACTAACTTTTTGCCACAATTAAACAACAAACTTCTTGTTAAAAAACCCGATATCTATAATTAATACTTAAGTTTCAAATAATATTTTCTCACACATATTAATGTGTGTATGTTGTGTGGGGAATAGTATTGTTTTGATTATTTGCTGTTTTCTAAATTTTTAGAAACTTTTATAAAATTATATATAAAATTATTAAGTTATTTATTCAAATTTATTTATATAATACAATTATATTAATAAAATACGAAAACGCAGTAATAATTGCTTTTAATTCGAATTTTAAAACAAGTTAGATTCTTAAATTATATTCAAACAAAAATTTGCAAATACGATTAATATTAAAGTAAATTGGATGCACTATTCAGAATACGATTTAAGTTGCTTACCAATATTTCCTGATGTGTGGGGTAACATATTTTTAGTTTCTTTTGTTTTTGAAAAATATATTTAAAAGCACTAATTGTAGAAACTTTAATGCTTTGATTTTGATTCCTACAAATTTTTTAGCATTATTCGTATCTACTATAATCTTCTTTGACCCACGGAGGTGGACAAAAACATATTAAAAAATGCAGGCATGAAAGCTAAAACAAACTACCAACAATCAATAGTGTGTTAATTTTCGCTTTCCATAAGCTAAATAAATTTTTTATCTTCATTTTGTTTTCAACTAACAATCAAAATTTGTTGAATAAATAATGGCCTTTTGGAACATGAGTTATTATCATTTCAATAAACAGACATCGACAAGCTTTTCTTTTGGACAATTTTAATAATCATAACAAAATTTGGTTTGATTTTTTTTTTTGGCAAATTCAATTGTCAATGTGCAAATTAAGGATATATATTTTTTATGGGCCACTTGACTTCTGATTTAATATTCATAAGCAAAAACCCCTAAAAACGTTGTACACATGTATAAAATTTGATTTGATATTCAATAAAATATATTATGGAAATTGACTTGTAAATGGCAGATAAATAAAAGAAAATAGTAAAGAATTTATTTTCTTTTAATATAATATTTTGTCAGCTGTAATATTTCCATATATGGCGTTGAATGTTATGTGATAAAAAGATATTGCCAATATAGAAATAAATTATATTATAAATTTTATGTATTATTTTAGCTACAGCATTATTAACGTTATTAATATTTTGATTGTGGGAAAATCGAGATAATGCTTTTGAAAAATTATACTGCTGCCAGGAAACTGGGACCTTAAAATCAATCAAAATAAAATCAAATGCAAAATGAAAACCACTTGTGATTTGCGTTTACAACTTAATACGATGATATATAAAATTAAAATTTTTAATGGCAAATTCACACCCAGTTAATAAATTCCGTGTTGCTATAATCAAAATACGTTGAACAAACGACCCAGCTATCATAACAATTCATTTTTATTTTGCTCGCGATTCTGTGCTTGAAAGTAGCGATAGGTAACTTCGCTAAGTTTCCCGAGAATTTAATTATCCTTATTTTCACGAGCATAATTTAGGGGCGTGCTTATGATAAAATTTTTATTTCATTCATTTGGATGTGGCTAAACGTGAGCATAAAAGCTTTTCTGGAGTGAGCGTACATAAATGGCATCTTTACGTCTTTGGTTCTTGATATTTTTTTCCCTTTTTTGAGTTTATATTCACGACTTGAAAGAAAACTAAAACACGTGGCATTCTGGCGAATATTTACTTATACTTTTAATGGATTTTTCAATTTTGACATTTAGTTTGTTAACGTGTTCGTTGAAGATGTATTGGCAATTGTTACAAAGAATTCAGTTTCGCATGAAAATCACATTAAAATAATTAAAATTCACTATGAAAGTGGTGGCTCTGTTAAAGTTATATTCATAATATTTTCATCGACATACTCGATACAAAATATTTGAACAATAGCACGTGTTCGACCACAACGTTAATGGCAATTTTTGTGCAAGGATTTGATTTTGAAGCCTTACAAGCTTCAACTAGTGCAGGAATTGAAGCCGACCAAGTATTCATATCCACAACAACGAAGCCCATTTTTACTTGTCAGGGTATGCGTGGTCAGACGACATCAGTATTTAGCTGTGTAAGCCATAAACTAACGGTTGATAAAACCACTTGGGTGATATGTTTTGTCACCCACGTCCTAGGAAGCCGTCGAATATCTCTGTCCTCTAGTCACTCCTAGTTCTAATTTCGGGAGCTCCTTGCTGAAGAGTTGGAGACTATCAAACTCCTCGTCCTGAACACATGACAAGCATGCTTATGGGATCCGGATCATTCACCCTGCGTTCTTGGTCAAAAGTGAAATTCCTGGCCCATTAATCATTTCATGAGGGCCTACTAAACCACAAGCAACACGATGCTCCCGAAGGGCCAACTTCAATAATCAGCCAAAGAATAGCTAAAAAACTGAACTCTGGGGCTTACTGATTCCCGTGGAAATAACGTGGAGCTGCCCAGTTGGCTCCTGATAGCCTTTAGGAACTCGGACTCGGTGATACATGTAATAATGGTGAAATTCCATCAAGACATTTCAATGTGCCCCCGAGGGGAACTTGTCAGGTTATGTTAACAAGCCAAATTACCATATTGTTAACGACGTGGATTATTGAGAATGAGGAGCCCTTGCATGCTCAACGAATCACTGTATGTTGCGCTACGTGGTCTGGAGGCGTGATTGAACCGTTTTTTTACAAACGATGAGGCTGGAAATCTGGTTAATGGATCACACTATCGTAAGACGCTAACAGCTCAAATGTGGCTTATTATTGACAACGAATGAAACGATCAATTTATTGCAAATCAAATTTCCCGATTGCATAATTTCACGATAATCAGCAGTTAAGTGGCCAGACAGATTGTGTGATTTAATACCACAGGAATTATTTTCTGTAGGGCTATGTTAAGAGCAGAGTCCATACGGAGCCAATCGTGATATGATTTAGGAAATAAGGCCGCCATTATGTCAAAAAGTGATTAAAACTTTGAAGAAAGAATCGACATCTGTTAGTATGGTCGGGGTGGACATTTGCCAGATATGATTTTTCATTCATAATTGCCGAGCTTATGTCTTCGTAACACAACAAATATTTGAATCATCTTAATCTAATTTTTTTGTACTATTATGTTTTAGAAAACAAACTTCTTATTGAAAACCACTTTACTATGATAGGGCCAAGCAGTACCTGTTAAAGAAATATTAGAAAACTTGCTGTTAGTTTTTTGTTGTTATATTCTAATATCGGACAGATCAATTTTAGACAATTTTTTACACCACCAATGAAATGGCCATGAAGAATAAACTGAAGAAAGTAATTGTAAACATTTGTTGTCTTTAAAGAATTTCTAAATTGCTGTCAATTGAAAAAAACATTTATTCTTAAAATTATAAACGAAAGCCCAAATTACATTTGCTGGTTTAAAAATAAAAGGTTTTGATTATTTTTTTTATTCGATCTTTTATATCTTAAATAAATATGTATTATTCTTTTTAACGGTATTTTTAATTAAATTTTGAAAAAATATATTTTTAAATTTAATTAAAAAGACCGTTAAAAAGAATAATACATATTTGTTTAATAAAAGGTTTTATAAGAATTGTTATTATTTATCCAATATGTGTATAATCAAGTCGTTAATGTGAACGAAATAGAGCATTTATGTCTTAAAGTTATTTATTATCTGAAAGTCAGAATTATTTTAAGGATAATTAAAAGATCTAATATGACTTGTACACTATTGCAATAAAACAAATTAAAAACACATATGAAGTTTTCTTACGTTAAGAAAATCTTTTATAATCTAATGATTTATAACTTTCAACCGTTTAGGTATAGCGTTAATGGACAGTAAACCAGTCATAATACAGGAAATAGGTTAAGTTTTAGAAAATGAATAAATATTTTGTGTTATGAAAGTATATTTTTTTTCAAAACCCTATATAATGATTTATAATCAACTATAATATTTTATTATAATCTCAACTTCACTAGCATTTAAATAGAAATAATTTATTTATGTAATGTTGAATAAGAAAAGCAAGCACCATACACTGCCTACGACAGATTTGATGGATGTTTATAACAATTCTAGCGATCCCATTAATGAATTAATTTTCTCCAGTGTCTTCTATCGTGATTTCTTTGAAAATCGTTTACATCATTTAAAAATAATTTTTCGTCTCTAATAATAATAAGTTAAGAAAGCAAAAGGACGAATATAATCCTGTTTGAAATTAATTAAGTAAGTCGATGTTTTTTTTTTAAATTTTGTTTAACATTTTTTATTAAGTCCTTAAAGTAACTGAACTAACGTTAAGCTTTCCTGCCAGTTTTAAGGAAAAGAAAAATTATTTTTCATAATTACTAAACTCATAAGTTTTCATTTTTCTGCCGTTCGTAATTATATTCTCTTTTGTCGAATATAACTAGGATCATTACATTTTTTGAACGCTATGGGATTTTAAACGATGCGTTGTTATGAGTTGTATAACACTGCACAACAAAAAAATATTTTTTGAATATTTCCTACACTAAGGTTGTCAATTTCTACTAATTTTGGGGTGATAAAAACGAAAATGACAATGAAAAATTTTTATTAGCTCCGGTTTTTGAGATACACAAAAAACGTGAACAGTGAAAGTATATAAAACAATATTGTTATGTTTCGTATTATGTTGTTTGGTTGTCCTCCGCCAGTAGATGAAATAATATTGCCATTTCCCGTCGTAACTGGCCGGTTTGTATTCGATGGCGAGCGCTTTCGATGCGTATGCATCATTTTCAAGCCACGGTTTAGTTTGTACTGGTGAGTAGTGTTGGCGTTCAGGTAGTTCTGTCATTAGGTTCGTATATTCCCCCCGGGGGCACATTATGGTCTTTTTGGAACCTACTATTCCATTTAGATTTGTGTCTTGCGGGGTAAAAGGGAGCCCAGGCCCCTCAAAGGCTAGTAGGAGTCACCTGGACAATCCACATATTTCCACGGGAATCAGTAAGCTCGCAGAGTTGACTATTTGTACTCTTAAGGCAAAGATGTACTCTGTACTGATTATTGAGGTTGGCCCCTATATGAGAGTATCGTGGTGGTTGTGGTTTCGGAACCTCGTGAGAGTTTGTGGGTCGGATCATTCAAATTAACACAATGAATGGTTCAGGTTCAGTGAGTATGAATGCTGTCGTGTTCTTGAGAAATAAGAGCTTCATGCGTTCTGGACCAGGAGTTGGATAGTCTCCAACTCCTCAGCAAGGAGTGAGGGCACGGCCTACTCCGGACTTTCTAAATTGCTACTAGGAGTGACTGGAGGATATACGTATCTGAAGGCCTTCTAGGGCGTAGTTGGTGTCCAATCAACTAAGTGGTTTGACCACCATCTGATTATGACCATATGGTCGGTGCAGATGTAAATCAAATCACGCATTAGGTTCGTATATATTCAGGTAAGCAGAATACAAGCCACCTGGCACAGCAGGCTAAACGTACAGCAGAACTAACATGGATAAAGACTGAAATACGCTCACTTTATGTCAAAAAAGACCAACTTAACAAGGAATTATATAGAATTCACTTAGAGGTAGCCGACATATTGACTAAACATAATCTATTCCATATATTTCCACCATTTTTACACAATCTACGCGATAGGGTACAAAACCAGATGGATGAAAAATACAAACGAATGTAGCGTAAATTTACAAAGCTAACAAAACAAACCGACAATCACAATAGGAGTTTCATTCACGAGTCAAAAACCTCACAGATATACGATTCAATGAAAACGAGACAAAACTAATGGAAAAAGGATTGAAACATAATTTACCTTTTGACAGAATACAGAAGACGATTGAAACACAGATTGTAGATGCTGAGGCAACTATCGCTCAATTACCAACCGACCGCCAAGAACACATGAGATACAGAGTGGCCGACATACTCGAGAAAACGATAAAAGAACACAATAAGACAAAAACGAATCCAAACGACCAAAAATTGCTAAGCAGATAAGGACAAAATTACGGGACAATGACCTAATAATTACAAAGGCTGACAAAGGAAATATGACAGTAATAATGCACAAGGAAGAATATATAGACAAAACACAACAATTTATACAGCAGACCAACTGCACTAAATTCAAGAATGACCCAACTGAGTCCTTCCAAAAGGAAATACGCAACCTATTAAAACGCTGCAAAACTTTTACTGACGGAAAGGTATACATGTACATGAACATGAATCCAGGACCACCGACGCTCAAAGCACAACCAAAAATACACAAGGAAAACATACCAATGAGACCCATTATAAACTACAGACCTGCACCGGCATACCACCTAGCTAAACACCTCACCAGCGTACTTAAGGAAAGGATAAATTTACAAAACACATATACTATACGTAATACACAACACCTCGTTGAGGACATCAAAATAACCGAAAACACGCGAATCGTTTCCTTTGATATCAGGGATCTATATACTTCAATACCAACACATGAAACCTTAGATATTCTACGCAACACACTAGACAATTTGTACGAAAGCCAATACATCGCTGATATTATAGATATTGCAAAAACGATAATAAAACAGAACTACTTTAGATTCAATAACAACTTTTACAAATTACCTGACGGACTCGGTATGGGAAACCCAACTTCCGCAATCTTCATGGAAATTTTCATGCAACATCTCGAATCACTACACGTAAAAACACTCATGGAAAAACACAAAATAACTCACTACTATAGATACGTAGATGACATTATATGCATCCTCGAGCAAGATAACGGCGAACAAATTCTAGAAAGCTTAAACACAATTCATGATAAGATTACATACACAATGGAAAAAGAACAAGACAGAAATTTACACTATCTTGACATCACTATAACACGAGGAACTGACTATTTAACATTCGACATCTATAGAAAACCAACTACAACAGACACTACCATCCACAACACCTCAAACCACCCTACCCAACACAAACTTGCAGCTTTTAGACATATGATACATAGGCTTGGGATAATTCCACTTACTCCAGATAAGTACAGGAGAGAACTCGACACAATCTACGCCATAGCTATGAATAACGGCTACAAAACCACTACCATCGATAAACGACTTAGACAATACAACACTAAGAACAGAAATAGAGAAGACAAGGAGACAGCCGATACAACACGACGGCACACCTTTACTTGCACAGGACCAGAAATATACAGACTAACTAACCTTTTTCAAAAAGAAGGAATACTCACAGCATTAAAAAGTGGAAAAACCCTCAGACACTATCTCAGAACAACGACAGAAACAACTGACAAATTTAATTCCAGCGGGGTATACAGACTTACCTGTACCTGCAAACAAACCTATATAGGGCAAACTGGACGAACACTAAAAACAAGGTTTGCAGAACACATACGCTCATACAAACGGAAAAGAGAAGATTCAAACTTTGCATCACACCTTGACACTCACGGACACACACCAAGGGAAATAGATGAATGTATGACATTATTACATCCTAGCAAAAAAGGACGAAGACTAGACATTCTTGAAAATATGGAAATCTACAAAACAAAAACATTCAACAACGACATTATAAACGAACAGGTAAACACGACCTCAGACACAATTTTCACACCATTGAAACTACTCATGCCAACGGGCAAACGAAAAACACCCTCAGACGGACACACGTACCTACATAATAATAAAAGACGGAGGTATCGTTAGGTTCACTTTGCATACAAATGCCAGGTGGCTGGTGTTCTGCTTACCTGAATATATACGAACCTAATGACAGAACTACCTGAACGCCAACACTGCTCACAAGAAGCTCCTCAACTACATTATTCTCATTAGGGTTTAGGTCTCGTGTAGACCAGTTCACTTTTTTATAGTGAGATTTTCTATCCCGACTGTCCCACAGACACAAAAGACAACAGTACTTGGTGAACCCTAATTGCATTCCTAGGAGTATAGAAATGACTTTCAGATCACCACAGATTTGCCACTTGTGTTGTTCATATTTGATTGATTGGAAATGTGTTTTCATATTTATATAAGTTTCCTTCATGTAAACTGCATGACCTATAGGAATAGAAGATAGCTGATTTCCATTATGCAAAAGTACAGCTTTTAAGCTTAGTTTTGAAGAGTCTATAAACAGTCTCCATTCAGATGGAGTGTGATCCAAATTCAAGCAGTTCATCAAACCATTAACATCAGAACAAACTACGAGGTTTTCTTTCTTCTCAAAAAAAGGAAGCAAATCTTTTTAACACTGTCTGTACTAAGATATTTTCACATCATGTTTTAGAAGATTCCGCTATTGTAGTCTTGACCCTAAAAGCTCAGCCTTTTCCTTAGACAAGCCAAGATCTCTTGACTAATTCTGTGCGGATGACTAGACCTATCGCTTACCTCAAAATCAGTCATAAGATGTAGAAGGATGGGTTGCTCCTTCTACACAGTCTTTATCACCTTCCTCTAAAATTTCATAGTTTTGGGGTGGAGAAGGGACTGGCAAAGTGTCTGAGTGTGGTATAGGCCGAAGAGCAGATGGGAGATTAGGGTGTTTAACCGTTCCCCTTTTCTTCATAGACAAACCATGCTTAATGGGAAGAGTTAAGCAGACATAAGAGTCGTCAGTATGATTGGTAGGCTCACGCCAAACCATGGGTACTGCAAAAGCCATTGCCCAGTTTTTATTTTTCAGCCACTCTCGCAATATGATGGAACAAGAATTGCAACATATATAAGAAGCCCATAGTTTATCTGGGTCCCCAATTTTCACACCAAAACAATGTTAATAGGCAGCCTTAACGATAAGTGTCATTTTGCGTTTCTGAGCCAAAAATGTTATTTCAGCACATATATAGCAAAAGCTATCGGCGAAATTCACACACTTTCGACGCATTTCAGATCAGCAACCAGGCGCGTACAACTGACAAACTCACATAGGTTATGTTTACTACTTATGAACAGCTGAAGAGAGGGAAATTATGTAAACAAACATGTGTACCAACTGTTGGTGATGAAATATTTCATTTGTTGAAAACTCGATACATATATATATATATATATATATATATATATATATATATATATATATATATATATATATATATAATATATATATATATATATAATGATACTATATTTTGAAAACAAGAGCTAATATATTATTTTTATGGTCATTCATATGGTTAAAATCAGCTAATTTCAACCCCGAAACAAAAACTTTGTTGTTCAGTGTAATTTAAGTTTAGGCTGCATTGCCTTGTAGAACTTTGTGTCGATGCTTTTGAAATTTTTTGTCAATTAAGAGTAGAATTCTGTAGCACCATAACACAAAGAGTTTCAACAATTGTTTCAGTACCCATTACAACTGATTCATGTATTAACGAGCTTGAATCTAACTAAAAACTATTTTTAATTATTATTTTAATAAAATACAAGCAGTAAATGTTGTATAATTAATTATTTATTTACTCACAAATAAACCAAATATCTCTAGACTGTAATTTATACAACATTTTGTCTTAATTATAACCGCTGTGTAATAAATCTCACCTCTGAAAAACAAAACGAAACAAACAAACATTTTACTAAATGAAAACATATAAAATATCTGTATTTGAATACAAATATCTATGCAAATGATAACATTATACAAATGACTGTAGCTAGCTATATTAGCGAAATAGTGCAAAATATATGTAAGCAACAAACAAACAAACAAAAAAAAAACCATTTACCAAAACAAGTACTTTACCACACTTGCCATCATCCATTATGGTAAACAATATAATTTAGATAAATTTTACATATGCTAGATCATCACATTACAGCTCTCTGAAAATACTGATGAATAATGTTTGGTGCAAACTTGTCGTTTTCTTCAACAGTCAAGCTGCAATGATGTGCTTGTTAGGTATTGACGGTTAAGTCGAATGTTGTGTACACTAATGGAATATTTTTATTTCAAATAAGAGCCAGGGTAATAATTAATAGTGTTATACATATTGTTGGACACTATTCGAGAGTATTGTTAAAAATAGAAATTTAATTAAGATGACATAGAAGAACAATAAATAAAACAATTAAACTTGGTCAACTATTTAACGTGATTACCAAGCTATTTCAAAGCCCTCTAGGAAACGGATTAGAAGTTTATATATAGAGAGATAGATTATGAGTATGTGATTTTACCGGTGGATCTTCGCTTTTCAATCTCAAACTCACGTTTCTTTATGGTTATTTTCTTTTATAATCTATTATGTGAATAAGTGAATGTGTGATTCCTAACTAACTTAGCATATACTCCACACTTTTAAAGTGGCAAACCTCTTTCTTTCTCCCTTTAGATTCTGTGTATTGACTTTGTATAACAAAATAATTATTAACTTACTATGAGTTATTTCTCTAATATTGCATTAACGATGACATCAGATATTGTTTTCATTGAAAGAGTTCGGTATTTTGAAGGGAAAGTATTGATTACTGATATTTATTTAAGCTTTAATGTGAATAAATATTTTTGCTTTCTTTCATTTGTAAGTTATTGTTTTTGTTATTAATTTTAACAAATAATTGCTTTTTATCCATTTTTCGGAAAATTGTTAAGAATGAGAAACACTAATCTTATCTCAATAATACTGTTTGTTTAAGCTATTAATATATTTATATGGTACAAACAAAATAACCCCTTCAAAATACTATGCAGAAATAAGAAAATATTGAAATTACTAACGAAAACCAAAATGATAGACTTGTTGTTTTGGTAAATAAATTTGAACTAACAGTTTTCTAATTTCTTAAAGTAGTTGGTTCAATATAAAAGCATAAGATAGATAAATCAAGAGTTTCAATGGCTGATATAATTAGTCTGTTATATTGGTGGCCCCCTTACACTTGCCATGCATTTGGTTGTAGCAGAATTAGAATTATTTTGCTTAGAATGCCAAGGACCCTAGTCCTTATACTCAACTTTCACTACGAGTACGTATACCCAACTACAAGTGTGGCCACTGTAAATATTTTCCGTTTTTCTTTATATTTTCGAAAAAAAAATGATTTTTTTAATACGATTCTGTAGCTGAATATATTAACGAACATTTCACGTGTTCATATATTCAATGCAACAAGTTTCAAATTCGGGACTTCCCCTTATAAGTATAGAAGTGAAGTTAAATTTAGTGTTTTTCTACTCAGTTGCATTCTTGTTTTCATTGGATTTGGTTCTTGTTGTTTTTTTTAATTTATAACTAACAAGAACATGGACCGCAGAAGAAACGTTAATATTTTGTCATCCAGCCAATATAAGGGGTAAATTGAAATATATTTAATAATACATAAAATAATTATAATGAAAATTGAAGTATGGTATCAAAGTGTGGTGGATATGTGATGCCAAAAGCTCTTACCCACTGCATGGGCAAATATAGACCGGTCAAGCTGTTTGACGGCATTCGCAGCAGACATCATATACAATGCAAATAACGCAAGTTTAACATGCTGTAAGTTGAGGCGTAAACGCTTTCTTCGCCAGCTTGCCAAAGAGCTTTACGTACCGGTCATTAAAGAGCGGGCAGTTAATGCTTAGGTAATGAGGAACCTAAATACGAGCCGTAGCGAACTTTATAAAAAAATCCTTAGAAGAAAGAGCTGAAGCTGTACCATCAACGTCTGCAGCTGCTGCTGGGCGTGTTAAGAAACCCCAGATTGGAAGCTGCTACATGTGCTGTGAATGCGAAGAACACAGAAGATGCACCAGTATAATGTGCTCTTTATGTAAACGGCCAATATGCTGGCAACATTCAAGCAATTCCTTTGTGTGCGAAATTTGCATTAAAGAGGAAAAAAAAAATTTAAATAATAATAAAAAAATTACAATAAATAATTATTATAATATTAATGTTATTACTATAGATATTATTAAAAAAAACATAAATTTATATTACTTAAACAAAAACATTCTTTGATTACTTAGTCAACTCATTTATGTGCATTTAAATTACATTAAGTACACTTGTACTTGGGCATACGTTCTCAGGGGTCTCATATTTGGAGGCTCATAGCTCCTCAACGCTTCGACCTAGGATAGTAGTTGAAATGGTAATCGATGCAGTTTTGCACCATCTTCTTAGATCCGAAGTTTCAGAAAACCTCCAACAGTTTAAGAGATACATTGCTACGAGGTACACACTGGCCACATCTGCATCCGGGTATAAGGACTAAGGTAAAATATTTTTAAATACGCTAAAAAACAATAAAATGTCTTACTTTTTAGATGAAAATATCACTTCATACAAGGTCTGGAAATCAAGTAATGTGGCTGGCAATGTTACGTTCGATTTAGCAACTCTGAAGGCGCTGGGTTTGGAGAGACGGCAGAAGAACATGTGATTTGCCTTCAGTGTGGGCTTGTCATCGCTCGAGTCATTTGGTCGTCCGTACCAATTTTTTTTTTGTTGTGGAACATCAGTTTTGAACAATTGAAATTAAAATGACCGCCAGTTTCTGGATCATGTCATTACTGGTATTGAGACTTGGGTGTTGAAATACGAACCAGAACCCAAGCACCAGAGCATGGAGTGGCATACTTCAACCTCTTTAAGGCCAAAAAAAGCAAGGATGGCAAAGTCAAAGATCAAATGCCTGCAATTGTTTTTCAATATCCACGGAATAGTTTGCAAAGAGTATGCACCTCAAGGCTAAACAGCCAATCAATACTTTTACCGGGAGGTTCGTAAAAGACTTCGAAAGTGGTTAGTTACACGAAAACGGTTAATCGTATGAGATCAAATATCAAGAAAAGCTTATTATTACATCACGATAATGATCCTCGCCACTGCAACTTAAATAAACGAAATGTTGACCAGTAAAACGATATTCGCCTGATATTTTTCCTCTTCCAGAAGTTGAAAAATTATTTCAAGAGATCTCATTTTGGGACAATTGAAAACATTCAAATAGCTGTAATCGTCCAGCTGAAAGATATTCAAGTATCGGTGTCCCAGCACTGCTATATGGAGCGGAAGAACCGCATTCAGCGCTGTGTGGCTTCAGAAGGAAGTTATTTGGAGAGTGACAATATAAAATTGTAATTTTATTTAAATAAAAATAATTTAGATAATCCGTCTCATTACTTAATTTACAGACCTCGTGCTTAATACAAATTTATTTCGCAATTTGTGAAATTTTTTTAAAGTGAATTACATCAACCTTTGGTGCAGCATATAAATTAGATTTTTAAACTATAAAAAATATTTGATTACAAGCATAATATCTTCACTAAAAATATGAATATTGCAAATTTGAATTTTAAATTTCATTAATTAAAACACAACGTTGCTAATTAAATTTGTTTAAATTTGTGCAGTTTTCTTTTACTGAAAAACGAACTAACAAAAGCAAGTAATATTAATAATTTATATATTATAAAGAATATTTGAAAATGTTTAAAAGATTTTTATACGAAATTCTGTGTATGTTGACATTCCACTAGAAAAGGACAAGTCATGGAGTCCTAATATAGTCATTAAACATTTAAATTAACAAAGTGAGAGGTGGGCATACCTCTCACAATGTTACAGGATTTATAACAAACAAATATACCCCTTCGTCACTTGTTAAGTGAAGGATATGAAAAGAAAAAAATCAACTTTTAACATTAATATAAATAATAATGTTTATCCCCTTTTCATCAGCAGCAAAAAATAATAGTTGTTGTGTCAGGAGCTTAAATAGATTTACCACGCAATTTAATAATGATTTCCGTTTATAAATATATAAAAACATATGCTGGCAACATTTTTGACAGTATTTGAATGGATTATTTTACAAAAGAAGAAAATATCATGTATATAGGTGTGTGAATGTGTGTGTGTGTGTGTGTGTGAGTAAGTAAAATCCACACATATGTTGTCCATAGTTAAATACTCACTTTATCAAAATAGAGTGTTGGTAAACGAATGTATGTGATGTATTTTTATGGATTTTGTGAGTTTTTTTGTACAAATATTTTCGCGTGGAAAATAAAATTTCTCACTCCAGAAGAAGAATGTGAAAAAAGGCTTTTAGAAAATTTCTCCCTTTGCAGAAAGCAGAAACTAGCCAGTTGCAATGCAAATGTGCTTATAAGGTATAATAATCGGGATATAAGACTTTTCTTCGTATTAATGTATTTTAAAATTGTTTAATGAAAAAGAAACTATCACATGGTCTTTGTTATAATACATCACTACTCTGCATCTATATTCTCATAAAATTTTGCATTATTTTAAAATATACGTTCGCATTGAAAACTCCCAAAAGAACCGAAAAACAGGTCAATTAAAGTCTTCTTTGGGCATTTGAAAATGTACGTTTAGTTTTATATTTATTTGTGCATATGTTTCTATTATTTGTATAAAGTGGCATATTACACTTTTTAATAAAATATTTTTTACTTAAATGATTAAAAATATTATTCTGCATCTAAAAAAAATCCCAATTATTAAATTTAAGATAAGGCTGCCAGAGATATTAAAACATTAATAATCGCATCAGAAATTTTTACAGTCAGGTAAGTAATTCCTACATGCGCAAATACGCAAGTTTTTTTTCAAATACAGAAGTTTAGCAGAACTCCCAGATTTTTTTATACTCGAACCCTTTAACTAAAATTTTTTATTCCCAAAACCCCTAGCAGTTCTATCTCCAAATATCTGCCTAAAAATAATACTATTATTTTGGAACCTTGATTTCTTATTTTGCTATTTATTTGCCTTAATTTTAATAGAATAGCTTTAAAATTTAAGAGCAAAATATTTATTCTCTTTACATTTCAATGACAGGATTGAGAGTAAAATTTAATTTATTCCTTAAAGTAAATTCAATTGCTTCAGTTATGTTTAGCAGATATAATTCAAGTATTTTTTTTAAACTTGCTAAAAGATTTTTAGATAAAATAATTAAAACATTGGAAAAACAACCAATACAATATTGTATACAAATTTCCCCAGAAAAAACCGTAATTCCCAAACAGATTTTTTTATTCCCATTCTATAAAGGCTAAATTCCCCAAGATACGGATGGTTCAAATTTTATGGAAGAAATATTCTTAATCATAGAAAAATATACTTTGATATAAATATCTATGACTAAGAATATTTCTTCCATAAAACAAAAAAAATCAAACAAAAAAAAACAAAAAACGATGGTTCAATTATTTAATTTATTACGAAGAAAAAAGTTCGACAATTATGAATGAAATATAATATCTAGCAAGTGTCTGCCACAACCACGCACATAGATGTCGATTCTTTTATTAAAGTTTCTAATCACTTTTCACGAAAATGGCGGTCATATTTCATTAATCACATCACAGATTTTGAGTTTTGAGGGTGAAATCGATTCGATTTGTTCGCAAAGACTCTGTCCTAAAATAGCCCCACAAAAAATAATCCAGTGGTTTTAGGTCAGACAATCGAGGCATTTGATTTGCAATCAATTGATCATTTCGTTGGCTATGTGAGTTCGAGCGGTTAAAAGGGTTCTTACAGATCTCAACATAAACAGGTCTCCTGGGCCGGATGGGATACCAGCACTGGTCTTGAAGCAGTGCTAGTCTACTCGTCGACGCTAGCGCGTCCATTAGCAGCCCTTTTCAGCACATGTCGGAGAATTTCCAAAGTGCTGGAAAGTTGCTAATGTAACGCCGATCCCGAAAAAGGGGGAAGCTAACAACCCTGAAAATTACCGCCCAATCGCAATTTGTTCTGCACTTTCTAAAGTTATTGAAAGTATGATTAATTTCCATCTAGTGAGATACCTGGAGTCCAACAGCTGCTTGGTGACCGACAGCAGGGTTATCGTAGGGGCCGCTCTACGGGTGACTTGCTAGCCTTCTTGTCGGAACAATGCTGTAACTCCAAACATCAATTTGGAGAAAGCAAGGTAGTGGCTCTAGATATTTCCAAAGCATTTGATAGAGTGCGGCATGATGCACTTCTGTCAAAACTTGCTGCTTTTGGTGTCGATGATAATTTTTCCAGATTTATATCGAGTTTTCTCAGAAATCCCACTATACGAGTTGTTATAGATGGGATTTCATCAGACGAGTTAATGATAAATACAGGTGTACCGCAAGGCTCCGTTCTTTCTCCTACCCTATTCCCTATTTTTCTAAATTATCTTCTTTGTCGAACTTTCAACCCTATTTACTCTTTCGCAGGTGACAGCATCATTTGTCACTCGTATTTATTTGGTAACAGATCAGGCCATTTGGAGGTTAGTTCCAATAGGTGAAACATGTACGATACGCTCAACCATGATCTCGCGACAATCTTGGAATGTGGTCGTGTGAATAGAGTAGAATTCAATGCTCGTTAGACGCAATGTTGCATGCTTACGCATAGATCTGCTTTTAGTAGTGGTGCTGCATCTGTTACTGTGGGTGATATAGGTATTACAGAATCGGAAGCTCTTGATGTTCTTGGCATGAAAATTCAGTGTGATGTTCGATGGACTAAACATATTTTTCAGGTTTCTAAAGAAGCCTTCAAGTGCCCCGGTTACCTAAAGCGGTGTAGAAGATACTTTACGCCATTCGAACTACACCACCTATATTTGTCCAAAAATGGAATACAACTTTCATGTATGGGCCGGCGCTCCAAAGTCTATTTTGGGGTTACTTGACCGCGTACAGGAGAGGGCCACGAGGCTTATTGCAGATAGTAAGGTATCCAACTCTATTGATTCTCTAGAGCATCGACGCAATTAGGGGTGCATTTCACTGTTCTATCGTTACTACAATGATAAATGCGCTAATCAAATTAGGAAACTTGTTCCTGACACTCGCACATTTTCACCTTTAACTCGATATTCGATGAGAGCACATCCATTTTTGGTTAATTGGACAGTAAATCGCACTACGCATTACAGGGAAAATTCGTTTTTCAGCAGAACAGTCCGTTTGTGGAATAAAATCCCTCCGGAGGTCTTTCCTGCCACTTTCAATCTGAGAAAGTTCAAATCGAATATCCACAGACACTTCTCCCTCTTTTCTCCTTCCCGTAACCTAATTTCTTAGCTCTGGCACAATGCATTGCATAGGTAGCGATCATACCCTGAGTGCTGGTCCTAAAAGAAAAAAAATATATGGCACCGTCCTAATGAAACTACATATCAGTGATATTCACGTCGCCAATATGCCAAAATTGTGTTGTTAGCATCTTGCGATAGCCCAATTACGCCTCCAGACCATAAAATGCACTACAGAGTGGCGTTGAGCATACAAAGGGTTCCCAATAATCGCTCTAGGATTTGCAGAAGCCCAAATGCTGCAATTTTGCTTCTTGATATACCCTGACAATTTAAAATAGACTTCGTCTGAAAAAAATTATTTTTTCCGAGAAACCAACCGGTTGTTCCTGAATGAATTGAGTGAATCTATAATCGGCTTCAATTCCTTCGATGTAATGACATCATATCAAGCTGTATTATAGACTGTACTGATCAGTCAGCGTTCGGATTAAGGTAGTTCTTTCATTAGAAACGTATCCACTCATATGGGTAGATTACCCGCCTGGCATTTTATGCGGGGCTAATCTAATATTTCCATAATTTTTTATTATCCAGATATGTCCGTCTGAGGGTGTTTTTTGTATTTAGAGTGTATGAGTAATTTTAGTGGTGTGAAAATTGTAACTGAGGTCATGTTTACCTGTTCGTTTATAAGGTTTTTATTTCGTATATTTCCATGTCTTCAAGAATGTTTTATCTTCGTCCTTTTTTGCGAAGACACTTATCTCTGTCCCTTGGTGCATGTCCATGAGTATCAAGGTGTATTGCAAAGTTGTAGTCTTCTCTTTTTAATTTATATGAGCGTATGTGCGCTGTAAATATTGTTTTTAGTGTTCGTTTAGTTTGTCCTATATAAATTTGTTTACGCCGGTGGAACTAAATTTGTTAGTTGTTTCCATCGATGTTTTGAGATTATGTCTCAGAGTGTAACTGGCTGGAGGATGGATCAATTATTTTATTATTATATTGTAAAATAACAATAATAATCTATATATAACGGGTTTTACTTCCTGACGCTATAACAGCAGAACGCACGAATCGATTTCCACGGCTTTGCATTGGTTGGAAGGGTCTCGGGCTCCGTGAGGTTTATAGCAAAGAAAAATTTCAAGAGAAAAGCAGGAAAACAGGGAAAATCATTTTGTCTGTCCATGCTCCAAAATGTCGAGAGGATGATGTGCGAACATCGGCCACCGCAAAAGACATGCAAGCCAGCAACAAGTGTATTCACATAACTTAAGCAAAGAAAGACAAAATATAATAAGAGAAAATGCGTGAGCACATGAGACAACGCGTGAACACACAATGAGATCATTGGCATCATACAATCGCTTGACATTCCAATATGATCCCACTGCGAACTACAGTGATAAACACAATTTAGATATTGGCGCAATGACGATATTGCAACGCGTTAAATTTCAAAAGAGAAACGGCTGGATTGTGCTGCGCAAGTGGAAAAGTCAAACTGGATCCATTACTTATACCATCACAGCCATCCCCCGGGGGCACATGATAGTCTTTTTGGAACCTATTATTCCATTAAACTAGTGTCTTGCGGGGTAAAAGGGAGCCCAGGCCCCTCAAAGGCTAGTAGGAGTCACCTGGACAATCCACATATTTCCACGGGAATCAGTTGCCCCAGAGTTCACTATTTGTCTCTTGAGACAATTAGCTGTTCTCTGACTGGTTATTGAAGTTGGCCCCTATATGGCAGTATCGTGGTGGTTGTGGTTTCGGACCCTCGTGAGAGTTTGTGGATCGGATCATTCAAATTAACACAATGAATGATTCAGGTTCATTGAGCATGAGTGCTGTCGTGTTCTTGATAAAAAAGAGCTTTATGCGTTCTGGACCAGGAGTTGGAAAGTCTCCAACTCTTTAGCAAGGAGTGAAGGCTGCGGCCTACTTCGGGCTTTCGAAATTGCTACCAGAAGTGACCGGAGGATATACGTATTCGATGGCCTCCTGCGGCGTGGGTGATGTCCAATCAACCAAGTGGTTTGACCACCATCTGATTATGACTATATAGTCAGTGCAGATGTAAATCAAATCACGTAACATCACAGCCACTGAAACCATTGTTCAATGGAACTGATGCCATTTTCTTTAACGCATCCTTGAATACAATAACTGCTTTCGTGTGACTTCCTTTTGGAACTAATATCATTCGAGAAGGTGACTTCATGCTGACTTGAAAGTAAAAAAAAAAATTTTATTCAACCAATCACTCACACCAATCAATCACACCAATACAATCAATTGCAACACGTAACAACTACATATACACCACACACTACACCATCACATGATCAGAAGTCACACCGTATTCAACGTCAGACCAAAAAACTATAAATGTGGTTTACCAACGAGCACTTCAATTAAACGGATAATTTGCGGACACGTAAAACTCTTCGATTCAGTATTTACTTTGGGTTCATTTAAATTTTTTACTTAGAGAAGTTCAACTAAATTCCACTTCATTTTTGTAATCGAAATGAATTCATTACTGTTGTGCTATGAAATAAAATTTTTCCTTTTCAAATATAAAACAAAAAAATTATTTCTTTTCATCTTTTAATCCCCAAACGAAATGTTATAAAAAACGAAGCCATCTGGCGCCTAAACGGAGTTTGCCGGGTTTATGACACTAGCATATAAAAATACCTTCCAGTTATAAACAAATTATATACTCCAATTTATTTAACGCTGCAAGTTATTTTAGGAAAGTAAAAGGAATGTTAGGAACACAGAGCAGTAACTTAAATAACCAAGATGCACTGGAAATGCTAAGCATTTTTTTTAATTTCCCAACAAAGAAACTGCATTTCAATGACATAATTCATTTTGTATATAGACTTTTATATAAATTCATCTCATTAAATATTTTGTTGGTAGAGGAATGAAAACAAAAATATGGTAACCTTTTTTCACACTCGCCTGTTAGCCTTGTCTATCATTTTGCTGACATCATCAGTCGTTTGCTCTCGGTTGCAAACTGTCAATTTAGTGTTCAAGTGATGAAGATTTATTATGATATATTTTGAATATTTTTTTTGTCGATGCTATCTGTGAGCCTTTACTAAGCATCTATGCATACAAATACACATTTTTGAATTTATTTTTATATATGTATGTATGTATGTATGTATTGTTATATATATGAACGTACATATGTACTTACGCAAATGCACAATGTTTGGGGAAATAAAAATGCACATGATGCAATGTATAAAAAACGTTTTTTTTTGCCTATTGTGACAAATGATAGCGTTGTGAATGTTTTCTGGTGTATAGTTTTTGGAAATACATTTGGAGGTTTCATTGTGGTTTTATAATTGGTCGCTTGTCTTTAACAGAGATGTGGTAAGGTTTTACTGATTTATTTACATACATTTTTCTGTTATAATCCAATGAATTCGCTAATGCCAATACATGGCAATTAGATAGAGATTTTTACTTAATCACACACACACATGTTAAATTTAAAATAACATTTTTACCATCCATGAGTTTAAGATAAAATACATAATTTAAATTTTACCATTTCCTTAATATGAATTTTGCAAGATTTATCTTCAAATTCTCATTTTTCATAAATATGGATACATTAAGCTTCATTATATGTTATTATTATATATACGGATTGTCTGCAAATTTTGCAATTGACCCAGAAATGTGCCAATTGCTTGTATAAGCCACCACTACCACAACAATCTGTAACATTTTGCCGATTTATTTTATTATTTCTCTATGCTAGAACTTTAATTTTATTACACCATTTACAATTTGTTCAATTTATTGCAAAATCATTCCACAAAATATGCTCAGCATGAATCCAATATATCTATATACATAAGAATATATAGGGTGTTTTTTATAGAGGTACAGAACTTTGAAATTAAATAAAATAAGAATAAATTTATTAATTGATGAAATTGAATTTAATTAAAGATAACTTGCTTTCTTTATTATTTTTATACGATTTTTGGTAAATGACTGTTATGGCGTAGTTTAAGCTGGAGTCTAACGATTTTTTCCAACATTTGTGGCCGTATATCGGCAACATAGCGAATGTTGTTATTCAAGTAGTCAAATGTTTCGGTTTTATCAGCGTAGACTTTTGACTTCACATATCCCCACAGCAAAGGTGCCCCTGTAGGATAGTAGGTAGTTTACTAGCTTGTCAGTATGGGGGTTGTGGGTTCGATTCCCAACGAAGACCTTGATTTTTTTCACTACAAAAATAAAAATTGACTGTCGGTGAGGCTGCTCAGCGATGAAGGCATAGTCACTGGTCGCTGTGCTGTCTTATATACGGCAGCTAATTTTCGACTATTCTTCTACTTTCACCACCTGTTTCATCTATTCTCTATCCCTTTCCTAAAGAATGTAACACAGTACTTGACTAAATAGGCATTGTTGCCTGAAGTGCTACTTCTCTTTAAACAAAAAAAAATAGTCTAGCGGAGTTAAGTCACACGATCTTGGAGGCCAACTAACGGGTTCGAAACCATCAAATTATGCGGTTTCAAATTACATTTCCTTTAAAAAATCAATTGCAGCACGACTTGTGTGATGTGTGGCGTGACCTTCTGCAAATAACAATTGCTACAGATTATGGTTGCTTAATTGTTAATATGGCTCTATAGCGATCCACATTGACTATAATAGTCTGAACAACATCGTTTTTAAAGAAGTACGGATTCTTCACCAACCTGCAAGGCACCTGGCTGGGATGGTATTTCAAAAGACGCCTGCATCACTCTGAACATGTCAATTTTATTTTACTGGCGTAACTATTTAAACATATACCACTTCTCTATAGAAAACACCCGATAGACTAGTAGTCTGGGTTTGTGTGTATGTAAATTGTTAAATTAGCTTTAAGCAGTGCACAAAAATTTCTTTTAAGCGTTAAAGTACAAAAAAGACACAACTACAGTAGAAAGTTATACTGCTTTATACAAATATGTGTATTTTGAACTGATTTATTCCCTAATGTAATTTTACTAATCCCTCGTTTTCTTTACATTTTAAGCAATATTTTACTATAACAAAATGAATAAATTTTATTCGGCTTTATTTCGCATATGCATATTATAATTTCAAGCAAATTATAATTTAAGAACCTTTTGAACCTGCCCTCTGAAACAGTATATTTTAAGTCGCTATTTCATTATCAACAATCATGGGTTCTAACTGCCTTAGTTTGTGTTCGTTGTAAGCATCGTCCATTGAACTATCTAGTTTTAGTTTTTAGTTTTTCAATTGAAGCAACACCAACAAAAGGATAGTTTTGACATTTAGTTTTTTGACATACTCGTATTCGTGGTAGATGCATTGGCAATTGTTACAATGAATTTAATTTCGCACGAAAATCGCGGTAAAATTAATAAAAATCTACTATGACAATCATAATTCTATTAAAGTTACATTTCGTAAAATTCGTGATATTTTCGGACAACATAATCGTCCTTCAGAGACTGACAGGCTCGATACAAAATATGCGAACACCAATGCATGTTCGACCAGGTTGTTCAAACGAAGACATCGCAGCCGTGAGCCACAGTGTTGAAGCAGATCCAAATTTATCAATTCCTCGATGTTCTTAACAATTGGGGTTATCCAAAACCATCGCATAGGGAATTCCGCGTAAAGATTTGACTTTGAAGACTTCCAAACTTCAACTGGTGTAGGAATTGAAGCTGAGCTTCGGATGAAGCCCATTTCCAATTGTTAGGGCATGTTGTAAATCCTAGAGCGAGTATTGAAAATGCGGCAACGGTCAATGGATATCACTGACATGTGATTTCAACAGGACGATGCCACGCTTCACACAGCCAATGAAAGGATCAATTTATTGCAACTCAAATTGCACGATCGCATAATTTCACGCCAATCAGCAATTTAATGGCCAGCTAGATCGTGTGATTTAACACCACTTTATTATTATTTGTGTAACTACGTTAAGGACACAGTCTAAAAAAAACTCAAAATCAGTGATGTGATTAACAAAATAGGACCGCGTTTTGCCAAAAAGTGTTTAATAACTTTGATAAAAGAATCGACATCTGTCAGCGTGGTCGATCTTTTCTCTTTGTAATACAATTAAAATTTATATCATCTAAATCTAAATTTTTTGTTTTAGGAAAAACTCTTAATATTTAAAAAATTCTATAATAATAAAATAAACCACAACTTATCAATTAAAACATGCCGCTCTACAAGTACAACTAGTTTAACTCCACCACAGTTTAAGATTTAATTTCCAGTAGTCAAATATTTCTCCTACCTGTTCCTTTTATATTATTACACATGATGTCATTGACATGTTATTTGCTTTAGCAATAAATAGTTGTGAAAAACTTTTTGATAAAACTTTAAATAATAATTAGTTAACATACTGTAAATTTGTTTTGTGTAATTTGTAATAAAAACTTTTCTTTACAAATAGTTATAAAAATTATTTTGAAGTTTACTCACAACTTTTTTAGCCTTGAGAGTTAAAAAAAATGTTTAATAATTTTTTTTTCTTTTACAAAAGAATTCACTTTAATAAACCTGAATAGAAATTTCCTTATTCGAGGGAAAATTGCGTTATTTATTTGAAGATGATTTTTTTTAATGATGTTATTTGTGATATCTTCATGTTACTGTAGAGGTATGTTACGAAAAATATTGGTATGAACCTGATTATTATTATTTCTTTATTTTTCTGAGAAGTTATTTATTAAATTGTGAAGCTATAAATAATTAAAAGTTTTTTTACGATTGGTCTCTAAGTCATAGAGAATTAATTGATGCTAGATATAGCCATAAAGTCTTTAAAATTCTAAAGTATATTCGGAAGGCAGTTTAATAATGAGTTTAGAAATTTAAAGTGTTAATTAATATATGAACACTAGAGCATCTGAAAATATTTCGTAGGCTTACATCTAATACGCGGTCGGTGAATTCTTTAAAGATATTTTGCTGTAATTGAATTTCTCTCTACGCAATTTTATGCTTAACATAATCTCTGTCTTTTTGATAATCAGGCCAAGCTTGATTTTAGTCTAATGTATGGCTTTATTTCTGTATCTGTAATGGTTATAATTTTCGTCCGATTTAGAAATGTGTTCTTTTGGGTATTTTCAAGGAACTTTTGCTATTGTTTTACCACACAAACATTGGACTGAATCTGTCCATCAGAAAGCTTAGCAAAATACTATCACTTAAATATTTGTAAATGTAAAAGGGTTACCCAATGTCGTTTATACAGATGTGAATTTAATGAGGGAAAGAACTAGAACTTACAATATGAAATGGTCATTTCCAAATAATAAATCTGTAACATATTTTCAAAAAGAATTTTGTTTTTCAATTGTAGCAGCACCAACAACATGATAGTTTTGACATTTAGTTTGTTGGCGTATTCGTAGTAGATGTATTGGCAATTGTTACAATAAATGCAATTTCGCACGAAAATCGCTTTAAAATAATTTAATTCCGTTATGAAAAATCACATTTCGTAAAATTCATGAAGCCCAATTTCACTTGTCACTTTCAATAACCGGAATTGCCCTAATTGGGATTTTACAAATCTTAGAGCGATTATTGAGAAGCCTTTGTATGCTCAACGTGTCACTGTATGGTGCGCTATGTGGTCTGAAGGCGTGATTGGCCGTTTTTTTCAAAGACGAGGCTGAAACTGCGGTAACGGCAGATGGAAGATGGGTGATAAGATTTACATCGGTACCTAGCTGTGTAAGCCGTAATCTGATGGTGCATCACAACATTTGGGTGATATGTAGCGTCATTCATGCCCTAGAAAGCCGTCGGCCATCTGTATCCTATATTCACTCCTAGTTACAATTTTGGGAACTTGAAGCAGGGCCGCCACCCCCACTCCTTGCTTAATATATAGCTAGAGACTATCCAACTCCTGGTCCAGAACACTTGACAAGCATGCTCACTAGATCCGCATCATTCACCCTATGTTCTTGGTCAAAAGAGATATGATTCTGGCCCCTTAATCATTTCATGAGGGCCTGCGAAACCACGATGAACCCAAAGGGCTAACCTCAATAATCAGTCAGAGAACAGCTAAAAAGCTGAACTCTGGGGCCTACATGATTGCAAACCAAATGTCCCGATCGCATAATTTTACGGTAATCACCAGCAAGTGACCAGCCAGATCATATGATTTTTTTTTGTGGGAATATGTTAAGGTGATTAATACTCATAATCAGTGATGTGATTAACGAAATATAACCGCCGTTTTGCCAAAAATTGATTAAAAATTTTAATGAAAGAATGGACATCTGTCAGCGAGGTCGTGATGGACATTTGCCAGATATAATTTTTCATTCATAATTGCCAAACTTTTCTTTTCGCAATTCAATAAAAATTTTAATGATCTTAATTAAATTTTTTTGTTTTATTTTATTTTAGAAAAAAAAAAACTTCTTGTTGAAAAACCCTTTACATGTAGTATATATTGAAAATCGCATTGGCTGATATCTACTTAAAAACTTTTTTAATATTAATGTATGAAATCAACTTCATTTTTGTAACGGTTTTAATGAACCTTAGGACCTACCTGATGAACACTATACATGCGTTATTATGTATAGTTTTTTACTGTATGTCAAATAAAGAGCATGTGGACCAATAAAATATTTCTTTTGACAAAAATAGTTGGACCATTTTACTTTTGCTTGCAAATTTTCAAAACGATCCCAATAGGCAATATGAAAAAATTAAGAAAAATAAAACTATTTATGGCTGGCCCTAGGCGCAAATTAAGTTTACAAATACTCTTTAGGAGTCACTTATCTTTGGCGAAGATCCGTATAGATATTCGAAGAAAATTAAGAAAATATATACAGTGGAAACTTAATAACCTGCTAGGCCAATTAGGCTTATTGAGCGGTGTTATATACTGTGTTACCTATATTCAAAGAGTTAATTCTCGTATGATAATATAGAAGGTTTGCATTTTCGTAAAGGAGGCCAGCTTCTTGTAGGGTGAGTAGGTCCACTGGAGATACATACCTTGACATCCGAATGACATCTAAAATGTTAGTCTTCTCAAAGCAATGTCCGACGAGTGTGTTTTTCAGGAAGTGAGCTCTCCCGAGAAATATCATACACGATGCCATCATATTAGTAGCGATTCTATATATATCGTCCTACAGTTACTATATGGATCAGCAGATGATGCTTATATATGAAAACATATACAAGAAAACTCTAGTATAACGTTTTCTTATATTGTTGTTGTTATCATCATTCAATGTAGGCGCCTGCTTGGCTGGGTATTTTTTTTTGTTGTTCTGTGTTCGTTTTTGGTTGCTGTTGTTAGCTTCTTTCCCGAAATTTTAATAAGCATGTTTTTGTTTTTTTTATGTGTATAAGATTTCTTAGAAACTACGTAATTTCTAAAAAGAGAAATAGTTCATTTCATTCCCTTTTTACTGATAATTATTTTTTTTTAAACTTAAAAAAAACATCTTCGTAACAACATCTTTAGCCAATTTTCTTCACTTTTAATAATTTTGAAATTTTTTAGAATTGCATCTTGTTTCATTTCATGCAAAATAAATTGTTTATATTTTCGTTATTATTTTATAGAAGCATAATATTCGACAATAGCCTTTAGTATGTTACAGTAAATCTTTTTTTCTTATAGAACTCTTAAGAGTTCCAAAATTGGCATCATTTGGTAGGTAAGAGTAGCCAGAAAATAATAATTTGTAATTTCTACGTCATTCTTGGGACTAAACAACTTGACAATTTCATATTGAAATTTTGTCCAGTGCATATATCGCTAAATGGTTTTAGCAACAAGAAGTAATTTGTTGGGCACTCCATGGACTGGACAATAAGGTAATGCCATTTGCAAATCAAAAGAAATTGTTTTACGTTTTTTTTTGTTTTATGGAAGAAATATTCTTAGTCATAGGTATTTATATCAAAGTAGGCCCTAGGGGTTGTGGATTCGATTTCCAACGAAACCTTGGTTTTTTTTCACTACAAAAATAAAAATTGACTGTCGGTGGGGCTGCTCAATGATTGTCACTGGTCGCTGTGCTGTCTTAATACGGCAGTTAATTTTCGACTATCCTTCTAATTTCGCCATCTGTTTCATCTCTTCCCTATCCCTTTCCTCGGTACTTGACTAAATAGGTATCGTTGCCTGAAGTGCTACTTCTCTTTAAAAAAATAAGAGCTAAAGAAAAAGCAAAATATTTATCTGAATTTTGTGTGTGCACTACTGACTTGATTCTTGTCGCAGTTGATAAAAATATAATTTAATTTCTTAGTTAAAAACTCTCCTCTATGTAATTTCTTTTGCAGGATAAAAATTACTTTCGTCACACTTTTCTAAATATGTCTTGAATATTGGCTTGACGTTTAACTCAAGGTGTAAAGATCTTCGTTTAGGATTATGAGATGATATGATGATGATGATAATGATATGCTTTATGCGTCCATCTTTCTAGAATATCCTGGCATCGAGCCACGCTTATCCATTTGGTTATCTTTATATTTTAAAATACAGTCCAATCGTCGTATTGATATTTTAAAAGTGTTTATAAGAAAGTTTTGCAAACTCAAATTTTTCCAGCCGGAACAGATTAATTATATTTATGTACGTTTTTTCTTAGTGTTCTTTATAATTTATTTCGCGTCTTCTTTTGATATTGCACCATTGAGAGTGATACATATTAGTTATCTTTGTTTTCTGTTGTTTAGCTTCTTTTCTGAAATTTTTATTAAGTACATTATAGTTGTTTTATATGTATGAGATTTCTTAGAAACAGACATAATAGCTCATTTCGTTTACTTTTTTTTACTGATAATTGTTCTCTTTTAAAACCTAAACAAATCATTTTCGTAACAATATATCAAAATATATATAATATGAAATAACAATAAATACAAGTTTTCTCCTTATTGACAGAATTAGACAGATATCCTAGCTAATTTTTATCCCATGAAATAAAATCGATTATTGCGGGAAAATTATGGCCACATAATTAATACTTTTATGGTTGTGCAGTATATTTAAGCTCAATTTTGAATAGAAAATCCAGAATCTTATTCTTAATTTCATGAATAAATGAAAAATTAAGTCAGTCAAGAAATTGAAAACGCACAAAAACTAGAAATAATTCTGTTGATGACAAGAACCAGTATCAGAATGTGTTCGATCTCACTTTGCTAAAAAGTGTATTCCAGTTATGTATCTAGTCTAAAATACTCACAATTCATTGACATATTATCTATGAATTTTTGTGATAAAATATTATTGCGAAGAATATTTATTATGTTTTAAAAGAAAATAATTATCAGTGAAAAAACACACCCACTGTGCATTTTAAAAACTGCGTAGTTTTTTAAGATATCTTATACAAACAAGAAAACAATAACATGCTTACAAGAAATATTACCAAATAAGTAAATAACATAAAAAAAAACAAATAAGAAAGAAAAAACACAGTCAAGCAGGCGCCCTGATTGAATGATAGTAATGATAATATGGGGTGATTTAAAGTAGAATATTCTTGTATGTATGAAAACCACTTAAAACAACTATAGAAGCATCATATCCTGAGCAAATGAATTAATTCAAGTTGAGTCATCAGTAAGTAAAGACACCAAAGTTGCCATCGTGTTTATTTTATATGAATTGAAAGTAAATAAATCGTTTAAATTAATTTTAAACTCTAAAGTTCGGCGTTATAATTTTGCAATAAAAGAACTCAAAATAATAAAACGTTTATAAAAAGGAATAAATTTAACCCGCGACTGGAAGTTACTTTTCAGATTTTCGATACCTAACTGTACTAAGAACTATATTTTATAATAATTTTGATTATCTCTTATAGAATAATGCCAGCAAGTTTTCATAAAATATTTTGCGTAAGAATATTATTTTGCCAATTTCTGTAGATTAAAAAATCTGTATGACATGAACACAATTTTGGCTATAAAATTTGGAATCTCCTTTTATAAAAAAGCCACTTAATTGCCATCAGAAAAATGTGAAAGCAGTATAGACTAAAAAACTGACTGAACAACGACTTTTAGCCACTCAGGTAACAGGGAGCGAAAAGTTATATGTATTGTTACGTTTATACCTTTAAACGTTTTGTTGTGTGTTCTTTATTTCAAAATAAATAACATCAGTTTTTAGAAATTTTAAATTTATAACAATTTTATTTACTTTAACTACACAAGGTTGACACTTCAGAACAATTTACTTAAAATGCACGTCTTTACTTAATGAGGTTTAATTTTACACTGACTGACTATCCAATCAGACGCTTCCCTATTTATATCCGTCCATTTAAAGTCTAGAAGATATAAGAATCTTCTACTCTCTTTGTATCACATTGTGTTATTGTATGTTGTTTGTTCGATGTATAGGCGCCTGTATGTCTGTATGTATAGTTGTTTTTATGCTGATAAGGTTTCTGCTTAGGATTTATTTCAATACATTTGTTGTTGTCTTTTGTAGAAAAGGGTTTCTTAGAAAATACGCAGATGGTAAACAACATGTATGTTTGTTGTTGTATAATTAGTTTTTGTCTTGCGCGTTTGGATGGTAAACGGCATACATGTATTTTTTTTGCTTGCATGCCAGGCAGTTAGTAAACAGCATATAAAATTGTAGTTGTGTGTGTATAAACTTATACGCAGTTTGTAACCAGTAGTTCGCTTTATTGCTTAATTATTTTATTTTAAGACTTAAGCAAGACACATTCGTAACAATATTTTTCTTTGAACGTTGAATATGACTAAGATTGCTAATAAATACAATCACTCTAATCTACTTTAATTTGTGCTTGATTTCTTTAACAATGAATATTTATAATATTCTCATAAAATATTTATTATTAAAAAAAATATATATGAAATGTTTTATTGGCGGGGACATATCCATATGGCCATTTCACTATTGTTCATAAAGCTCATCACTGGATTTTACCCCAAATTTTGTATGGAAAGTTTAAGAGTCTTATATCTCAAGCCAAATTGATTAAATGAGAGTTTTTATTGAACCAACACAGCAAAAAGGCAACGAACTCAAAAATACTTCTATACGAAAACACAGCAAACATTTTCTATTTTTCTACACAAGAGTTTCCTTAGAAGCCATTAATATGTAATTTGAGAAACAAAGAAAACAAAAAATATTTGTAAAGAAAACGTAGCGTGCACATGCCGTGGAAATAGAGAATTTTAGTTCTTGGGATTATTTTTAATTTAATCTACATTAACTTATGCTAGACTCCTTTTATATATTTAAAATATTTTTTAAACAATGAATATTTTATGAGCACAAATTAACGTAAATTAAATGCAAAATGATTCCAAAAAATAAAAATGTTTATAATTACTTTAATGATGTCATAGTTCAGCAGGTAGGGCACTACAAATTAACACTAAGCCAAAAAAAACCTATTGATTAATTGAAGAGTAACATTAAGGGAAAATATTTAATTTTCTGTACAACTGATGCTGGATGAAACCTTTTTGCTTGCAGTGTTTTATTAAATTCTTTTTGACTCCAGTTATTTTACAATGTTTTGTGTATTATTTTATTCATAGCAAGCTGTTGTTTTAAAAGTTTCGCAATGAAATTTATATTTGTTATTTTTAAAATTTGTTTTTTTCATGTTAAAAAGTTTTTCTTTAAATAAACTTTTTTGCAGCTCTCATACACGTTTTTTTATTTTTTTTTTAAATAATTTTTTATAAATACGAAATAGCGCTGTTAATGTTACATATTGTTTTGCAATTATTTATTATATTTTTATTTTTCTTTTTCTTATATATGACCTTGAAATTTTTTATTTTCTTTTTATTGATTTTATTTATGATTTTTTTGCTATTTTATCTTTAAAGATATTTTTTTTGTGTGTCGGATAATGTGCAAGTAGGTATAATTAGCTTTAATATAATCTATTGAAAAGTAATATTTTCTATAAAAATAAATTATAGAAAATTTCTTTATAAAGTCACGGTTAATATAAAATCAAATTTTTAATATTATGCTTGTCTTTTCGCCCATAAAACAAATATATATTTGTTTAATGTAAACGGAAAGGTCTACCTTATTTATTTATTTTTTAATTGGATGTAGACCTCCCACTGAAGGTCAATACATGTACGTAAGGGAAGTTGACGGTACGCAGTAGAATGAACTCTAACTTTTTACTTTCTCATTTCAGAATCGATAAACTCAGACCATACATTCTGTTTGCTTTTGGGTAGATTTAAGATGTTGGTACAGATTCTAAAGAATTTTACTTTTATCTATTTTTACCGTGATGTGATTATTTTGATATTTGTCGTGGTTCATTATTAGTATCGGGTTTTTCAACAAGATATTCATTTCTAAGTGAAAATAAAACAAAAAATTTAGATTAAGACGATTAAAATTTTTATTGTATTACGATGCGGAAAGTTTAGCAATTATGAATGAAAAATTATATATGGCAAATGTCCACCACGACTACGGTGACAGATGTCAATTTTTTTATTAAAGTTTGTAATCATTTTTTGGCAAAGTGGCGGTCCTGTTTCTTTACTCACATTACGGATTTTAAGGCTGAATCGATTGGCTTCGTATAGACTCCGTATGGCCCCACAAAAGATAATCCAGTAGTATTAAATCACACGATCTGACTGGCCACATAAATGCTGATTGTCGTGAAATTATGTGGTCTTGAAATTTGACTTGCAATAAATTGATTGTTTCATTATCTGCGTGATATGTTGCACCGTCCTATTGAAACCACATATCAGTTACATCGACGTCGTCAATAATAGGCTAAAATTGCAATAGCATCATCCATTAATCGTTGCCATATTTCCAGCCTTATCTTTGAAAAAAATGACTCAATCACTCCTCCAGACCACATAGCAGTGACCGTTTAGCATCAAAAGGTTTCTCAATAATCACTCTAGGATATTCAGAAGACCAAATGCGGCAATTTTGCCTTTTGATATACCCTGACAAGTGAAAATTTGTTTAGTCTCAAAAAATGATTTTTTCAAACCAGCCAATTGTTCCGAAACGGATTAAGTGATTTTACGGCGAAGTGCATGGTCGGTCGGTTTCAATTCAATTTGACTTTGGCAGTCACATCTTTACGCCAAATTTGCTTTGTGGTGGTTTTGGATAATTCCAATTGTTTTCTCCCCGGGGGCACATAATAGTCTTTATGGATCCTACTACTTCCACCTATACTGGTGTCTTGCGGGGAGCCCAGGCCCCTTCAAGGCTAGTAGGAGTCACCTTGACAATCCACTATATTTCCACGGGAATCAGTGGCCCGCAGAGTTCCGCTATTTGTCTCTTTAGGCAATTAGCTGTTCTCTGGCTGATTATTGAGGTAGGTCCTTTTGGGAGTATCGTGGTGGCTGTGTGTTTCGAGGCCCTCGTGAGAGCTTGTGGGTCAGATCATTCACAATGAACACAATGAATGGTTCAGGTCCAGCGAGTATGAATGCCGTGGTGCTCTTAATTATATTTAGCTTCATGCGTTCTGTACCACGAGTTGGATAGTCCCTTCTCTTTAGCAAGGAGTGAAGGCTGTGGCCTACTTCGGGCTTTCGAAATTACAACTAGGAGTGACCGGAGGATACACGTATTCGAAGGCCTTTCAGGGCGAGGATGGCGCTACATACCATCCGCACTGGTAATGATCCACCATCTGATTAAGGCCCACGGCTAGGTGCAGGTGTAAATCTTATCACGTCAATCCCAATTGTTTTCAGTTGTCTGACCCGGTCGCACAGGCGTTTGTGTTTGCACATTTTGTATCGAGCCTGTCGACTCAAATTTAGTGACTATATTCTTCAAAAATATCACAAATTGTACGAAATGTAATTTTAACAGAACCACCATTTTCATAGTGGATTTTAATTATTTGAATGCGATTTTCGTGCATAATTGAATTCATTATAACGATTGCCAATGCATATAGTACGAATACGCTAATAAACTAAAGTTCATAAAGTAAGGTTTTAGCCTTACGTTTGATCTTTAATGTCTGTGCCCATATTTTGCTTCTATATAGGAGAATACAGTTATAGGCCTCCACTAGCAGTTTTCGTCTATTAGGAGCTGTGCTTTTACTGCCGAGTGTTGTAATTGATTCCAATATGTCAGCCTTGGATCTAGTCTTACCCCGAGGTAATTCACCAATCTCCGGCTGCATAGCAACGCGTTATCCAGCAGAATATCAAACCTATCATGTTGTTGCCACCATTTAAAAAAAAACTTCTTGTTGAAAAATCCTATATTATGCTTCTGTTTTCGCCAATTAAAAAATCTAAAATTATTTATCTATTATTTTGAATAGTCATTTGTGCGATATAATTTTTTCAACTCAACCTCAATTTTTTGTGAAATTAAAGCTCATTTGCTACTTTAACGAAATAGTATCAAATCGTCACGATAATATAAGTTTTGCATCTTTTGCAACTATAGTAAATATATCTACTTATAGTAGCGACTGTGATAAATTTGAAGGGTACTCCTTGAGTCAAAACCATTCTGCTTGTTTTCAGTTTTCCTAACTTCTTTTATGTTTTACATTTTATTCATTTTCCGTGGTAGCAGTTTGATCATAAAACAAGCAAACAGTTTTATTAATTCTGTTTTGGGTAAACTTTGCTTATTATAAAACAGTTAATATTTTGGCTCTTTATAACTTTAAGAGTCAACTTTAAAAATTTACCAAATATGGCACCTAAATAGTAGATGCAAAAAATGAAAACCAACAATTTATTTTATATTTTTTAACAGCTGTGTTTAATAGAAAATACAAATAGATATAAACTAAAGTTTGTATAAAGTTGACTTAATGCTTGTTTTAGTACTTGATATTTTAACCGTCAATGTTTATAGCACGTTGCATACAATGAAATGTATTTAGCATAAAACTTTACGATAACAATTTAGCGAACCAGTAGCAGCAGTGTTATAACGATAAATAGGACAACGTAAGCGTTCTTACGAATTCTTTGCGAAAAACAAAATCAAACGCAATGACAGCATGAAAGTTAAAGGTATTTAAATAAAACAAAAAAGTTTTGTTTTGACATTTTTATCAAAAAATACAAATTATGAATTACACAGCGTATTAAAGCTCCAAAAGTTACACCAAATCAAGCATTTTTACTACTTGTTAAGAATTTCATTAATTTCATCATGAATATTTTGTTTGAATTACTCAAGCCTTTCAGTTTTGTTTGCATAAACTTTGCTATTCAGATATCCCCACATAAAGAAGTCTGGACCAGTCATATCAGGCGACCGTTTTAAAATATCTGTTGTGGAAAGATTTATCACAGTAATTTCATTGTAATTCTGGCTCTATGCGATATTGCACCGTCTTGTTGATACCACTGCCCAAATCATGCAGTTGTGCTATTAATGGATGCAAAGTTGACTGTAGAATAATTTGAGTGTTTCGCATTCCTCAGAACCGAATATTCTGTTTATTCAAATATCTATTCAAATGAAAAGGTTCCTCGTCACTCATTATGATTTTTTAATGAAAATCGGGTGGAGCTGTAATACCTTATTGGCATATGTACGGTGTCGTAAATGGTCTTGTGGAAGAAGCTCTTGTGTCAACTGAATCTTAAATGAAACAAATGCAAATCCTTGCGCAAAATTGTGAACAGAGTTGTTCTTTGAAGACCAAGATCCTGAGCACAGCTTCTGTTAAGGTTGATGGATTGTTTTGAACCCTTTCTTGAGCAGCAGTAACGTTTTCCGCCGATCTTTCAATACGTTGTGGTCCGTGCTTATGCCTAACACCTACAGATCCTCTTTCTTCGAAATCAATCACTATACTATAAATAGTGTAGTGGGGCACGTTGTTTCTCCCAAACATTTCACGTAACTTTCTCATGGTTACAGTAATCGATGATTTATTTTGATAAAATGTTTTAACGATTAAAACAAATTGGTTTAACGAATATTTTTTCATAATAAATTTGCTCCGTGTATACTTCACGACTGCCAAATATGAATTGTCAAGACTAATGTTTACCAAAATGGCGGCAACCCGTTATCCGGCGGATATCCGTTACTTATGTACAAGAAAAACACTATTTCTTTGGCTCACCTTATTGGGAATGTACGTAGGGGGAGTTGACGGTTCACAGTAGACATTCTCTTTTTAGAATCGAAAAACTCAGTCCACAAGGTAGAAGGGTTCGTACATTCTCGTTGCTTTTGGGTATATTTAAGATTTTTGTAAAGGTTCGGAAGAATTCTACTTTTATAAATTTTTACCATAACATGATTATGTTAATATTTGTCGTGGTTCATTGTTAGTATCAGGCTTTTCAACAAGAAAAACCCGATAAGAAAAACAAAATAAAACAAAAAATTTAGATTGAGATGACTGAAATTTTTTATTGTATTACGAAAAGAAGAGCTCGTCAATTATGAATGAAAAATATCCACCATGACCACGCTGACAGAAGTCGATTTTTTCATTAAAGGTTTTAATCACTTTTGGCAAAAGGGCGGTCTCAGTTTGTTAAGCATTTCACAGCTTTTAAGACTGAATCTGTGCTTAACGTAGCACAAAAACAAAAAAAAAAAAATAATAATCTAGTGGTATTAAATCACACGATCTGGTTGGCCACTTAACTGCTGATTTTTTTTTTTTTTTAAGAGAAGTAGGACTTCAGGCAACAATGCCTATTTAGTCAAGCACCGTGCTATATTCTTTAGGAAAGGGATAGAGAATAGATGAAGAAACAGGTGGTGAAAGTAGAAGGATAGTCGGAAATTAACTGCCGTATAAAGACAGCACAGCGACCAGTGACTATGCCTTCATCGCTGAGCAGCCCTACCGACAGTCAATTTTAATTTTTGTAGTGAAAAAAAACCAAGGTCTTCGTTGGAAATCGGACCCACAACCCCCATACTTACAAGCTAGTACACTACCTACTAGCCTACAGGGGCACCTATTGACTTAACTGCTGATTGTCGTGAAATTATGCAATAGATAAATTTGGTTCGTTTCATTGGTTGTGCGACTTGTGGCACCGTCCTGTTGAAGCCACATGTCAGTGGTATCCATGTCATCAATAATAGGTCATAATTGAGTTGTTAGCCTCTCGCGATAGCGTTACCGCATCTGCTTCAACACTGTGACTCACGGCTGCTTTCAGTTTAGCGACTCAGTCGAACAAGCGTTGGTATTTGCACATTTTGTATCGAGCCCGCCGATTGAATTTGAACGACCAAATTCTTAACAGGGGTTTAGAAAGAAATTTATGTTGTCCCAAAATATCACGAATTTTACGAAATATAACTTAAACAGAACCACTATTTTAACAGTGCATTTCAAATATTTAAATGTGATTTTCGTACGAAATTGAATTCATTCTTACAATTGCAACTGCATCCACTGCGAACATTAAATTTAAATAAATATTCTAAATGAAATAAAATAGAAATAATTTGAAAAAAATGTGATATGCTTTTCAAAAATAGTTTTCAACGGCATTCAAGAAAAACTTCAAGTATGTTAATGCCACGATGATTATTTACCAACACTCTTAAGACAATTGCGTTTTTTCTTTTACTGAAAATTTCCTTTTCAGAATGGAATGCTACAGCTTCAACACATGCCAATATAAAACCATATATATTTTCATTTGCTGGCAATAATGAAATATCTCAATACATTGATCAGGCAAGCAAATAAAGAAAAACTGTCCAAACAAAAATAAATAAAAGAAACGATAAAATAAAAATATAACTTCACTTATTTGCTGACCATGTGTCACACATATTTTGCATTACTCCGTGCAACAGAACACAACCACACTGGACAATAAGAAAGAGAAAAAGGAATGAGTGTCAGACTAACTTGTACTTTTACTTACATCCACATATACTCGGCCATATAATCCAATTTCCATTCAAACACTTTACTTAAGCAAAATAAATTCTTATACTCAACTGGGTTTGTGGGATAAATCAGCTTTTATGAACACCAACCGCATACAAACTTATCCACAAATGTACTTAACCATAGACACTCTTACTTTGTTCACTGACATTGACACGCTTACGCGCTGATTCAGCTTGACGTTTCAACGCAGTTCTTTTTGCTTTATTTTTATCCTCTTTCACTCAAAAAAAAAATGCTGCGTTTCGGATTTCGCAAACAATTTACTATAGCGGAGCAATAATTTTGCAAGCCTTTGCAAATATATTACAGTCCACTTAATCTAGTAACATTTTTTAGTGTATCTATTCTTTCGTCCTCAATAATTTTTGTTGTTCAGTGGCATTTTAAGTGGCTACATTGTGAAGTCAACAAAATTCTGAAGAAGCATTATTAATGAATAAGATTCAATTAAACAAATTAAAATTGTTTTAATTGTAAAGTCGAAAGTTTCGTTTAATATGCAAAATAATTACTCCATTAATTTTTGGTAAAATTATCGAGTTCAAGATAAATTCAAGGATACCCCAAGGCTCCGTTCTTTCTTCTCTCATATTTCTTATTTTTCTAAATGGCCTTCTTGGTCAAACTTTCAACGCTATTTACTCTTTCGCAGATGACAGCACCATTTGTCATTCGTATTCATTTGGCAATAGAACGAACCAGTTGAAGGTGAGTTTTAAAAGGCAGAACATGAATGAGTCGATTTTAATGCCCCTAAGACGAATTGTTGCATGCTTACGTATAGATCTGTGTTCGGGAATGGTGCTACATTTATTACTATGGGTGAAATAGGATTTAAGGAATCGGACGCTCTTGATGTTCTTGGCATGAAAATTCAGTGTAATGTTCGGTGGACTAAACACATTTTTAAGTTTCTAAAGAAGGTTTCAAGTGCCTCGGTTTATTAATACGGTGTAAGAGATACTTCGCTCCATCCGATCTTCGTACTATTTATACCACTTATGTACGTTCAAAAATGGCAAGCAACTCTCACATATTGGGCGGTGCACACTGGGGATTTCGCGGAAAAAAGTCAATTGTCAACATACTATTCATGCAATTTAAAATTTTTTATTTTTAATTTTAGACTAAATGGTACAATCAAATCAAAAAGAATTACTCCGATCTGACTGCAAGTTTTTTTATAGCCAACTTAATTAAACCTAAGAATTTCAAACGAATGTTATTTCATTATGTGAGCTAAACGTTTTTCTTCTTATTTTTTATTTAAAGTAGGATATTTCAGTATACTAAAATTGAAAAAATAACTCTGCAGAGACTTAAGTTTTTTTTTTGTTTTTGTTATTTTTTGAACATATAAAAAAAATCGCTTTTCTTCTCCAAACATTTGGACCTGCAATTTTAGCTTTACTTTCCTGCAGTTGGAAATCACCGCTAATATATTGCCTCAAATATCTTTTTACATTTTTAATCAACTTCAGTGCCACCAGGTGCCACTATAAATTTGTTGCATTACACAGTAACAACATTTTTCAGCTGATTGATTCGCCACTTTATTCTGATAAGGCCCTTTTTGTTTAACATAACTCAATAACCACTAGTCGGATTTTACTTAAACCCAATTTAGAAAAATCAAGACTTACAAGTACTTTCATCTGTTTATATAACATTTTGCTACATAAGCAACAGTTTCGAAGTTATAAATAAATGTATGAAGAAAAAAAATATTTTTTGCGTAAAGAGTTAAGTTTTTTTTTAATTCATAAAGAATCCAAAACGGTAAAAAAAGTGTCAAGTGCTATTACTTTCACGCAAAGCCATATAACAAAATAAGACATATCTCATGAAAATCGATGAACGCGTTTCGTTTTTATGAACAATTAAATAAAGGTATGAATTTAAAAAATTTGCTCGAGATATGCACAATTTTCTGACTCTCGCTTATATACGACATCAGTTGTACCACTTAAATTATCATTAAGTGATGACATAAATAAATTAGTATAGAACAACAATTAACCTTCTTCCTTGTAAAACACTACAGTTTGCATACGTTAAAGAGACACCTCAAATTATACCAGAAGAAAAGAGAAGAGTCGATGAGATATCTCAACTAAAAGAATTTGAGTTAGCAGTGAATAATCGCAACTTTAGAGTAAAACATGAATTATATTTTACAATAATTGACGGCAAGACAGCACAATTACTAACAGAAACACCAACTGCATCTTTTTGTCTCATTTGTGGAGCCACAACATCCAAGATGAATAAAATCGAAATAGTCAAGCTATTCCCGCAAATGAACAAGCAATTTGGTATGTTACCACTTCGTGCGCGTATTAAGCTGATGGAGTGTCTTTTGCATGTGGCTTATAATATTGAATTTAAACAAAGGACAGTCCACTCAAAAGAAGCCCAAAAAGTTTGAAAAAGCGTAAACTTAGAGAGAAAATTTAAATACGGATTATCAACCTGTTAAGTAAGATTCTTTACGAATCTTTTTTTTTTCCCTTCTTTTGTTATTTATTGAATCTTCAAATATGAAATAACAATAAGTTGTCAAATCTTAAATCTAGAAATAATCTTTAAGCCCGACCAATGTCAGACATACACCTAGTGGCAGAAAATGAATGATGCTCAAGACGCATCATCTGTAGCATTGACAACTAGATCCTTAGTCCCTCTTTTTTAGGCGAATTTGACCACTAAAGTTTAATTAATTGCGAGCAAGTGGATTAGGATGGGTTTCGAGTTTTGTTAGGTATTTTCCTGCGTATTTAGCTATTTCAGCAGTTACTTGTGGCATGTTTAAGTCCCGATGGATGTTAAAATTTTTAACGTACCATGGAGCTGATGTTACTAGGCGCAAAATTGTATTTTGTCTGCGTTGGATCTTCTCCACATTAGAATCTGATGCAGTGCCCCATAGCTACACTCCATAGCACCATATTGGTTTCAAAAGAGACTTGTACAATAAAAGTTTGCAATCCAGACTCAGGGTAGAAATTCTACCAATGAGCCAATGTATCTGAGCCAATTTTAGCTTCATCTGAGTCAGCTTTGCTTCAATGTAATTCTTCTACGTAAGTCATCGATCAAGATGTATACCAAGGTATTGCACATGCGAATGTTCCGGAACAATTTCGTTATTGATTCGAATGAGGGAACAAGTATCCCTTCGCAGTGTGAACGTTATATGAACACACTTTTGTTCGTTCACCTTTATTCTCCATAATTTCTACCATGCATTGATTTCCGAAATCACGAGTCTAGATGAAAACATAATCAAGAGGTTTTCAATAATTCTCGAAACCATAACAATCGCCGAGGTAGTAGATCAAAAACAATTTGGTGGTTTTTGTTTGGAAACGGCAAAAGAGTTTGTTGCACTGTACGAGTGGTACAATATCCCCCACCTACACTTCACAAAATTCTGACTCATGGCAAGGATATAATTGAAAAGTGTATTTTTTCCTGTAGGCCGAAGAGGCTCAGGAATCTCGTAACAAAGACTATAAAAAATGTCGCCTTAGACACTCTAGAAAATGCAGTCGAATTGCCACGAACAAAGAAGATATTACGCACCGAATGATGGTAACATCAGATCCCATGATTTCACATTTGACGCCTTCATTTAGCCAGAAAAAGCATAATCTTATAAGCGACGAAGTTATGGCTCTTTTATATTCTAAAATTAAAATAAAAATAGATTTAAAATAAATAATAAATTAAAAATTAAAAAAATAATTTAAATTTTTTTGTTAGTTATGTAAAAAACGATGTAAGTAACGATCGACATTTCTCGAGCTTTCATTATTTTGGTTACTTTTGTGTATTACTATATAGATAAAACTAAATTTGAGATGAAATCGCTACATTTTTCGACAAATATATTTTTTCCTCACCTCAATACAAAAATCGCCAGTGTGTGGCATCCCAAAGTCTATTTTGGAGTTACTCGACGGCGTACAGGACAGCGCCAAGACGTTATTTGGGGACAGTGGAGTATCCAAATGTAATGATCCTCTTGAGCATCGGCGCAATGTAGGTTGTATTTTACTGTTTTATTCTTACTACAGTGGTAAGTGTTCTAATGAAATTATGGAACTTGTGCCTGTTACTTGTACTTGTTGCTGTTACTCGTTGAGCGCGCATCCACTTGTTGGCCAGTGAATCGCACTACGGATAACAGGGAGAATTCGGTTTTTTAGTAGAAAAGTTTGTATATAGAATAAACTCCCTCCAGAGGACTTTTCTGTCACTTTCAGTGTGGAAAATTTAAATCGGATGTCCACAAACACTACTCCCTCTTTCCTCCTTCCCATTTATTTGCTGTTACTATTCGTGCCATATTACAATTGCCATTATTAACTTAAAAAACAGTTTTTTTTTGCACAGTTTTCGCAGAGTTACAAATGCTGTTACTATGACTATTAACATACTTGTGGGTTGATAGAGAAGAGACATGTTAACCCTCCTACTTATTGGAAAAATTCAGATAGATTATGAACATTTTTATTGAAAATGCTGGTATATCCTTCTTAAATAAGTATTTTTGGATTACTTGTTGTTTGGATTTGTATTACAGTATTAACTTTTATACTTTTGTAAGATTTGAAGGTATGCTATCAAAGAAATCTTACATGGTTTTACAGGTTTTAACATCATTTATAGTTCACATTTGGCTCTCGTTTGTCCTGCCAACTAAACTTTATGATGAGATTTTGGTGTTAATATCATTAAAAAAAACATATAAAATTACTCACTATTGAAATAAACTCAAATATGAATTACAGACCAATTTCTTTAACATCTTATCACGGCTATAGTCAAGAGACTTTAATAATTTAAGATATATTAAAAATAAGGATTACAAATATATAAATATAAATTTTATTTTAAATTTATGATGTAGAAAATTTATAAATCCACTCACCTAATAAAACTGTGCAGTGGCCACAAATGAAAGGAAATTTATTTTACATTTCAGCACAGCTTGTGCATATTGATATACATTAAAATATATATGAAAAGCTTCCTTCATATATGGATTTCTATGTTGTATATGTTTAGTGCATAAAGCACTTACAAGTTATTGTATTTGAATTGTATGTGTATGTTAGCATTTTGTATCTCCTGGTTTATTTATGTCGGTATGTTTAAATGCACTTCATACTTATGTGCACTTCAAACCCATACAAGCATGCGACACTTTAGCATTTGTTGAATTTTTTTCAACACATTTCTATTTTTAATAATGAATCAACAACATCATTCTGTCATGACCACTGTCAATGCTTTGAAGTTATACAGTTGAGATGAAAAGTGAAATGCTGAACTACGTGATCTTTTAAAAGAATAATAGCAAATTTCTCTCTATCGGGGAAAGATTGATGTTGCATTAAAAAAAATATCCTTCTTGTAAATTGTACGACTTTAATAAAATAGTATAAAGACTGTGTTTTTACATGAAATGTTTTTTTCTTGCCTTAAGAGCAAAAACATTAGTTGCCCACAAATGGTAAATTTTAATAAAATTTTGTGGAATGGTATTGTAGCAGTAGACATTAAATCGAAACCAATGATGCAAAAATATTTTAAAATATGCGAACAAAACGCATAAGATTAAAAATTTGTCAGTATAAAAAATTATACGCCAAAAAATGAATTATTGGACGTGATTGTTGGGCCGTTTGTTTTCAAAGATGAGCGGTAACGTTCAATGGATCACGCTATCGCGAGGTGCTGACAACTCAATTTTGGCCTATTATTGATGATATGAATATCACTGACATGTATTTTTAACAGGACGGTGCCACATGTCACGCACCTAATAAAACGATCAATATTTTTTTTAAGGCAACAATGACTATTTAGTCAAGTACCAAGTCTTTAGGAAAGGGATAGGGAGGAGATGAGATAGATGGTGAAAGATTAAGGATAGTTACGGAAATTAACTGTCGTATAAGGCAGCACAGTGACCAGTGACCATGCCCTTATCACTAAGCAGCCCCACCGACAGTCAATTTTTATTTGTAGTGAAAACAACGAAGGTCTTTGTTGGGAATCGAACCCACAACCCCCATTCTTGTAAACTAGTACACTACCTACAAGCTTACAGGGGCACCTATGGTAAACCAAATTTCCTGATGGCATAATTTAACGACAATCAGCAGTTAAGTGGCCAGCTACATCGTATGATTTAATACCACTGGATTATTTTTTATGGAGCTGTGTTAAGGAGACAATCGAATCGATTTTAGCCTTAAAACTTAAAATTCAAAATATCACCACCATTTAGCCGAAAATGATTAAAATCTTTGATGAAAGAATCGACGTCTGTCGGCATGAACGTGGTGGATATTTGCCAAATATTATTCTTCATTCAAAATTGTCGAGCTTATCTAGCAGATATTGAAGCAATTCTTCTTTCTCTAAACGTAATTTTAGAATATTTCGTAATTACCTACTTAAGGTGCGTTTAAATAACCGATTCTGCAATCTTGGTTATTTTTGTTAAAGATTTTAAACATGTTTAAGTCGCGTATGATTTAGATCTATTCACAAAATTGGACTTTCAAATACCACGAAACTTATTGAAAGCTTCAAATTATAATTATAATATTATACTACTTGAACTATTATAATTATAACATGATACAAATCAATAGCTCTATAAAAACCTGATAAACTATTTAATTAAAAGTAGAACAAAAGGATAGTAATAAGAGCATTACAATCAAAGAACAAAAACAGTCTTCTAAAATATGAGAACAAGCTTTCAATGTGTTATTTAAAAAATAGGGTACTTTTTAAAGAGGTATAGAAGTGTTTTGCAATAAAATATATATGAATTTTTTTAAATTGCCATGCAATCCATCTACTTTATTCGAAAGATAATTTTCTGGCATTATAATTAAAATATGACTTCTGGCATATCACCGTCACGGCTAGATTAAACATTGTCTAATCTGGAGGTCTAATTCTCAATGGGATTTTCGAACATTTATGGCCGTATATGGAGCATAAAGCCGCGACTGTTGTCCTCCAAGTGATCGCTTTGGGCTTGTCGGCGTGGACTAGCGACTTTACATATCTCCACTAAAATTACTGTAGCGCACCATGTTAGCGACCAATTCGCATATCCGAAACGTTTTCATTATTAAATCAATTGTGTAACGTATTGTTCTGTCTTGTTGAAACCGCAGCTGCTGCATATTATGGTTGTTCAGTTGATAAAAAAGCCAGTCATCATTATTAACTGGAACGTTCTAACTGCCATCGTTTTTAAAGAAGTAAGCAATAATTCCACCAGTCTATAAACCACATCAAGTAGTCAGTTTTTATGGATGTAACGGTGTCTCAACATATCTTTGAGGATTATCATCACTCCAAATATGGCAGTATTGTTTATTAAAGTATTATTAAAAAAGAGCTTATCGCTAGACAAAATTCCCCAATGAAATTGAGATCAAGTACTTGGAACAAATTTATCATTTTCAAATTAAAGATTGCATAATTTGGAAGCATTGCTCAGGCGTCAGTCTACTGATGCTTAAATGTTGAAACAAAATAAACATATATTCAGTTGGCAGTGGACAAAATGGACGCCAGTTAAAAAAGTATTGTCATCTTAAAGTTCTATAAAAAAATACCATCTATTTACAGCAACTGTTAGAGATTTTATAGACATTCACTATAAAAAGATTTGACATTTGACATTCGTTAAAATTGTATGTTCCCTTTACATCAAAGGTTAGTAATAAGGTAGATATAATACAATGTATATCCATTTTAACCACTACTGCACTTATTGTAATTTAAAAAAAAGCTTAAAAATATACGAATATTGTAGTTTTATTTTATGTTGCTTATTTTCCTTTATTTTTTTTTATTTTATTGTTATTTTCCTGAATTTTACATGCACTTAAATCTTAAAAATTTCCAGTTGCATTTATTTCTGTTAAATTGGGTGAGTTGAATTTTAAATTCATCTTAAGATTATTAACGAAATAAAAACCAGAAAAATTTCGCGAAGTATATTTCAGCATAAAAGCGAAATTATAAAAGCAGTTACTTTTACCAAATAATGGAAGGAAATATTAGTAGAGTTAAAATTTCGATAATAAATTGACTGGACATCAAACAAATTAACTTAGTTCAATAAAAAATTCAATACTTATTATAACTGCGGTTATATAATTTAAATTTAATCTCTTTCGTTTCATTTTACTCTATCTATGACTTATGGTAAATTTAATTACAGATGAGTCTATTTATTTCTTTTGATTTCACAAGCCTGTATTACTTAAAGTTGCTTTTAATTTTGCCATGTTGTTACAAAGATGCTTAGTTCAAGGTATAAAAAGATAACTATCACAAAAAAAGTAAATTAAAATGAACTATTGTTTTAATTTTCAAATTATAAAGTTTCTACAAAATCTTATTGAACACTCAATAACAACAATATACTACAGTAAATTTCCATGAACTAAGATTAACAATCACAAAATAAAAACAACTAACACAGAACAAAAGACGCACAGGAGCAGACGCCTACACTGAATGATAATAACAACCTCATGCCATGAATTGCAGCTTTATAGTAAATGCTACAACCACTCAGAACAAAAAATAAAGGGTCCCTGTTTGGACAATAGACTGAGTTTAATTGTGAACATGATCCAATGCAAATATAAATGTTAATAGAGCACTAAAGTGGTAAAGTCACCCTCGTGTGTTCTTTGTCTGTAAAAGTAAATAACTCGTCTAAATAAATCATGTAATTTTATATAAAACCATAAAAGTTGTGTGTCATAATTTTACAATAAAAGAGCTTAAACGAAATAGTTATCCAAGAAAAATACGTAACATTATGTTTAGGTGTGCCTTGTTTCTGAAGAAATGATATGTTGTTGTGAAAATTAATAAAAAAAAAATCCGTAAAAATTCCGCGGCGTGTTTAAGTAAAATTAAAATTTAATTTTTTTAACTTTTTACAGCGGACATAGTAATAAACTATTATTTGAATATGCCGTTACTATTGGGACACATATTAATTTTGATCTCTTCTGTACTTGCTTTTAAAGTGATGTGTCAAAATGTGCTCTTCGTAAATATGACTATAAGTCTATTGTATACTGTGAAAATGAAGTAACGATCGGAATTCCCCTAATTAAATTTCTGTTTCCGATATAGCAGACATCGCAGCATATACACACTGCAGAAATTTTAAGTCTGCAAATGGCGGTTTAAGAGATAAGGTAATTTTCATCATAATCACAGTCTATATGAAACACTGTTTTAATTCCAATTTTAAATTTTTACATTTGTGCAGGCACAAAAATAATTAGACTTGAAATATGTGAAAAAGCCAAGTACGTGAAAACCATACCACTATTGGGATATCCTTTAATTTAAAATTAAATTTTTCTTACTTCTCAATACACCGAACGTAGTTTTACTAAGAGTGTGCGAATTTCCCGTATCAGCTTATCATAGAACAACAAATAAATAATGGCATCATTACGATTTCGGAATGTCCATCACTTTTTAGTGTGTTTTGTCATAGCGCCTATAATAATACACCTCCTGTAGAAAGTTCTAGCCTATTTGTTAGGGTGTGAGAGCTGCGACAGACTAGAAGGACCTAGCTATCTGCTCTAATTAAGTAAATTCTTTTCCTATTGCTTAATCCGTCTACTTTAAATGAGAGCTTTACTAATTACAGTCCTCTAGCTAAGCCTAAATAAATATTTACTTTGCATATAAAGTGCTATATTTAATGTAAATTTATATTACTAAAAATATTCTTAAAAAATTTGAGAATCCAGGCTTTTATAGTTCTTCCTTTGAACTGTGCTCATTTTGCTTATTTTATGCGGGAGATACTATGCCTATTGTGTAATACAATTAGGCTTACGCACATTGATGAAGGGGTTACTTTTTATTTGAAGCAATAAGTTTTCTAAAAATTTAAAAGATGTTGGCATTAAAGTTAAGTATTTAAAGGATATTTTTTAATTGGCTTAAAAGCCACCTTTATGTACATATAGATTTGGATGTAAAGCAAACAAATACTGACGCCCTTCTGATGTGCATTTAAAACAGTTAACTTGTATTCTTTATGACTTTTAATAAAGAGCTTTAACTTGGTTATGTAGTTTGTTATATTGTGGTCCATTTAGTTAGTTCTCCTTCCTTTGCTTTAACTTGTTTAGCTTCTTAGCACAAGAACTTATTTTTTTAAATCTCAAAAATATTTTATAATTAATGGTTAGAGTAGTAATAATTATGAATTTGATTGTTGTACTCTAGATTAAATTCTAGCTGCTGATAATATGTTTTGTTATCATTATTATTATTTTTTAATCTATGTTTATTTGGACTAGATTTCTTTAAAAAATAAAGATTTTATGATATTCTCATAAAATATTTATGTTTAATTTTTTAATAGAAATGTTGCATATTATTGACACTCCAGAGCACAGTAGAATAAATTATAAGCGAGACGTCGAAAATTGCGCGCATGCGTATAGGCATATGTTGACAAAACATAAACAAAACAACCTTTAGTAGGCATAATACTCCAACATAAGGAGACAGTTTTTACTCAAAGTAAAGTTTTCCATAACGAATTTTTCAATATTTATAAAAATTATTAGTTCTGTTTAGAATATAAAAATAATGTTGTGTTTTGTGCTTAATTTTCAATTTTGTTTTTATATTTTTGTTTTACTGTGTATTTTTAGTTTCCTGATAAAGAATACCGATGGTGTTCGAAATATTGAAAAAAAAGAAAGAAAATAAAGAATACAAATAAAAAAGACAACAAGGAGAAGAAAAGAAAAAAAGAACAAAATTTTTTTTCTTTACAAAATCTGATTTAAAAATTAACAAGAGTTTTTTTATTTAAATCAGAAGAGTGACCTGTAGCCCAAAAAAATAGAAGATATAAAATATTTATTATTAAAAAAATATATATTTTAAATGTATTACTGCTGGGGAAAGCATATACATATGACAATTTCACTGCTGATACATTTTGTATAGAAAATTTAAGAGTCTTATATTTTAAACCGAATTGATTAATTGAGAGTTTTTATTTTCAATCTTTCTACATTATTATCTTATTATTGTTATTATTTTTTATTATTATTCATTTAATAAAAATAAAAATAATTATTATATTAATTAAAGTTGTTTTATATACATATATATCACAGGGCCCTTCTACTCTAGTATAACTAACCCTATTGTATTAAATTGGTGGCTAAATAAAAAAAATTAACTTTGAAATTTATTATTATTAATTTTAGTTACTTCAATTTATCAGCATTTTTAAATGAGTAAATAATTTAAAGCCTCTGCAATATAGGAAACTGAGGTGATTTTAACACAACATAAATTATGTGGACGTGAGTATATTAGAAACTGATAGAAAACTGATTGGTGTTTATGTGTCCCGGTATGATGTTTTATAATGATAATCATTTACCAGCATAAAAAGTATAAGATTCGCTTAGCAAAAGGTAAAAGTCTGTAACGTGTATATTATTGTGAATTAAGTACAAAAATACATCTGCGATACAAAATAAAACTGAAAAAATAAAAAATATTAAGTATAAAAATTTTTACTTAAAAAATATAATTCGACTTTCTAGCACTCTTTCTGGCACCAAGTCAACAAAATGACTTTAAATCCTATGATGATATCTTCTGCAATATCTTTCAAAAACTTGTTTATCTTTTCTACATTAAAACGGGATTTGTTCAAAGGAAACAGTTAAAAGAAGTGAGAATATCTATCGTCAAAATAGTTTTCTTGCTCAATATAATCTTTGCTAGATATTACATTTTGAGCATTACTCAGCGCTGCTAGATTCAACCACAATTTCAGTTTTGTTGAATTATATTAATAGACCTTTATTCACATCCCGACTATTTGTTACAGCGTGAAAACATTTTAGAAGACCTGGCGTATGTAGTTATTTCCTGCTATTGCAAAACTTTTAGAAGACCTAGCTACATAACTTTTTCTTATGAATTTTAGAAGATATGGCGTGTGTAGTGCTTTCCTGCTAATGTAGAAATTTCAGAAGAGATGGCGTATGTGGCTCTTTCCTGCGAATTCCCAGTACAAGGTGGATGGGTGGGTTGTTTATGTGTGGTAAAAGAAACTGATTCAGCGTTTTCATTCACATTGGGTAGACAGCAAGACTTGCATATCATGGACTCTTACATTTGTAAATACTTGAATGAGTCATTTGTAAGATAAAATATAAATTCATTTTTTTTTTATTTTTATTTTTATTAAAGATAAGTAGCACTTCAGGCAACAATGCCTATTTTGTCAAGTTCCGTGCTACATTCTTTAGGAAAGGGATAGAAAAGAGATGAAACAGGTGGTGAAAGTAGAAGGATAGTCGGAAATTAACTGCCGTATAAAGACAGCACAGCGACCAGTGCCTTCATCGCTGAGCAGCCCCACCGACAGTCAATTTTTACTTTCGTAGTGACAAAAAAACCAAGGTCTTCGTTGGGAATCGAACCCACAACCCCTATATTGACAAGCTAGTACACTGCCTACTAGCTTACAGGGGCACCTTTATAGGGCTCGAAAGATAATTTAAATCCACAGATCACAATAGAATATTGTTTTATAAGCTAAACATTACGGATATGTGTTCTATCTAAATGTTTAGAAAAATCATTAAAAGATAATTTGTTATCTAGCATAAGATGCACTTACTTCAACTGTATTGAAAAATCTTTCTTTTAATTTATAGTTAACGAAGACCTACATCTTTCATTTCCTAGCATTTTCCGCTTTAGTGAGAAGGACACTAAAACGAAACTGGTATCTTAATTAAAGAAAAGCCTGTAATTTAACATGGGTTTGGATACAAGGGAGTCAGATGACATTATTTAAGCATTCTGTGCTCATTCAGTGCTCTGTATTTTGCATCTGAAAAAAATATTAATAATTTATGTAGATTCTTAATAATTCTCAATCAGTTTAGTTTTTATCGATCAAAATTTATATACCAGCTCTATTTTTGTATATATTAAAAGCAATTGGCAAAAAAATTCCTGTAGGGATACGATGAGAAAATATCTTGTGCAAGTCCAGGCTACTTGTGAGAGTTACGAGTAGAAAGATCTCTTGTTCAGTAATGTCCCTTATTCGTACTTTGCACTAAAAAGTAACGAATTATGGATGCATGAATATATGGTTATTAAACTGTGTCCAATTTTTATGGTTAAAAAAGCAATCGAAATGCTTCAGCGCCTTTTTTATTATTATCCTTCATTGCGCAAGTGGCATTGGGTACAGTCATGTTTAAATTATAGAAAATTTTTTTAAAAACGGGCCATGTTAATTTTTTTTTAATTTACAATATTTGATTATTATTTTTATTCGACCTTTTATATCTTAAATAAATATGTCTTTTTAATTTAATTTAACAATATATTTTTCCAATATTTTACTTTCCTTTGGAAAGAAGAAAAATATATTGCTAAAGACCGTTAAAAAGATTATATTATTTATTAGTAATATTTTCGAAAAATTTATGCTAATATTATTACAATGAAAATGAAATTTATTTGTTGATTAAAAAAGTCGTCATTAATATTTCAATTTGTTTCCAAAATCTTATTGCACATTACTACTGAATATTTAAACTCAAACTCCATTTCATACAGTATTCATTAAGAACGCTAAAGAAATTGTTGGTCCGGCTGTTTATACTCTCAGCTTTAGAAGAAAATCAGGTAAAATATATTCAATTTTATGTAATTTTCTCGCACCCAAAAGTGGGTAAAAATCTCAAAAAACAATAACGACCACCAGACAATGTAACCAGCAATTTGCACAATGAATTCCTTCTTTATTACTTATACATTTATTTTGGGAATTAATAATAATATACTTAGAAAATATTATTCTAACCTTTCATAAAATCTAACTCTTGATATTATATTTCTTAAGATTTAACCAAGGGGTATTAAAGCAAAATTTTACCTCAATTTAAAATTAAAATTTACTGTAGAAAATTGTAATTTTTTATGACGAAATTTTAAGAAGTACATTACAGCTAATAATACAATAAGTGTTCATTCTTTTTTATTTATATTTGTTTTGTATTGTACAGATGGCACTTTAAAATTTTATTTCAATTTTCCATACAAGTGAAGAGAGTGCTATTATAAATTTTCTACTTTCTATTTTTTCTTAAGTTTTTATTTTAAAATTTTTTTTTCTTATTTTTTATTAAATATGGGAAAAACAAGAATCTAAAATGCAATACGAGTGGTTATTTTAGAAAAAAAAAAACAAAAAAAAAAACAAAAAAATAAATTCTTGGCAGTTAAATTACACATTAAGGAATAAAATGTTGTATAAAAAAAAAATGAATAAAAATATATGTATATAAAACTATTGTATATGCTTATGTAAAGCGAAATAAGAAAAATATCCGAGGACTATAACAAAGAAAAAAAAAGTTGGTTATTGTTACGCGCGTACATTTGCTTCACACAAAAATTACAAAAAACGTATATATTCGTAGCACAGATCTTTCACTTTGGTTTATGTAACGCGAATAAGCATACGAATGAGGGTTTAGTATTTTTTTTTTAATTCTATTTCTTTTATTATTACGTAACAGGCAGAGATGGAAAACTATCTTAATATTAAACAATTCTCTTTAAGGATATACACGTTAATAGTGCTATAGCTAGATTCCTTTACACATAAATACTTAACGACATTCTCACAAAACATTAATTATTCAAAATGAAATTATATAAATATATATGGCTATTTTACTACTACTCATACAGATCATCTGTGTATTTCAGTGTTGCATGGAAAACTCCAGAGATTTACATAGGGTTTTTCAATAAGAACTTTGTTTTCAAAACTAAATGTTTTGACGTTTAGTTTTCTGACGTGTTCGTAGTGGATGCATTGGCTATTGTTACAATGAATTCAATTTCGCACGAAAATAGCATTAAAATACTTAAAATCCACTATGACATTCGTGATATTAATGGACGACATAATCGCCCTTCTGAGACCGCTAAAATTTGACTGTGTAATATGAGCGAGCACCAACGCTTGTTCCACCAGCTCGTTCAACAGCAAAAATCGCAGCCGTGAGCCACAGTGTTGCAGCAGATATAAATTTGTCAATTCCTCGGCGTTCTTAACAACTGGTGCTATCCAAAACCACCACATGGAAAATTTGGCGTAAGGATTTGACTTTTTTTAAAGAGAAATAGCACTTCGGACAACAATGCCTATTTAGTCCAGTACCGTGCTATATTCTTTAGGAAAGGGATAGAGAGAAGATAAAATAGGTGGTGAATGTAGAAGGATAGTCGGAAATTAACTGTCGCTTAAGACATCAGAGCGACCAGTGACCATGCCTTTATCACTAAGCAGCCCCACCGACAGGCAATTTTAATTTTTGTAGTGAGACCTTGGATCTTCGTTGGGAATCGCACCCACAACCCCCAGACTGACAAGCTAGCACACTACCTACTAGCTAACATGGGCACCTTTGAAGCCTTACAAGGTTCAACTGGTGCAGAAATTCAAGCCGACTGATCATACACATCGCCGTAAATTCGGTTAATTTATTCAGGAACAACCGGTTGGTTTTTCTGAAAAAATCATTTTTTCAGCCGAAACCAATTTTCACTTAACAAGCAAAATTGCCGCATTTGGGCTTCTGAAAACCCTAGAGCGATTATTGAGCAACCTTTGCATGCTCAGCTGTATGGTTTTTTTTCGTGCATTTTTTTGCGAATATGAGGCTAGAAAGGTCAATGGATCACGCTATCGTGAAATCGTCACAACGCAATTTTGGCCTCTTATTAGATATCACTGACATGTGGTTTCAACAAGACATGTGGTGTCACACAGCCAATGAAACGATGAATTTATTGCAAACCATATTTCCCGATCGCTTAATTTCACGACAATCAGCAGTTAATTGGGCAGCCAGATCGTATGACTTAACACTATTTAATTATTTTTTGTGGGATTGTATTAAGGACAGAGTCTATGCAGAGCTAATCGAATCGATTTCGGACTTAAAACTCCAAATCCCTGAGGCGATTATCGAAATAGGACCGCCATTTTGCAAAAAAAATGATTAAAAGCTTTGATGAAGGAATCGACATCTGTCAGCGTGGTCATGGTGGACACTATCAGGTTTCATTTTGCATTCATAATTGCTAAATTTTTCTCTTAATAATACAATAAAATTTTAAGCATCTTAAACTAAATTTTTGGTTTTATTTTATTTTAGAAGACAAACTTCTTGTTGAAAAGCCCTCACGTCAAATTGATTAAATAAGAATTATATTACACCAGCACAGCAAAAAGAAGCCAAAACTCTAAACCATTTTATACAATAACTCTGTAACCATTGAAACCCTATTTTTACCTTCCTGTCAGTTGAAGAGAATCTAGTGTAATTAAAGCAGATTAACTTAATAATGATCCAAAAAAATAAACTTTTTATTCGTTTTAAATTTAAAGACGCAAGTTAACATCCGTCGTATTTATGTTTTAAAAATATTCATTAATTTTTTGGGTTAATTTTATTTTAACTTAATTGGATTTTTAGCGTGGTGTAAGATTCAAAATGTTATGATTTTCAAAAGTCCAGACACAGTTTAAAGGCATATTTTTTTGGTTGCGCATACGCCGTGTCCAACGTGCGATAGAATCCACATAATCTTGATTTTGTTTGGATTTTTTATGTAAACATTTCTAATTTTTTATCGCCTAAATAGACGAAAGGCCATCGAAGACTATAAAAAATTGGTTTGGGTTTTGGGTTACAAATTTGGAAGTTGGAGTAGTAATTGTGAAGTAGAACGTATCCAATGATCATACCATCTTCGTGTACAACAGCAAAGGAAGTGATGCCATTTGCTCTGATTCCATCGGTGAATAAAATTTTCCATCCAGCAGTGTTATAGAAAGTTTGTCTATATATTAATGTTATTACTCTAGATTGGGATAAACAGAAAAGAGGAGATGTCATGGCGGTTCGGAAAAACATTTATTTTTTTAATTCTTAGCGGTTTATTTCAAATTTTAATTTTGGTAGCTATAGATATTTTTATATTGACAAATGAAAATCTTTGGAATTAATTTCAAAGTTAGGAAGAGATTACGTGATAAGATTTCCATCTGTACCTGACTATGGAGCCTTAATCAGACGGTGGTGAAACCACTGGGAATGAGAAGCAAACGTTCATCACGCCCTAGGAAGCCGAAGAATAATTCTAGCAACAGGTCTTTCCTAGTTGCAACTTTGATGATTCCAGAGCAGGGATGCAAACCACTACTCTTTGCTGAAGATCTGGAGACTTTCCAACTCCTGTCCAGAACACATGTCTAGCATGCTCACTGGACTGGATCATTTACCTGTGGGTGAATGATTGAGGTTGGCCATAAGGCCATATAGGGCCTTATGTTACAGTTAAATGTCTAAAGAGACAAATAATGGAACTCTGCGAGCCTACTGATTCCCGTGGAAATAACGTGGAGTGTACAGTTGTACCCCTGCTGACTTCAGGGGACTGGGCTCCCTTTTTCCCGCAGTTGCACAGGTCTAGATAGTCGAGCGTTCTATAAAGACCATAAATGTGCCCCCAGGGCGGAGTTAGGAAGAGATATCGATCTTCAATAGATAGCATGCCCCTGTTGGCTAAGAAAAGTTTTTATAATTGTTGTCATATTTCTAATATTTCGTTGTGTTGTTTTATGTTAAAAATATGGTTTTCTCTAACTATAAGTCGTGATCATTCCTTATGGTTTAGGTACACGAGTGATTACTATATTTAAATTATAAGAGTTGAGCACCTGCGAAAGTTCAACAGTCTTAAAAATTATTTGGCTGCTAGAATCACATGCCAGCAGTAACATTTATTTATTTAATATACAACTTAAAATAATGTACAGCTCTGCAGTTACAAGAGAAAGTTGGAGACAACTTTTCTATTGTTATTTTTGCAAATGCATTCAAGAAATAAAATTATTTTATACAGATCCTAATGTGCAAACAGATGTGAAAATGTTTTCCTTGCACGGTTAAAAATTTAAGCTAATAATTTAAAAGGATTTCAGACAATTGCATCAAACACGTTCTAATATTGTTGAATTTTTAATTTTATTTAAGGGAAAATATAAAATCGGAAGAAAATATTATACTAAAAAATATGCTAAATACTTAAGTAAAATGAAAAATTTCTTAATTATCTTTCGCAATAAAAATTTTGCTTATAGATATATTGTTGCTATTTTTGTTTTATTTTTTGTAGAAGGCCACCACGGTGTTGTAATATTTTTCATAAATTTTTAATAAATATAAAAATCCATCTTTTTTTCTTGTGTACATTTTAATATTATGCAGACTTCATCGCTATGAAAGAAGAGATAACTTCATATATTTTTACTCCAGTACTAAGTAGAAAGAAATGACGTTACATTATCGCAATCTCTATTCTCTAAAAATGTATGAAATACAATAATATTCAGTGGCTTTTTAAAAGTATTTTAGCTGCATTCAAATGTAAGCATTAGAAAAAGACAACAATGAAGACAACTTAGAGATGTTGTGGTATATGTAAACTATTCCTCTTATGCTTTTTATATGTATATACGAGTATTATTTTATAAATGCAGAAATACATTCGAGTGTGCACAATTTAAATAATTAAAGGGAATGAGGGGCCTGCAAAGAGGGCCTTAGTATTTGTATTTTTATTATAAAAAAAATTATTCTATTTTTAGATTCTGGTAATTGTACTTTTAATAGATAGATTTAAATAAGAATCCGTTTCCTAATCTTCAATATTAAAAATAGTTTTAGTACTAAACTTTTGCATTAAGCAACTAATTTAACATAAAAAAAACATTAAAATGGTAACTAGTCAAAAAAGTTGTTTTCCTTACAAATGCCTTACCTGTATCACTTATATGTATCTGTGTAATGGAATATTTTTCATAGCCTCTTCCTTACATCTAAATATATTTAATTTATATCCAGAGACTAAAGATATGGCAATAGTTTTCTGATTTGTAGCTTATGTTTTCTTTAAAAAAATCAACATCAACGTCCACGCCTATCTCACTTTACTCCACAAAGAAAAGTGTGTGTTTCCTTTTAACTAACTAGCTGATCTAATATTGTTAGAAAGATGATTTGTTTAAACCTAAAAAGAAAATAATTATCAGTAAAAAAGCAAACGAAATGACCTATTGTTTGATTTACAAACTGTGTAGTTTTCTAAGAAATATTATACACACAAAACAACAATAGCATGCTTTTAAGAAATTTCACGAAATAAGCTAAACAAGAGAAAATTAAAACAATTAGCACAGAACAAAAACAAAGCACACAGCTAAGCAGGCTCCCATACTAACTGATAATAACAACAACAATAGTGGGAAGATTTTAAGTAGAAGCAGCCAAGCAGGCGCCTAAACTAAATGATTATAGCAACATCAATATGGGGTGATATGAAAGTTGAATGCGAGAACAGCTTAAAACAACTATATAAGCACCTCTTGCTGGGTAAATGATTTAACGCAATCATGGTCGAGAAAAGACAGAAAAGTTACCATTTTGTTTATTTCGTTATTTTGTGATAAAAGAACTCAGTATAACAAAAGTTTTATTAAAATAAATAAACGTAACAATATTATCGAAAAAGGGTTAACTTCTTCCGCCATTAATAAGTGCCACCAAAATCGACAAAACTTTAAAACAATTAATAACAAAAGAAAACAAATAATTTGAAAAAGTAAACTTAATATATTAAATCTTTTAAACATGCATAACTATTTTATAATATTCTCACAAAATATTTATAATTTCAAAAACTAAAAACATAAAATATATTACTAAATCGAAAGCATATCCGTATAGCCATTTCGTTACTGCTTCTATAGTTCATGCCAAGTTTTGTATCTGTCGCAAGCTAAATTTATTAAATAAGAATTGTATTCAATCGCCAAAGAAAAAAAAATTCAATAAATACTTTTTACGAAACCAATGAGAAACCATTTTTAATTTTAATTTTTAATTTCTCTTCATTTTTCTACATAAGGGTTACCATCGGAAGCCATTCTGATGCATTCGAAATAAAAATTGTACGAAAGTTTTTTAAAAAATCGCAACATGCACGGGTAATGCATGAATAAAATAATTTCTAATAATACATTTTTATTAAAGCTTAAAAATTTTTCTGCAACTCGCCGCTAGATGGCGCTGTAAATTTTTTTAAAGCACTGTTCTATAAGGCTATGCTCGTTGATCCTAATTCTATCTTAACATTGAAACAGCAGCGATATAGCAACATAGTTTTTTCGGTGTCCTTACAATAAAACTGATTTCGACTGTAGTAGAAAATAATCAGTAATTTTTATTGTCCTCAATAATAACAAATTGTGATTGTGACTTTGACAGTGATTAGTGATTAGTTATTGGTGAGAAGCATTGCTATTCAGATTGTTTTCAGTGCTGGAAGTATAGTACCTATTCTTCGTTTGTTTATAGGCGCTGCATCATACCAAATTAAACAATTGAATGTTATGCGATCGATACATGGCAGTGGCATTGATGAGTAATTATTAATATCAAATCGTGCTTTCCTCACGAATTGTACGGTGCAGCGATTGCCTCATTTAATTTTGCGTGCGTGCACGTGACTGCTTGGTGGACGTTGACTGTGAACACTCATATGGAAATTCGAGCATCAACAAAATATTTTTTAAATGCAGAATCATTTACTGCAAATATCTATACGGAAATACATAATATACGGATAATACATACGCCAAAAATATGAAGGTTTTTACTTGGCAGCCAAATGCGTAAGAGAGATTGCATATGTATTTTGTTTCATTGTAGGTCATTGCCTTCTATCTTCGGACGACTCATTTGTCACCAAACTTTGAATTCTAAGACGTTTTTGAAATGGCAAGAAAAAAACCTACATTGGAAGATCTACCAGAAATGCACGGCAAGTGTCAGGCAGTAGAGCTGCTGCAACATCCGAACAGCGAGACAGACAAAAGGAAACTAAACGAGTTAGAGCGTCCGCTTCAAGAGCTGCTGCAACACCCGAAGAGCGAGACACACGATAGGAAACAAAACGAATCAGAGCCTCTACTTCAAGGGCTTTTGCAACATCTGAAGTGCGAGATGTACGACATGAAGCACAACGCTCACGCCAGTGTCCATAAAGAACGAGGACCGCTAAAAAAACGCGGCGTTCAACTACGATAAAAAATACGATTACAAAATGCAACGTGATATCGTCATTGGTCCAATGGATAAAACTACCCGCGTTACGATAGATAAGTTTTATTATCACAAGTTCTTTTCATCATATAGCAAAATTATATATTAATTATAAAATAAAGTTTTTTAAAAAAATTTTTATTAAATAAGACCTAGTGCTTAAAATTAATTACTAAAAAATATTAAAAAAGGACAAAAATTATAACTATTATATATTAATTATATATTCATTAAAATATGATAATGATAAATATGATATGATTAGAAGATGAAGAATATTTTACAAGACATGTATGTGAATGTACAAAAGATTAAAAATAGACCCAACTACAAGACTACAGACTCGTGGAGAAATTATTTAAATTGAATATAATTGTAACTATTGAAAAATACAAGTTGGTCACCACTGTGGCTACAGCCCCAAGATTGTATGGACTTCCAAAAGTTCATAAAAAAGACATACCCCATCATACGACCTGTGCAGATACATAGTTAATATTCTGAAGTATAATTTCAAAGACGGAATAGAATTAAAAAATAAATTAACGAATATATTTCTCTCCGACGATGAAGTCCTTGTCTCATTCGACGTTATTTCCTTGTTCCCTGTTAATTTAGCATTGGATATAATCAACAATAAATGGGAAATAATCTCTTCATTTACAAAAATACCCAAGAAATTATTAATGGACATAATACTTTTTTGTATAAAAGAAAATAGATATTTTAAATATATTGACGTAATATACAAACAATTAAGAGGAATGCCGATGGGCTCCCCAGCATCACTATCATTGCGGATATAGTAATGGAAGAATTACTAGATAATGTGCTAGGGCGATTGAAACATGGACCAAAAGTGATTTATAAATATGTAGATGACTTATTCTGCATAACGAAAACAAATGATGTGAGTGAAACTCTTGAAGCCTTAAATAGTTTTCATAGACACATTTAATTCACAATGGAATTAGAGAAAGACGGAAAATTACTTTATTTGGATGTATTGTTCATAAGACAGGATAATACAATAACAACAGACTGGTATCAAAAATCTACTTCCTCAGGACGTATTATTAATTTTTACCTCAATCACTCAAAATACGTCAAAATTAACACAGCGCGAAGTTTCGCAAAACGAGTTTTTCAAATAAGTGACAAAAAATACCACAAAGAAAAAATAAAGAAAATAAGGAAAATTTTGCAAAGGAATAGTTTCTCCTTTATAATGGCGATGAACATAACAAAAAGTGCCGAGAAGGATCTCAACAACACACCGAGATTAAAACAGGAAATAATTTACAAATCTATGACGCATGTCCCAGGTTTCACAGAGAGGATTATTAGATCAGATATTTACGACGAGAAAAACGTCAATATTGCACTAAAAAGCGACTTCACTCTAAACATGCTGTTTTCAAATACTAAGACAAAAATAGACAAACTAGACAAATCTAACGTAGTATACAAAATACCTTGTTACGGAGATGGATGGAATAATTCTAATAAAGTGTATGTAGGAACGACAAAGTTGAAATTAAGGACGAGACTAGCTGCACACAAGTCAGATTATAAAACTAGAAAAGGAATAACTGAGCAAAAAACAGCGCTAGCAGCCCACTGAGCAATGAGTAACCATGCTCCCAATATAGACAATGCGACGATTCTACAACAAGAATATAACTATAAAAAGAGATACATAATAGAAATGTTGCATATTATTGACACTCAAGAGCACAGTAGAATAAATTATAAGCGAGACGTCGAAAATTGCGATATATGCGTGTAGGCATATATTGACAAAACATAAACAAAAAAAGCTTCAGTAGGCATAATACTCCAACATAAGAAGACAGTTTTTACTCAAAGTAAGGTTTTCGATAACGAATTTTTCAATATTTATAAAAATTATTTGTTCTTTTTAGAATATAAAAATAGTGTTGTTTTTTTTTGCGTATTTTTCAATTTTGTTTTTTAATTTTGTTTTTTAATGTTGTTTTTTTTAAATTTTTGTTTTAATTAATTAAATATAATTCTAATTAATATTTTGTTTTATTTGATAATTTTTTTATTTTTTGAATCGACCTTTTTATATTTTAAATAAGTATCTGTTATTCTAACTGTGACAAAGTTGATATTGGGACAACAAAGAAAAAACTTAAAACAAGATTAACTGGTCATAGATGTGACCAAAAATATAGGAATATTTCAACACAAAAGACATCCTTATCTTCGCATTGTAAGAAATATAATCATTATCCAAAGTTTGATGAAACATCAGTATTAGATATAGAAAAAAACTATAAGAGACGTTATATGTTAAAAATGTTAGAAATTGTTAATGTACCAAATGTGAGGAGAATAAATTTAAAAACAGACACAGACAATTTAGCGCAGAATTATAGGTACTTAATACAAAAGACACATAATTTTTTATAATTATTTCATAGGAAAGAATTTGTTATTTAATTTCCGTTTCCTTGTTTTTGTATGTTTAAGTATTTGAAATTTTAATTTTTGTATGTTTGTATGTATGATGAAAATTATTTTATATGTTTTGTAAAATGTTTTCAAAAAAATTTTTCTTTTCAAATTGTTATAATTTTTTGTTTTTGTAAAATATAAAAAATAATTTCCTGAAGAAGCTTTCCACAGGAAAGCGAAATATCAAAAAAAAAAAAATATATATTGTTAATTAAAAAAGACCGTTGAAAAGAATAACAGGTATTTATTTTGTTTTATTTAATTTAAATTGAAGTTCAATTCAAGAACTCTTTTTTGTTATTGGTAGAAACAATTCTGATTATTAACCGCTATTTATAAAAAAAACAATACGCCTAACAAATTTAGAATTTAAATGAAAAATCTTTAGAAAGTATACATAGGCCTACATGCAAGACATAAGGCCTTTGTAGTACTTTGTATTATGCTATAGTTATTAACTTTTTATAGTGTATTTCAATTTAGTACTGTTTAAAACGTGTATAGTGATATTAAGAGTAATAGAAAAATCTTTTAAATTCAATTTAAGATGTGCTTAAGGTCATATGTAACAGCTGAAATTCAGTTAATTCAAGCTGCCAATAATATAATTAGAGTTTTATGAAAACTTAAAATTAAGTGAATAGTGAATGCAGCGAAATAAAATTTATTTTTAATTATTTTTATTTTTAATAATGTAAACAACATTATCTCATGTTTTCTATTGCTTATGTTTTGTGATAAGTATAGTTTTTTATCTCCCTTTTTTTTTGTTTTTTGTTTTTTAAGAGTAGCAGCACACTTCAGGTAACAATGCCTATTTAGTCAAGTACCGTGGTGAAAGTAGAAGGAGATTTTACGGAAATTAACTGTCGTAAAAGACAGCGCAGTAACCAGTGACTATGCCTTCATCACTGAGCAGCCCCACCGACAGTCAATTTTTATTTGTAGTGAACAAAAAACCAAGGTCTTTATTGGCAATCGAACCCACAACCCCCAGTCATGTAAGCTAGCACACTACCTACTAGCCTACAGGGGCACCTTTTTCAGATTTCAAATAATTTAATATTATTATAATTATTCTGTAATCATCTGTAATCATCTGCATTCTGATTTCAAAATATATGTGAGAAGTTTGTTTCAATAAAAAATAAATTCTCTTGTCATTTCCTTCGGTGTGATCTGTCTTTTCTAGCTGTTTGTTTGGCAAACGCTTGCGATGTGCTAAAATCATTATCAAGCCATGTTCTGGATCGTACTGTTAATACAGTGCTTTTTCGGGTTTAGGTAGTTCTGTCATTAGGATCGTAGTTAGATCACCCACCACGGCTAATGTAATATTTCCATCTTTTTTTATTATCCAGACAGGTGTATCCCTCTGATGGTGTTTTTCTTTTGTTAGAGTGTATCTGAGGTCGTGTTTACCTTCTCCTTTATAATGTTACAGTTCAAAGTTTTTGTTTTGTAGATTTCTATGTTATCAAGAATGTCTAATCTTCGTCTTCCGCATGACCGTGAGTGTCCAGGTGTAATCCTAAATTGGAGTATTCCCTTTTTCGTTTCTATGAGCGTATGTGTTCTGTAAATCTTTTTTTCGTGCTCATCCAGTTTGTCCTGTAAGAGTATGTTTACAGTCACAATCAACTCTGTATACTCTGCTGGAATTGAATTTGTCAGCTGTTCCTGTAGATGTGCTGAGATTATGTTTTAGAGTGTTGCTGGTTTTTAATGATGTGACTATACCTTCAATGTGAAAAAGGTTACTTAATCTATATATTTCTGTTCCTGTATAAGTAAACGTGTGCCGTCGTGTTGTATCAACTGTTTATTCCCGTTTCTAGTGTTGTATTGTCTTAGAACTTTGTCGACAGTAGAGGGCTTGTAGCCGTTGTTTTTAACTCTGGTGTATCGAGTTCTTTGTTGTACTTATCTAGAGTTAGTGGGATTATCTTAAGTCTGTATATCATATGCCTAAATGCTGCTAGTTTATGTTTGGTAGGTTGGTTCGATGTGATGTGGACGGTTGTGTCTGCCGTAATTGGTTTTCTATAGATGTCAAATGTTATACTGTTAATATCTCATGTTATTCTGATGTCAAGATAATGCAAATTGCTGTCTTGTTTTTTTCCATTCTGTATTTAATGTAAGTATGGATTGTGTTGGTCTGTTCGGCGTTGTCTTGGTCGAAGATGTATGTGATGTCATCTACGTATCTATAGTAATGAAATATTCTGTTTGTTTTTCATTAATATCAGTATGTGTAGTAAATCGAGATATTGTATAACATTTCCAAGAAGATTGCGGAAGTTGGGTTTCCCATGCCGAGTCCGTCAGGTAATTTGTAAAAGTGGTTATTAAATCTAAAGTATTTTTGTTTTATTATCATCTTTAAAATGTCTATTTATTTTGGTGATGTAAGGATTATCGTAAAAATTATCTAGTGTGTTGCATAGGATAACTAAATTTTTTGTATTGAGGCATGTAAATCCGTGATGTCAAAGGAAATTGGTGACATATCGACAAGGTTTTGTGTATTACGCACCGTATATGTATTTTGTAAATTTACCTTTACTTTAAGTAGACGGTGAGGTGTTTAGCCATGCGGTATACTGGAACTTGTATGTAGTTTACAATGGGACTCATTGGTATGTTCTCCTTGAGTATTTTCCATTGTGCTTTGTGTGTTTTAATATTTGTATACTTTTCCTTTAGTAAACATTTTGCAGCGTTTTAATAGGTTGCATACTTCTTTATAGATAGAGTAAGTTGGGTCGTTTTAAACTTCAGTGCAATTAAATTAAACCTTAAAACTGAAAAAATATGTATATGAAATCTTGCATTAAGGCAAAATTATTTAATGTTTAAAAAAAAGTGTAAACCGTTTAATTTCTTAGTAGTCTTATGAAGTTATTAAGTTTCTTTAAATATAAATTTATGTTATTATTATGCTAGAATCCTTTAAACATAAATATGTTATAGTATTCTTTCTCATAAGATATTTATTATTTAAAAATTGAAATGTATTACTATGCTGAAAGCAAGTCCATAAGGCCACTTCACCAATGCTTACATAGATCATCAGTGGATTTCACCTCAAATTTTGTATAGAAAATATGAGTTTTATATGTCAAGCCAGTATAATTATATAGAAATTTTATTAAACCAATAAAACAAAACTAAAAAAAAAAATTTAAAACACAAACACAGTAACCACAATTAACGTAGATGAACCTAAAAATGTTACCAAATAATACATATTTCACTTTAAATATATTTGTAACTGTATCACATGTATTTAGTTATCAACTAGCGGTAGATGAGCTAGTGTGGTCACCAGTATAGCAAAGCAAAGTAATTGCATAACACAAGTGTTACATAGTAGTACTACATAATTTAATCAACTCACTAATGTAACAATAGAAAATGTGAAATTTTTGCGCGTGAAAATTATAATAAAACAATCGTGATCGATAGCTATTACAGATCATAACTCCTAGTAACTAAATTCTTGGCCTATTGCTTAATATATCTACTTTAATTAATGGCTTTACTAATTGCACTCCTCTTGCTAAGTCTAAATTATTATTTACTTTGCATATAAAGTGCCACATTTAATGTATATTTTTGGAGCTGCTAAGCACTTTGTTACTAAATATCTTCCTCTAAAATTTTAGATTTCAGTTTAAAATTTTATTTCAATTAGGCTGACGCATATTGTTCGAAGCAATAAGTTTCCTCAAAATTTTAAAAGTGTCGGCACTTAAGTTAGGGATTTAAAGGATATTTATTAATTTGCTTACCTTTATGTATATACAGGCTTAGATGGTTTGCAAAACAAACACTGATTTCTATTATGCATTTAAAGCAGTTAACGGTTTCTTTATTTAAAGTCAGTTTCTTTTTAGTTTGTTATATTTTAGCACATTTAGTTAGTTCTCCTCGTTTTGTTAACTCAAAACTTTAAATTGCTTTGTTTCATAACTCAATCTTGAAAATTTAAACTTGCAAATTCTTTTATAAGTTCACATAAAGCTTTAGTAAAGTTTGAAAAATTTGCAAAAATATTTTATAATTAATGGTTAGAATATTAATAACAAAGAACTTGATTGTTTTCTTACTCTGCGTTTTATTCATTTAAATAAATATAATTATTATATTTATTATTTATTATTATATTTTTATTCATGCATATATATCACAGGGCCCTTCTACTCTAGAAAAAGTAAACTCTATTGTATTACACTGGCGGTTAACTAAAATACTAATTGTTGAAATTAATTATATTAATTTATTAATATTTTTAAGTATGTAAATTGTTAAGGGTCTCAGCACTACAGAAAATTGAATTGTTTATTCTCTTTACTGCGCCCAACTTAGTAGCAATCTTTCAATTTATACTAAAATAATCGTTCTTCTAACACAACACCAGTGATGATGGCGTTTGAGTGAGTATATCGAAAATTTGGTGTTAATGTGTCATTTACCTTTATAAAAAGTTAAAGAATCGAACAGCAAAAGGTTAAAAAACTATAATAAGTATATTACTGGGAATAAAGTATAAAATATGCATCTGCGATACAAATAAAAATTGAACAAATTAAAGAGAACACAAATTTGCTTAATTTTTCTACATTTAAAGAAAATTTTAAAAAACCGCCAAAATGAGTGAAACTATGCATCGCCAGAATTGTTCTCTTGCTCAATGAAATCTTCACTAGAGCTTACATGTTGAGCATTACTTCATGTTGAGAATTACTAAGTCCAATTCCATTAATAAACCTTGGAGTTTATTACTTAACTGCCTTCCCGCTCAAAGCATTTAAAGCATCTAGAAGAGTTGCCTTATTCATAATCTGATTATTTGTTACAGCGTGAAGAAATTTTAGAAGACCTGGCGTATGTAGCTTTTACCTGTTAATTCAGAAATTGTAGAAGGCGGTAGACGAATCAGTGCGGTCTCCTGTATAACAAAGCAAAGTAATTACATAACACAACTGTTAGTAATGTAACAATAGAAAATGTAATATTTTGGCGTAAGTATGTGATTTGATTTACATCCGCGCCTGGCCATGGAGCCTTAATCAGATGGTGGTCAACCACTATGCATAATTTGTAACGTCATGCTCGTCCTAGGAAGCCGAAGCTATAATTCTATGCAACAGAACTTTCTAGTTGCAACTTCGATGATTCCAGAGCAGGGCTGCAAATCATCACTCCTTGCTTAAGAGTTGGAGACTTTCCAACTCCTGTCCAGAACACATGTCTAGCATGCTCACTGGATCTGGGAACATTTCACCAGGTAGGTGTTATTAAAGGTGAAATGAACCCGGCCACCATTAAAACTGACCACAACCACCACGTTACTACCATATAGGGGCCAACCTCAATGATCAGCCCGAGAACTATTAAATGTCTAAAGAGACAAATAATAAACTCTGTGAGCTCACTGATTCCCGTGGAAATAAAGTGAAGTTTCCAGTTGAACCCCTGCTGCCTTCAGGGGACTGGGCTACCTTTTTCCCCAGTTGCACTGTGTCTAGATAGTAGTGTGCCCCCGGGGGAAATATTTTGGCGTATGTAAATTATAATTAAAAACTTGTGATTTTTAGCTTAAAGAAAAGTCACAACTCAGCGGTGTCCTGACATCGTCAGTATAAGTTTCGCTGAAGTCAACTTATTTATGGAGCTGGTTTATTAAAAAAGGCTGGAGTTTTGCTGGAGTTACACAGTTGTTTGGCGTAAATTGTAGCACAACTGGTATCAAGCATATGTGTAGAAAATAAGATATCATGAATATCAATCTAGATTGAGCTACAGCGGAAGAAACAAAAAGTCTAATATTATTTTTCAATATAATATGTAAACGAAATCACTTACTTTTCCTGGGCTTTTTGGCAAAGCACTTTTAAATTACATTTTTTCTTTTAATTTTTTTTTTGCGTCTTGAAAGCTAATGTTATTTGGTAGAGTTACACTGAAGGCATTCTTCATAGGTTTCTTAAGCTTTGCTAATTCCTTAATTCTCAGTTGTGATTAATAGAAGAATTTTTCTTTTTTCGTACCAATTGTTAACAGTAGCGGTGCTTTAAGCTGAATTCTTTTAATAGCTGCATATAATATTATTAAAAAATTATACCTTTCTCACGTGCGCTAAGCTAAGCTATCGGAGATAACATTACGTGTACAAAGGTTATTGTTGGGTCACAATTATATTGTATTATTAAACATTTACTTATCTATTGTAAATTCACTCCTTTAAATACAGTATTGGTTATTCAAGAATTTCCTTTTTATTGATCTTTCTTTCTTTCTTATAATTTGTAACTGTTTTCACAGTTATGTTATTCAATAAGAAATATATTGTATTATTATCGCTGTGACCATTATAGAGTGAACATCAAAAATTGCATTCATCGTGTTTCTTTTCATCGAATTTAATAAAACAATATTTGAAAACGAAAAACACTTTTCTTTCTCGATCAAGCAGCTATTGTTAACTCCTATGTAATTAGTTTTCTACAACACTTACATGTTTTTTGGACATTTAAAGAATATTGTAGGAGGTAAATTATATTATTTGCTTAAATACACTATTTTATCCATCTACACATATTTAGGTATTTATTCTATATTTAATTCCAATTTTTATTTTTATTTTACAACGATATGCTATCGTTATTCTATATTTCACAAAAAATCAAATGCCTTTGAAAAATCTAAAGAAAAAGGAAAAATGGCAATTAGAAATTAAATTGTTTCTATTAAGACTTTGCCGTTGTTAATCTGATGAAACAAATTTAATTAACGCAATTAATTTAAATCCGTATTTTACAAAATTCTACTCTGAAGCACACCAAATAAACTATAATTCATTTTTACTTTACACAAACATTTCTTTGAAGTCAACTCTACTTTATTTTAATTTCTTTTATAGGTATCGCTGTAACATTTTATTTTAATTTTTTTGCGTAAAAATGATTTATTATATTTACAAATTTAATTAAAATATATATAATAAACTAAAATAAAAAGAAATTTTATAGATGCAGTTATTGGATATGAATTTAAATTTTTTATTTTTTTTTTTAAATTCAATAAAAAAAAGCAATAAATAAGTAAATAAAACTAAATTTAATGAATTTAATATTTAAATCATAAAATTTTATTGACAATCTTTTATTTTGATATACGAACGAACACACAGTAAAAATCATTTTTTCTCTATTAACTCAAATACGGCTTTAGTTGTTATCCCTATGTATGTGTGTGTATGTATGTGTTTTAATTAATTTTTATTATGTATTTTTATGACAGCCAAAATCATTTTATATTTTAATACTATTTAATTATGCTCTTTGTGCAATAAAAATAATATTATCAATAATAATTTAATACGAACAGTATTCATACCGTATAGAATTTTCATGGAAGGTTTTCATGTTTTGTCACAGCTTCCTAGGAATAGTTTGCCATAACACAGTGAATTGTTTTTAATTAAACAAATTGACTTATACGAGATCTTGGTAATATTTGTAATTGTAATTAGCTTTTTTGTTTAAAATACACAAACATGTTTTTAACCATTAAAACTAGTAGCTGGCAATAACCACTGTGACAATGATATATAATACTAAACCTTGGATTCGTGGAATTAACTAAAACAAAATAAAATGAACAAAAAAATTTAAATTGGAAATATTTTGTATGTTCTTGCATGTGATAAATGAAATTTTAAAATATTTTCGTACAACAATGCGAAATAACTACGCTGCTAAGTGTGAAATTACTATGTTCGAAAATTAATAACATGAATAATTTAATAGCACCTGGAAATAGAGCAAATGGTGACGAACTTTAAATAACTATTAAATTTATAATAAAGGGTTTCTTAACATGAAATTTGTTTTCTAAAACAATAAATTTAGATTAAGATGATTTACATTTTTTTTGTATTACGAAGAGAAAAGTTCGGCAATTATGAGTGAAAAATGATATCTGAAAAATGTCCACAACGACACGGTGACAGATGTCAATTCTTTCATCAAAGTTTTTAATCACTTTTTTGGCTAAAGAGCGGTTCTATTTCGTTAATCCAAACACGGATTTCGAGGCTGAAATCGATTCGATCGGATCCATATAGAATCTGTCCTTCACACTGCCCCACAAAAAATAGCCCTTAACTGCTGATTGTCGTGAAATTAAGAGATCGGGAAATTTGGTTTGAAATAAATTTATCGTGTTATTGGCTGTGTAACGGTGCCATATCCTCTTGAAACCACATGTCAGTTATGCGTGAAAATATTTACGTCAGTACCCAGCTGTGTAAGCCATAACCTGACGCTGGATCATTCCACTATGGATGAAATGTAGAGTCATCCTCGCCCTAAGAAGCCTTCAGGTACGTATATCCTCCAGTCACTCCTAGTTGTAACTTCAAGAGCTCGGAGCAGGCCGCAGCCACTTGCTCCTTGCTGAAGAGTTGGAGACTATACAACTCGTGGTCCATAATGCATGAAGCTTAACAAAATTTAAGAACACAACCGCAATCAAGCTCACTGGACCTGGACACTTCATTGTGTTCAATGTGAATGATCCAGCCCACACAACTCAAACGAGGGCTTAGAAACCACAACGACCACAATATTCCCGACGGGCCAGCCTCGGTCAGAGAACAGCTAAAAGGCTAAAAAACTAAAAGCTAAACGCTGGAGCTTTACTGATTCCCGTAGAAATATAGTGGAATTGTCCAGTTGGCTCCTGCTAGCCTTGTAGGGGAGTGGGCTTCCTTTTACGCCCGCTGACACGTGTACTGTCGGTGAGCTTCCGTCAAAATATGTCAATGTGCCCCCGAGGGCGTCATCAATAATAGACCAAAATTGAGTTGCTAAAATATCGCTATAGAGTGAGCTTCGGAAAAAAAACGGCCAAGTCACGCCTACAGATCGTTGAGCATGCAAAGGATTTTTAATAATTGCTCTGGGATTTTCAGAAGCCCAAATGCGGCAATTTTGCAATTCTGACAAGTAAAAATGGGCTTCGTCTGCAAAAATGCTTTTTTTGGAAAACCCAACCGGTTGTTCCTGAATGAACTAAGCGAACCTACGGCGATGAGAATGATCGGTCGGCTTCAATTCCTGCACTATTTGAATCTTGTATGGCTTTAAAGCCAAATTCTTACATAAAATTCGCCATGTGCTGGTTTTGGATAACCCCAATTGATGAGAACGTCGAGAAATTGATAAATTTGAATCTGCTTCAATACTGTGGCTCACGGCTGCTATATTTTCGATAGAACGAACAGTTTGAACACGCGTTGGTGTTCGCACATTTTACATTGAGCCTGTTGACACAAATTTAACGCACCAAATTCTTAATAGCGGTCTCAAAAGGACGATTACGTTGTCCGAAAATGTCAGGAATTTTGGGAAATACAACCTTCACAGAACCTCCATTTTCATAGTGGATTAAAATTATTTTAATGCGATTTGCGTGCGACAGGTTCCTCTGTAGGCTAGTAGGTAGTGTACTAGCTTATCAGTATGGGGGTTGTGGGTTCGATTCCCGACGAAGAACTCTTTTTTTTATACGGCAGTTAATTTGCGACTATCCTTTTACTTTCTCCACCTGTTTCATCTCTTCTCTATCCCTTTCCTAAAGAATGTAGCACGGTACTTGACTAAATTGGCATTGTTGCCTAAAGTGCTACGTCATTTGAAAAAAAAGCAAAAAAAAAATAGATTAATTTATTGCAAGAATGACCAATGCATCTACTAGGCCAAAAAACTAAATGTGTTTGGTGTTGCTACAATTGAAAAATAACCTCGATAATAATAGTGTGGTTAGTTTATATACTTATTTTTTCATACTATAAAGTTTTGCTACATAATTACATGGCGACAAAACGAAACTGATTCTTTTCTTAGAACTTTCTTTAAGTATTAGAATTTTGCATATTTTGCAGCAAAACTATCAATACATAATAGTAATACGTTTAATATTATCGACTAGTTATTCATAGATGTAACAGGATAAAGAAAATATTGATTACAATTAATTTAAGATTAATCGAAAATGGCTTAAAACCAGAGTGATTTAATTGCACAGGTGTAAAGGTAAAATTTTGTTTACAAAGGCCAGGTGTCAGCATCTCAAAATACTTAGCCTTACTCATTTTAATTGCTTGCTAAATAAATTTTACCAAAAAAATACACTACTACCCTCCTTTTCATTACATTTTCTTCATATTGCAATTTACTATTTTCCAAATACTTTCTATTTTTAACCATTTTGAAAATACCAAATTTTGTTGGACTGTGTATGGATTCGAATCAAATTGCCGTCAACGAAAAAATTGAATACGATTTTTCGACTAAAAAATTTTATTTGTGGGACAGAACAGATTTAACGATTTGTCTTGAATAACATCGCCAATTAGAAGATGTTAAATAAAGTTTGGGATATTTTTAGTGTTTTCCTTTCGTCTATTTTTTATTTCCCACAAATGAAGGTCACATATCGTTAAAGAAGCATGTTTTCTTTGTTATCATAAGCAATTGTGTTTTTGCCAGGAGATAAAATTAGAAACCTTAAAAGGCCCAACACGTATCGCTGTAAGAAGCAGCAGATTACTTTTACATTACATTTAGAAATTTTCGTTAATAACCATGCGATTGAATGCTTAAGTCGGTTAGTGAACTCAGGTACTATACTACAAAGGAATATTCCCCCCCGGGAGCACATTATAAGTCTTTATGGATCACACAATCTCCTTCAAGGTTAGCAGGAGCCAACTGGACAATCCACTATATTTCTACGGGAATCAGTAACGACCCAGAGTTCCGCTAATTGTCTCTTTAGGAATTTAGCTGTTTTCCCACTGATTATTGAGGTTGGCCCTTCGGGAGTATCGTGGTGGCTGTGAGTTTCGAGGCCTTCGTTTGAGTTTGTGGGTCGGATCGTTCACAATGAACACAATGAATGGGGGCACAATATAAGTCTTTATGGATCACACAACCATCTAGACTTGTGTCTTGCGTGGTTAAAAGGGATCCCAACCTCCTTCAAGGTTAGCAGGAGCCAACTGGAAAATCCACTATATTTCTAAGAGAATCAGTAAAGACCCAGAGCTCCGCTATTTGTCACTTTAGGCATTTAGCTGTTCTCCGACTGATTATTGAGGTTGGCCCTTCGGGAGTATCGTGGTGGCTGTGTGTTTCGAGGCCTTCGTTTGAGTTTGTGGGTCGGATCATTCACAATGAACACAATGAGTGGTTCAGGTCCAGTGAGTATGAATGCCGTCGTGTTCTTAATTATATTAAGCTTCATGCGTTCTGGACCAGGAGTTGGATCGTCTCCAACTCTTCAGCAAGGAGTAAAGGCTGCGGCCTGCTTCGGGCTTTTGAAGTTGCAGCTAGGAGTGACCGGAGGACATACGTATCCGAAGGCCTTCTGGGGTGAGGATGACGCTACATACCATTCACTGTGATAATGATCCACCATCTGATTAAGGCCTACGGCCAGGTGCAGATGTAAATTTTATCACGTCATTACAAAAGAATATCTTATTATCGAAAATGTTCTGAAATTTTAACATACATTCTTTATAATTTCTTTCGATTCTCGTTAAAAAGCCTGGGTCCTTTTGAGTTATACTTACTTGGCACCCAATATATCTAACGCTTTGTCTTCTTAAAAATGTAACAAGAATTATCAGTGAACAAAATTTAAACTTTTCAATATTCATTGATGACTGTGCCAAGGAATATAAAGCAATAGTCGTTACCATTTAACTTTAACATACTTTTGCATACTCATATTTGTGGCAACTCATGCATGTGAATGAAAAGATCTGACCTAAGACAATATGTATTTGGAAGTGGGAAAAAGAATTGTTAGAAAGCAATAAAATGCACGTTTACAAGACCAAGAAATATAAATAAAAAAAGAAACATGAGAACTGTTTTGTGCACTCATAAGAGGAAGAAGAAGAAGAAAAGAAAGAATAACACAAATAACTTAATTATCAATAAAGTTTATAAGCGCAATTATTACTTAAGTATAAAAATATTAAAAAGACGTGCAGATATGTCAAAGTGTTAACAAAAATATGCATAATAGATGTGATGAGGATGGTTTGGTTTTTCTCTTATTTTCCCTTTCTTTACAAGCATGGGAAAAACCAAATATCTACAATCAAGGTGAGAGAGTAAGACACATAATTAGGAACATTTTTGGACAAATAAACAGGAAGTAGGTTAAATAAGAGTATTTTAGGACAAATTTTCTTAGGATGTGTAAAAATGAGAGCGAACATAAAACTGTCATGTGAATGATTTGAACTGGGGAGAGTGCACCAACTATAAAACTGTGTTAGTGGAATAGTTTGATTGGAATATGAGAAAGTTTTTTTTTTTTTCAAAGAGAAACCCAACAAAAGAGCCTATTTATTTGCAAACTTAAGAGAAAATTTTTTCTGGTTTGTTTCAAAACACTTCAACATATATTTTTAAAGAATGCAATTTATTATAATTTGCGCATGTAAGATACACCCAAAATGTTATGCTCTTGTTTAACATTTCATCTCATAAATTTCTAAGAGATATGTACGACTATTATTGTTATTATACTTTAGCATTACCACTGATGACATCAAATAACATTAATGTTTCTGTCATTTCACAGGCTCTTATGTTTTTGTTATCGCAAGCTCAAGATTTGTATCCTGTTTGAAAAAAAAATCTTTTGCATTTATAGAACGCACATTCATACATACATACATATATTAATTTTAGTCACAGTAACTAAAGTTTTATAAATTGTGTCATTTTCTACATAATTTTAAAAATTTTTTAATAATTTTTTTGTACTTACTGTTTACATTTGTTTCTTTCAAAAACATACATATGTAAGTTCAATAAGTTTATAAATATGTATGTGTGTATATATATAATTTTAAATCTGGGTACTGTGTCTTTATTTCTGCTTAATCTCTGGGAGAGTATAGTGTTTAATTTAATATATGCTTCTCTCAATATTATAATAAATTCAGGATATGCCGCCATTTGGCGTGGAAATAATTGAATAAATTTCCTTTTATTTTTATTTATTATTTAGGAAAAGTATTGAAGGTGAAGTAAAATACCTCGAAATTTTTTTAAAACTAAGTTTCTTAATATCAGCTACTCAAAAATTTACATTATTCGACAATCACTCAGTTCCCAGCTTGATGAATCAAAAATGCAATAATCTTCAGATTTAGGAAGACAGTGAAGCCTACTTTTAATTTATTTTCCTTTTTAAATGTGAATTTATTTTTAACTCTTATTTGTTTCAAGTACCTTATAGCTTTCTGACATAAACCGTGAAGACTTAAAATTTTTCATTAGTTTGACACACTTAGTTTGAATTTAATTAACTAATTCTATTTTTCCTGTTAGCTAAACTTAAACTAAAGGTAAACTTTTATTTTATTGTCTGATGCTTTTTCCACTTTGACCGACACAATACATCTGGCAACGCTATTGTAGTTACAGCAGCATTCTGCTGAGTATACTATTGTTGTTATTTAGTGTGTGATAGCAGGAGTGTGAGTGTTGTTGTGAATTATTTGTTTGTTAAATTCTTTCCACTGCTGTTTCTTTTTGTATGCTTATTTTTCTACACAATTTTTTTTTGTACTTGTTATTTAGCCGACTTTTCCGGCCTGTGTGTCCTAGTCCTTTAAGTGTGTTCGGCATAACGCTGGAGCTCAATATTACATCAGTCGTATAACTAATGCCGTTGTCGTGCGTTCATGTTTTGGTAACGGGTGGTACGTAGCGCATACGTAAAGAAAAAGGAATAATACAAATAAAAGAAACAAAAAAAAAAAAAGAAAATATAACAAATAATAACATAAATATTTTGTAATAAAGTGTAGAATGTAAATAAAGATAAAATTTACTAGTGATTGTTCAAAAATTGCTTAAAAATAAATTTCGAGATAGATTTCAAGGATAAATGAAAATGCCCATTGATAAAAATAAATTTAAAAGCATCAAACTTTTATGGAAATTTGACTTTTAAACGTTATGAATTTAAACAAATAGTAATTAATTAAATAGCACATTTTGCAACCTTAAAAAAATATTTAAGAATATAATAAAATATTAACAAATAAAATCAGTTTAAAAACTTTATAAATTAATATAACGCATCTAATAAAAAAAAACAAAAATATAATTTTAAATTTGTTAATACTGCTTAAAAATAAATTAAAAACTTTCTTACTATATATTGTATATGACAGTGTGTGTTTACAGTTAAGTCGTTATTTCCTTTTTAGCTAAATTAACATAAATTATTAAGGATAACTATTAAGGATACGCTAACTTACTCATCATATTTTAATGGTGAGTTTACTTTTCAAACTTTTATAATCTGTCATCTGCAAAAAGCATATTATGGGAACTCCTATACCTCAACCTCAAACTAAACTATCGTGTGGTTAGGGGTTTCAAAAACTATATTTTTCTTTTTTTTTATAATAATGAATTTTAGTTTCTTACCTTCATTTAAACGAATTTTGTGATATAAATGGTGATTGGTGTTATTAAAACTTTAAGTTAATAAGGCAAAAATATACAGATATTTTATTTATTTTTATCAGTTCTGTTAAAATTATATACCATTGTGCTGCACTCACAAAATTACTAAAAATTATAATTACTTGTATTTGATTTAAAGTTTTTTGTTATTAAAACAAAATTAAAAATTAATGTAAATTCTATAGCGCATTATGATTCGGCCATGTCATATTCTCCTTTTAATACTATTAATTTTTCATGTTAAAATAAGTTTTGCAAATCAATCATTTTTAAGAATAAAATTTATCTTTAAATTGTATTTTATTAAGTTAATATTAAGATATTAATAGATATCATTTGAAGCATTAAAAGAAAAAATTTTAATGGTTCCTAAGTATCCATCACCAAAAGAATTTATATATGTTTATGTTGTTTTTAAGAAAAAAATCAGAAAATAATATATGATTTCAGTGTGTAACCTTAAATTTTATTAAATAGTATTTTGGTTAAGATAAGGAAATTTTTGTAAACAATCAATAAAAATATAGCAAAAATAAATTGAAATCTACATAACTTATATGAAAAAATTGAAGAAAACACACTTAATTGGTTTCAGGAATGTGAATGGTTTATTGTTTAGAGTATCAGTAGGAAAATATAATAGAATAGTTACAATAAATTTAATTCGGAATCAAATATAAAGTAATAAACTACAATATATCCAAAAAAAAACTATTAAAATAAAGATTATAAAGAGATCACTGAAGATTGAAAATAGCCGAAAGTGGTTTACAAACCAAATTTGACGAGGATCGACGTAAAATCATATCCAAATAAATTAAACCCCGTCGGAAAATATACGCACATATCAAATAAAATTTCAATACTCACGTTATTCAAGTCGTCAGAAAAGTATTAAATCAAATTTCGGCTAAAACTGTGTCTTCTTTTTTTTTTTGAATATATTAGTATTCGAGGGATAATATATAAGGTAATTCTCATCATTAGTTAGGATATAATAAAGTCTACAATTAAACCCTATATAAGGGTTGAAACCTACGAATTGACAATTTTATTATAAACTTCATAAGAAATTACTTCTTATAATTTATGTCTCGTACTGAATATTATTTAATTACAAGTTTACACTATGCAAATAATGAGTACAGATTAAATACTTGGCATTAAGGGTTTGTACTTCTAGAGGTTTTTTTGAACGTAATATAATTAAATTTATCCAAAATGATATTTTATGTTACAATTATGAAATGGAAATACCAAGACTCAAAATAACTTAAGAAATGAAATGATAATAAAGAATTGTTTAATTCTTTTATTATTGAAAACTTCCGCAGAATACAAAAGAAATATATTTCTTATTTCCCTTTCTTATTATCAATATATCTAAATATGGAAGTTTAGATATATTGGTAATAAGAAAGAGAAATAAGTTAGTGTTTGATTGGTATAAGAAACCAACATCTTCTAGAAGAATTATTAATTTTTATTCCAAACATTCGAGAAAAATGATAATAAACACGGCGAAAAGTATGATAGACAGAATATTGACTATAGATTTAACTAAACAATTAATTAGGCAATATGGTAATCATAGCCATAATTTAGGAAATACTATGGGAGAACCAAGAATTTATACATCATTAACTTATGTTCCTGGAATATTAGAAATATTAAGAAAATATATGACCCTGCTAGATATACAATTGCACACAAAACGAGGAAATTGCAATTATTTAAAGTTAAAACAAAGTTTTTGAGGCTAATTTCATAGCTAATTTACTTTTCATTTCCTTTTAATATTTTGCGCAAAATAAAAAATAATATTCATTAGAAAAAGTTCATTCTAAATATTTTAATAATATTTTTGCTTTCTTCATAATATAAAATAAATAGTTTTTATTTAATAAATTAATAATTATTTTTATTTTATGCTTGAACACTCTGTGAGGAAGGTCGTATATATATCAATATTCTCAATAAAAACTTATTTATTATAATTGGTGCCGCTGTAGGCTAGTAGGTAGTGTACTAGCTTGTAAATATGGGGGTTGTGGGTTCGATTCCCAACGAAGACCTTGGTTTTTTTTCACTACAAAAATAAAAATTGATTGTCGGTGGAGCTGCTCTGCGAAGAAGGCTGGTCGCTGTGCTGTCTTATATACGGCAGTTAATTTCCGACTATCCTTCTACTTTCACCACCTGTTTCATCTATTCTCTATCCCTTTCTTAAAGAATATAGCACGGTACTTGACTAAATAGGCATTGTTGCCTGAAGTGCTACTTCTCTTTAAAAAAAAAAAAAAATTTTGGTAAATTTTTATATTGTAAATCAAATAAAACATAAATAAAATTTTTTGGAACTAAATAATAAATATAATTTACTGATTTTGTTTTTTTAAGAAACAAAAAAAATATAAAAAAAAATTACGAAGTAAACAGAAGACAAAGTATCTTTAACTTAAAGTGAAACAATATTTTCCGCAAAGCATTTGTGCCAAAAACGTGCTGAATTAAAACTTTGATTTTGGTACCTCCCATATGAAATAAATATTGATAATAATATGATGCGGTGCACTATAGGTCAAATCACAGCTTTTTCTGTGCTAAATTGATGTAAATCAAAGTGACATTTTACTATTGTTGTTGTTGTTTTTAATTGGAAATGCTTCAAAACAAAGACGTGTGATATTTTTTTGCGTTAAAAATAGCACTGTTACACATTTGTACGTTAAAGTCAATCAATACAATTTTTTCTACAAATGTATAAGATTGTTCAGTAGTGCAAGGTCAACCTTAAGTTTGTTTTTCTCGATTTGTGTTTATTATAACAATATTAATTTTAATGGAAAATAAAGAGACAGGTAAATACTACTCTTTTTAATTATAACTGCTTTATATTTATTGAAAATAACTCATTAGACAACATCACCTTAAAAGGGTTTAGTCTTTTTTTAACTTTTACATTCCGTAAGCATGTAAAAATGTTGACCCCATATGACCTCTTTCAAATTGAAACAGTGGATTAAATATAATGTAATGAGTTAATTTGTTTTGTGACAAATTGCGATTATTTGCCTTTTCTTGCAGGTAACCTCTGTATGAAAAAAACGATCTGCTTGAAATATGGCGAAAAGAATGTAATAAGAGAGATAAGCTTGATGCAGTTTTCAAACACGTTGTAGACAAAATCAAACTTAATACTATTTCCGAATAAATTGATAAAAAAAATATAAAAAAAAGCCCGACAAGGCCATCAAAAATGCGAAAAATGTGTAATCAAGATACCCAAAAACTAATTCGACTTTTTGCGGATGAGAATTTAGCTTTCTTTCCTGAAAACAATTTTTCAAAAGAACAATATAAATCAATACGCCACGAAAGCAAATCAAGAAATTGCGATATTTATCCACACTATAATAAAATTACAGCCGCAAAATTCAAATCGTTTGCATCACGCCCGCAAAAACAGCCGTACTCAATAACCTGATAGATGTATTTAATAGGGCTGTCTGATACTTCAGATCCATTAATTTCCATAGCATTTTTATCCAGACGCTTACAAAAGCGTAAACGTTCTTCACTTCCACCTGAAGTTAGTGAGCTATTACGTTGCAGCCAAGACGAAGAAATTAATGATATTGATGAATGTGAAGAAGCTTTTTTTGATTTAAATTTACAAAATGAATCAGATTTAAGCAATTTCTAAATGTTATAATATATTAAAAATAATCAATTCAATGTATTATGTTTGTTTTAATGATTGGAAAAGGGTTAATTGTTGATCATCAATCGGCTAAATTTCTTTTTTTTTAAATAATGTTATACTTACTTATGGAATTGCTACAGGCTTTGGTTTGAATACTATGTTTTTGGATACATGTTTTTGTAATGGTTGAAAAATAGTTAATTATTGATCGTTAATGGGTTAAATTCCATTTTTTTTTTAAATAGGGTTAAACTTACTTATGGAATTCTTACAGGCTTTGGTTTGAATACCATGTCTTTGTAGTAGTTATTAATTTCGCACAGAAAAATTTCCATTTGACCTATAGTGCGGTGGTCAGATTTTTTTTTTAAATTACTAATGACACATATTACTGTGCATGACCTTACAAAACAAGTGCTTGCATTGAAATCTTAGATACAATACCTGCCACATTAATTATAATATTTAGAGCTTAGAAATCTTTAGCCGTACCCGGTTAAATACACAAACTATTGAAATGCTGTGCTATCAACTCCCTTATTGTTATCCAACAACACATTTGGATTTACCAGGAGAATCAGGATACAAACTTCCATTAAAAGTGTAAGTTACATTAATTATACTTCGAATTAGACTCGATTTGTGTAATTGTTAAAAAACTGCAATTTTTGTAATTCCACGAATTACAATTATTCCCAATAGTTCACATTTAAACTTCTTTAGTTTCATATTTGACTTCAATTTTCGCTTACACTTAATATGGCACAATCGTTATACATCATTGAAGTTAATTTATAATGTCCGATTTATATATAGTCCAATCACATGTTCTCAAACTATTAGTGTTATATTTTTAAATCGAACATGGAAAAACTACAAAGTACTACAATAAAAATTATTTTCACATATTCAAATGAATTTGAAAACCATTTTGTTTTAAATTTTCTATTTTACTCTGCAAAAACTGCGGGGGTTCTGCTGGTAACCTGTATAAATTTTTTTATAAATATATCCGCTAGAAGTAACCGGTAAAATAAATTTTAGTTTTACTTTAGTTTAAATAGAAAGCTTAGATATAAATTCTCAAATACGAAATAATTCGTTACTAAGTTTGTTACACATTAAAGTAAAAATTGAAAATGTAACTAAAACTATTAATATTAACATTAACTCTAAAAGTTTTAAACATATATTGTATAATTAACCGTAGATACTTACCCAGCAATAGGGGTTGGTTTCTCCATCAAAAATAAAATCAAAATTTTGGTAGAAATAAATAGAAACAAAATATAGAAGGGAAACAAATTTCGCAAATTTTTCAACAAATGTTTTCTACTTTAAAAATTTATACTGCAAAAAATGTTCTGCATTTCAATCAATCACATTATAAACTACATATTTTATTACATTAATTGTATTTTGTTGTTGTTGTGCTTTGTATTAAATATTAAAATGGCTTATTAAAAAGATGTATGCTGATTTTAAAGCATTGCTTAATTCTTTTGTTATTGAAAACTTCCGCAGAATATAAAAGCAATGTATTTCTCATTTCCCTTTCTTATTATCATGGAAGTTTAGATATATTGATAATAAGAAAGGGAAATAAGTCAGTGTTTGATTGGTATCAGAAACCAACATCTTCTGGAAGAATTATTAATTTTTATTTCAAACATCTGCGAAAAATGATAATAAACACGGCGAAAAATATGATAGACAGAATATTGACTAAAAGTGATAGAAAACTTCATTTGAAGAATAAGGACACAACAGGAGATATACTTAATGGCAGTGATTTTCCATTAGCATTAACTAACCGATTAATTAGACAATGTGTAATCATAGGCATAATTTAGGAAATACTATGGCAGAACCAAGAATTTATAAATCATTAACTTATGTTTCTGGAATAGAAAGATTAAGAAAGTCTAAAATATATGACAGATAGATATACAATTGCACACAAAACATATAACACATTAAATAAATTATTTAGCAGTATTAAGGATAAAATAGGAAAAATGGAAATATCTGATGTAGTATACAGGATACCATGTGGAGGAAATGAGCAAGTGAACTGTGACAAAGTTTATATTGGGACAACTAAAAATATACTTAAAACAAGATTAGCTGGTCACAGATGTGACTAAAAATATAGGAATATTTCAACACAGAAGACATCCTTATCTTCACATTGTAAGAAATATAATCATTATCCAAAGTTTGAGGAAGCATCAATATTAGATATAGAAAAAAACTTTAAGAGACGTTATATGTTAGAAATGTTAGAAATTGTTAATGTACCAAATGTAAGGGGAATAAATTACAAAACAGACATAGACAATTTAGCGCAAAATTAATTCAAAAGACACATAATTTGTTATAAGAGAGAATTCATAAGAGAGAATTTGTTATTTAATTTCCGTTTCCTTATTTTTGTGTTTAAATATCTGAAATTTTAATTTTGTATGTGTGTATGTATGTATGAATAAAATTATTTTATATATTTTTGTCAATTGTTTTCAAAAATTTTTTTTTAAAAATTAATTTTCTAAAGAATTGAAAGCAAAATATTGAAAATATATGTAATAAATTTATTTAAAAAGATCATTGTTAAGATTAATACTTATATTTTTAAGATAAAAAAAGGTCGAATAATAATAATAATCAGATGATTGAAATTTTTATTATATTACGAAGAGCAAAGTTCGGCAGTTGTAAATGAAAAATGATATCTGGCATTAAAGTTATCAATCACTGTCCATAACATAGTCCAACAAGAAATAATCCGGTGGTGTTAAGTTACACATTCTGGCCGGCCGCTTAAGTGCTAATTGTCTTAAAATAATCGTTCATTAGCTGTGTGACATGTGGCACTGCCCTTTTAAAACCACGTGTCAGTGATATCCACGTGGTTAATAATATTTGACTTGAGTTATTAGCATCTCGCGATAGTTTAAACTTGCAAATGATATAATAAAATTACCTTCGATCATCTATAAACTCCAAACTTTGGAAATATAACTTTATAAAATATTTCTAACTTATAAGCCAAGAACGCAAAAAACTATTTGTATTTATAGAAATTAATTACAATTAGCTTAAATGAACTTATAAACAAAATAAAAACTATTCCAACTGAAAACTAGAAACATTAAGAGAACAAAAATATTTAAGATGACAAAATAAATAGACAAGAAAAGTGTACTATCACCTAAAAAAGGCTATAGCCTTCATATTGCACGATAGCTGACTTTAATAAATTCAGTTTATAGCAGATCAAGTAATGGTAGAAGGCTCGAAGTGGAAGTTAAGTCAGTCGTTTTAAGACTTTTATTTTTGTTTATTATCATCTCTTTTTATAAGCAATGATATTCTGCAAATGCTCGCCAGAAAAATTAGTTTCATATTTATCATATTTTAATTCAGTGTTTAATTTCAGAAATAATTAAGTTTTGATCTTCCTTCATTGGTATTCATCATCCAGTGGCGGTTGCAAGCACTCTATATTCATCGGAATTTGAACATAGAAATATTACATAAAAATAACTTATCCCAAATAGTAAATCAGTTAAGCTGGCAAATTAAAAATTTCCTGTCTCTTGATTTTAATATGTTTTTGATTTCCAAGGACCAAAACCAACGGCAGTTAAAATGTATAGGCTGTGATTCACATAACCCTTTTCCAAAAAAAAAAAACATTAGTGCAACGGTGGGATCATGTAAGATTAAGGAATGTTTATACTTATGGCCAACCCTTTTACATATTGCATACAATACAAAGTATACGATATGTATATAAAACGAATGCATAGTAAATTTATAAACTTTTTGTACATATACACAAATAACAAGTCGTACGCAATAATCTGAATTTTACAGGCAGTGAACGATTGAATTTCATTTTGAATTTATTTTCCTGTAAAATATTATACTACATTTTTTTCAAAATTTTAAAATTTTGCATGGCTAGGGACATGTTATTTTTCCCTAAAACTAAAAATCATTAACCTTTAACCTTGAACTTTTAGTAATATAATTTTTCATCGATCAGAAATAGTAAATGTACTAATCAGGTAGATAGAGGATTTCACATTTCTTATTCTAAAAAATAATTTGTGTCATACTCAAATCTCGTTTTCTGTATATTTTTTTCACAATTTTAATTCTTCATTATTTATATAAAAATAGTAGTGAAATGAAGTTAATTATTTTAGAGAACTTAATTTAATAGTATTTTGTTATATTAAACTTATTATCACATATATGATGCAGTTCACATATCTAATGTATATTTCGCATCATTGATTAATGTTGTTATACGAAAATGAAAGTAAAAACAGCTTTTAAAAATAAAAAAATGTTTTTATAGTTTTTTAAAGTTATAGATAGTGAAAGATTGCACTTCTATTCTTCAATGAAAAATATTTTAAACAAAACAAAAATGAATTTTCAAATAAAATTTAATGCTCTGTGTATGACTTAAGGCAATAGTTATTTCAATTCAAATACATAAATCTGAACTGAGACTATTTTACTCTATTTGTTCTTTCAAGCTCATGAACCAGAAGAAAACGAATCAGTTAATAAAGCACCTTTAATGCTTTAGAGAAAATGAATAATGATGATAAATTTTATTTTCCATTCTTATATATTAAATTGTTCTACAGTGAATTGATTTTGATTGCTGAATTTACGTATTTTCTTTTTTATTTTATTGCAGATTTAATATAAAAAAAAAATTTTGTCAGCAACAATAGTTAATGAAACCTGATATAAAATTAAGTAATAAAAAATATTAAAATAATTGAACTTAAAACTTAAATTTAACAAATAACAAAAATGTTTAGTCAACAATAATATTTAAAAACGGAAATAAGATCATGTTGCTAAGTTATGATAATCAAATGAAATAAAAAATAAACCAAAATTAACACTAATTAACACTGTGGTCTCATATCAATAATATAATGCAAAAAATTTTTTGATTCGTTAAATATCAAGTCATAAAGGAAAAGCAATAAAACAATAAGTTTATTAGTTAAAACAAAGCTAATAAATATATGATATTACTGCCATCACTCAAATAATGCGCTACATACATTTTGTATTAAAAATATACTATTTTTAATGATGTATTTGATTTAAAATCACAAATACTTAATTATCTATTAACTAGCTGATATACTAGGTGTGCAAGTAAATAATGTCATTTGTTCTGCTAAGAAGATGCATTTATTATAATAACAAAATAGGTTGATACGATATTTAAAATTTTGTCCATCGCTAGTCACTACTAAATATTCCTTATCAAAAGAACTGTTCCGGTTTTGAAGTAAAAAATTAATAAATCTATTGTTTGATACCCTGCATTGAAGTAAAACATGTTCCAGCAAGAGTGTTCTGCATCTATTGAAGGAAATTGTAGTTAGAAGGGGCAAGGTCTGAGCTATAAGGTGGGTGAGCTAAAACTTCCCATCCACTGTTTTCCAATTAGTTTCTGACTAATCTTGCGAGCATTGTCATGATGGAAGATTATGGCCTCGTTTCTGGTTGATTGTTGATTGCAAATCAATTATCTTCAGTACAGGTTACCTGTGATTGTCTGACCCGATTTCAACGGATAATATAAAACTCCCCTCTAATCCCATCAAATACAGTGCATTATCTTAACGTCGAGGATACTCGACATGAGCCTTGAGGTGGATGGTTGGTCGGGCTTTACTTTTGACTATTTGAACTTGGGGTTATCCTAATGTATCCAATTGTCATCACCAAAAACAATACGATGCAAAAATGCCTTTTTTTATAGAGTTCAAGCATAATTTCCAATAAGCGAATTTGCTTTTCAACATCTATTGGCTTCAAGTCGATTTCAATTAAAATTTCCTTGCTTTCAATAAATCCTAATGCTTTTAAACAGAAAAATAGATTGTCGTATGACTCCCAATGACAATGAAAATTGTTGTTCTACTTGACGTCAATATTCGTCGAGTAATGCATCCAATTCCTCATCTTTCAAGATCTTCGGCTGACCAGGCCTCAATTTCTCTTCTGTGCTGAAATTGCCACTTTTGAAACGCGCAAACCATTATTTACTATTTTTTTGAGTTAGTGGCTATTGACCATAAGGCCTCTGATTCTCTTCTGTGTCGAAACCACCACTTTTGAATCGCACAAACTTAAGCTTCTGGCAATGATCTTTCAGCAGTCGTATTCTTTAAATAAACGAAGGCTTATCATTCATTATTGTGTGTTTTTACACTTTGGTGTCTATCGAATACTGAATTTTAATGATAGATGTTTACCCTCTAAAATACCGTATTTGTTATTATTGACACAAACCTTACGTGATTGTTATGTCTCATGTTGTCCAAATCGACATTATTAAATTAAATAAATAAAAAATGTATTTTCAAATTAAGTTTCTAATAATTGTATTATTAATTATTGAAATTCGTCATTCGTTTGAGTGTTGTTTATACCAAAACTTTTTTTTATCTTATCGCTTTCAGCTGGCCCATTTTAATAACTAATAACTACTTTACGTCCTATATGAAGGCTGCTTATTAGGTCTGCCTCAGTTTGTTCTCTAAATCAATGATCTGTATAAATAATATCATTTCTAACATTTTTATGTGATTTATTAATAGATATTCTGAAATATATACATTTCCACTGTTTTTATTTTTATTTTAATAATTATTTTTTTTCCAATATTTCAGAGTTTTGGTATAATTCTTGTGTATGAAAATCTTGGTATGAAAATCTTCAGTTTTTCAAGATTTTCATAATTTTTCTTTCTATTGTTTGGTTATCTTAACTTCTGGTCGCATTCTCATGAAAATTAGTTTATTTTTGTAAATTTTAACATGCTTTAAGTGTAATTATAATTACATCGACAAATGTTAGTTTAAAAATATTTCAAGAAAGATTCACCATGGTCTTTTACCCACATGATATCAATTACTCATGTTTTTTTATAAAAACTCTTTTTCAAACCTGTGTAAAATAATATTTGAATGTTTATTTGTTTCATATTTAAACTATGGTTTCAAGATCCCTACAGACATTTAAACAGTAAATAATAATTTATGTATAATTAAATCAGTTTTTTAAATATAAAATTAGATGACATTTAACAGTTTTAATATTTAAAGAAAAATCAATATGCTTATTATATTTGTTAAACTCAGTAGAAATTTTTAAGAGAAGTACTTTAATTACCAGTTGATTAAAATAGCGCGTAGGACGAAATGGAACATTAAATAAAATATTGCTTATCAACAAATCTGAACACACATTTCCCTTTATTAAATTTAAAACAAAGATAATATTTAAAATTATTTCTCGGCTTTTTAGAGTTGGCAGACAAAATACCAGGAACTGTTTTTGTACCAATTCCATGTTATTACCAAAGAAAGGATCCCAAATTATTGAGCCATACATAGATGTTTTAAAACACTTAACTCCTTCGCACAGGGCTTTATAAATCAAAGAATTTCACGTGCTTTGTTAGTGGTTAAAGAAGTATGTCGTATAAAATTTAATTAAGCATTCAGCAAAATACCAAGATCAGAAGCTAAATTCAGTTTCTCAAGTTCATAGCCGTTTAAAAAATGTTGCAAGTTTTTATGAAATCTTCGGAAGAAACACATGTATTTGCAGTTCTACTCCATAAGGTAAATATTGCACCAGGAACTAAATACATCTAACTCCGTTTACAGGAAAATATGGTCAGTGTGACAATCATATGTTCGAAATATCTTCACGTCGTGTGCATATAATAAAACTTTTGAGTATTTAATAACAAGGTAAATTATAAAGGACTCAGATGGCCACCCTGCGGCACATCTGATAATACAAAAATGTCTTTGGAATTAAGCGTGTTAAAACGAATTTTTTTAATTTTATTTGGCAGATATAAATTCATCCACATAAGTAAATTGTTTGTGAATACCATAAGGTCAAGTTCCATTATCAGAAGTTTGTGGTTAATCTTAAGGCGTTTACTAAAGTCGGCGTAAATAACATCAGTTTGCGTTCGTTGAAGAATTAACGTTGTTAATTCCTAGAGACCAGTAACAGTTAAATAATCCCTTCTTAAGCCATGCTGAGCAGAAACCAATCTAGACGATATTTGATGGGAAAAGTGAACAGTAACAAATTTTCTCAAAACAGTTTAGGCATAACGCTAAATTTAGCAATACGCCTGTAGTTGGCAACATTATTCCTACAACCAGATTTAAATAATGGAATAATATAACCTTTCCATATCTAAAACAAAAAATAAACAAACTTCAGTGATATGTTAAAGAGGTTTTGCCAGTGCCATAGCACATATGTTAAGTATGCAACGCGGACTGTCATCCGGACCACATTTATATGAAAATATAAGCTTTTTTAAACAAATAAAAACTATAGATTCATCGAGAAATGTAATTGATATAGCCCGATATGGCACCTCTGAAAATTGTTAAGAACTGGATTCATCAAAATTTTTAGCAGAAAAGCTGGTAGAAAAGAAATCTGCCAACAAGGGCATACGTGCGTCAAATAATTGCTACATTCTTAAGGCTTTTACTTACAAGAATCTATGATGTACATTTATCTATCTGTATACATATATAATATTTCTTGGTGTCATACTGACTGCTTGGTATCAGTTCTCTACCTGTTGTGCTGGACTTTAAATTGGCTCTTTTTGTTAAAATGGGTATTTACATGTAAATTTACATGTAGAAATTTTTATTGCATAAATTAAAAGAAACATTCTCATGTGATTAGAACGGTGTTAATAATCTATTTAACGACAATTTGAAAAAAAAACACCCTTCAACTGGATTGTACTTAAGAATATTGTCATTCACTATTTCAATGCTTTAAATAATTTTCATTATATTTTATAAAGCAAAATTTAAAATATTTACATACACTTTATATTCATATACATATTTAGAAGTGTTTGCGAAACCACGTTATGCATTCCACAAATGTGGTCTCTTTTCATTCAACATGCAGACGCTCATTAAAATAACATGTGCTTTTGAAATAATGTACAATAATGGCTTTCAACTAGCTAATGCCCCCTTTGTTCCTTTACCAATCTAACAATGAATACATATACGGGGAAAAAGTTTATAAATTGTTTGGTTTAGTTTTTCCATTAACGTTATAAGTTATGCTTTCTGTGTTTTAATATTTTTAACTATATGGTTAAAGAATCTAAATTAATTTAAATCATTATTTGATGTTTGCGAAAATAAGTAAAAAAAACACAATTATTTTTAATTTAAATCAGGTCATTCATAACATTTTTGTAGTGGTTTTCTAAAAATAGAATAATTAGAAATGTATGCTACAAGTGTTTTTGATACATTGCGGTTTACTTTTATAAAAATTATTTAATAATTATTATTAATATAAAATTTTGATAAAAATATTAGGATATAAATTTTTTTAACATTTTTAATGTAAAATTTGAGAGTAAAATAAATATATAACTCTCCTTCTTAACATACGACGCATACTGTGGATTTCGCGGAAAAAAGTCAACACTGTCAACATACTCTTGTTGCAATATGCAATGATATTTTAAAATTTTAAACTAAATGGTACAATCAAGTCAAAACGAATTACTCCGATCTGACTGCTAGCTTTTTTATCATAGCCGTCTCAAGCTTAGTACTTGTATGTTTTACTGAACCAACTTAATTTAAACCTAAGAATTTCAAAACGAATATTATTTTATTTTTTGAGCTAACGGGTTTCTTTTTATTTTTTATTTAAAGTAGGATTTTTCAGTATACTAAAATTGAAAAAATAAACTCTGCAGAGACTTAAGTTTTTTTGTTTGCTTATTTTTATTAACATATAAAAAAATTCCTTTTTTCTCCAAACATTTGGACCTGCAATTATAGCCATACTTTTCCACAGTTGGATATCACTACTAATACATTGTCTCATATCTGTTTTTACATTTTTAATCAATTTCTAGTGCCACCAGATGCCACCTCTCAATTTGTTGCATTTTACAGTACAACATCTTTCAGCTGATTAATTCGCGACTCAACTCTGATAAGGCATTTTGTTTCACATAACTCAAGAACCACTAGTCATATTTTACTTAAACAAATTTAGAAAAATGAAGAATTATAAAGACTTTCATCTGTTTATATAACGTTTCGCTACATAAGCCACAGTTTCGAAGTTATAAATAAATATATGAAGAAAAAAAATTATTTTTTTTTAATTCATAAAAAATCCAAAACGATAAAAAAAGTTTCAAGTCCTATTACTTTTACGTAAAGTCGTATAACCTATGAACAAAAGGAGACATAACTCATGAAAATCGATGAACGTGTTCCTCTTTTATGCACAATTAAGTAAAGGTGTGAATTAAAAAAAATTGCTCAAGATATGCACAAAAAACATTGATTCTCAGAATTAAAAAAAAAAATAATAAACAAAAGATTATTTGAATTTTATGATTGCAGTAGCAAAGTAATAAGCGCTAATAAATTTGCGTGCACAATTAAAAGGAAAAACGGAAAGTGTACTTTTTTTAATTATTTGGGTTTTTCCGTTAGTTACCTGCATGGCTTTTTTACAGAAATTGCACCCAGATTTATGAGTGGTCATGCTTTGGAACGTTTCGAAATATGCGCCGATTCATAAGTACCTGTCAGTAAAATATTGAAAAATACGTAATATTTATAGGTGCCCCTAAATGAACAAGCACTGCAATTTGGTATTAAGCGGATGGAGTATTTTTGTTTGGAGACGGCAAAAGAGTTTGTTGCACTGTACGAGTGGTACAATATGCCACCTACCCTTCACAAAATTCTGATTAATGGAAAAGACATAATTGAAAAGTAGGCCTACTACCATGAAAGTCGTAACAAAGACTATAAAAAATATCGCCTTACAGACTCCAGAAAATGCAGTCGAATTGTTGCGAACAAAGATATTATGCACCGAATGATGGTAACATTAGATCCCATGATTTCACATTTGACGACTTCATTTAGCCAGAAGAGCATAGTGTTATAAGCGACGAAGTTAAGGCGCTTTTAGAATAATTAATTAAATTAATTATTAATTAAAAATATATTTAAAATAAATAATAAATTAATAATTAAAAGAAATCATTTAAATTTTTCTGTTAGTTATGACTTTTTAAATTGCAGGTAACGATCGACATTTCTCTAACTTTCTTTCTTTTGATTACTTTTGTGTATTACTATATAAATAAAACTAAATTTGTGATGAAATCACTACATTTTTTGGCAAATATAGTTTTTTCCTCACCTGCATACAAAAATCCCCAGTGTGCGCCGTGGCGCGCCAAACGATTCATAGACAAATATTCTGTCTATTAATTTTGCTATAAATTTATTTAATATAGACTGTAAGCCCCCAGGGCCGAATTAATCCAGTTTAAATATATGGCTTGTAGAAGAAATAAATTTAAATTCGAAAAAATATATAAAATAGAAAGCTGAAACTACCTACTATATATTTTTTAAAAGGCAATAATATAAATGATGACAATTTCGTAGAGATGTTGTTACAGTAGACTTTAAAAGCACCCAACTACATGATATTTTCCAGCTCAGTTAGAAAAATTTCATTTGTCGCTAGGTGCAAATAAATTTCATAGTCTTGAAACTCTGACTGTAAAAGGTCTAAACATGATTAGGGAAGCATACCTAGGTTTCATCAAAATTTTTTTTCTTAAAGAGTGACGGAAATAAATCTATTTATGAGATACTCTGGCTTTCCATGTTTAATAAAAATTTCAAAACCGCACTGCAGAAGTCATGTGTATAAGCGATTTTAATTGAAGTCCAAAGATGTAACCAGCAATTCTATAGAAATACTGCTTTAAACAGCAACACACTTTTTTACTTTGCATGGTAAATCCAAAGCTATGTTCAGTAGTTTTCTCAGAATGAAATTAACCGTAAAGATAACATAATTTACTTAAGAACCAAAGCTGAAGTTTTTATCTAAGTATAATCCTAATATCTTATAATATTTTTATATATATGTGGCAGCCCTTTTGTGTCATTAATAAGTAACCGGTATTTATTATCATTGCTGACCTAGAACAACTTGCACATGCATTCTGTTTTCTCTTCCGTTTTGTGCTGTTCACTATGATAGACGTGTTGGCTATGTCTTAAATATAAAACTTTATTTTAACATTAATTTAAGTGAATAAAGAAAAATAAGAATTCACAAGATTACATAGTTTTATTGGATTCACGTAAACCAACAATCCAAATATATTACTTAAAAAAAATGTTTGTTATATTTAGTTCTTTTATGCTAAATACTAATATAGCGCTTTAAAGTTTTAAATTAAACTAAACGATTTATTTACTTTCAATACACTAAACGATGGTAACTTTGTTGTCTTTCTTCACTGATGACTCAACTTGAATTAATTCATTTGCTCAGCAAGTGGTGCTTATAGAGCTGTTTTAAGCAATTCTGGCATATACAAGAATATTCTATGTTAACATCACCCCATTTTGTTGTTACCATTACCATTCACTTTAGGCGTCTGCTGTTATTGAGCTTATTTCGTGTAATTTTTTGAAAGCATGGTGTTGTTGTCTTATTTGTATAAAATTTCTTAAAAAACTACGTAGATTGTAAAACACATAATAGGTCATTTCGTTAACAATTTTACTTATAATTATTTTCTTTGAAAACTTAAACAAATCATCATCTTAAAAATGTAATACAACTTTAATGTGTTCATTGCCTAATATAAAATTTGGCTTAACATAAATCTGCGAAGAAAGTTTTTGTTTTGCGAGTAAACTAATAAAGTCGTTGATTAAAGAGAAATGTTAAGAACTCTAACACTTTTCATGCATTATCCTACTGTTATCAGTTAACCAATTAAATAGTTGAGTTTCTGCTTTAAAAAAAAATTGATTACAAGTTTTTAGGTGAAATTTAAATGAAAATAAACAAAATTTTATACCAGCAGAATGTAATGGAGCATTTTCTGGACGCTATATCCACCATCAGCAATATACATCTATCTATCTATCTATCTTGGGCTGTGTAAAATGTAAATATCTTTTATGTAATCAACTTATAACTTAACTAAAAATACAAGGATGTATATTCAATTAAAATTTAGTTTGGTTACGGAAAATGCATACCCAACCCGGAGATATATTGAGTTGTTTTTATTCAATATTAATACAAATTTTATAACTAAAAAGAGACTTATAAGTTAAGCAGTCATATGCTCAATAATTGTTATCTTTTGTAATTAAATTTTGCTATCGAAAAATTTTATAACAAATGAGATAAACTAAAATTTATAAAAAGGAAATGAAGCATATAAAAATATTTTTTTTATAGTCTAGTACTAAAATATTACACAAGCTCGTGGTAAAGAAGAGTTTATCGTTATGTGTATAAAATTTATTAAGAATAAAAATTATGTTTATAATAATTATATTTTAATAGCCGTTTTTTATTATTTTATAATTAAATTTTTAAGCACAAAGTTTTTATACAAAACAATCTTTATAAATTTTATTTTTATTCTCAATGTCTTGCCACACCATCGGATGACCTCAGCAGGAACAAAATGTTAACATGTATAAAAAATTGTTTTTATATAAATAAAAAATATTTTGTTAGTTAATTAAAATTAATCAAAATATTTTTCAAAAACAAATATAGAAAAATAAAATCAACAGATAATACAAATTGAAAATATATTTTCAGTATATATTTTCTGATACAAAAATATACCGACAAATACCGACATATATATTTATGGTAAAACGATATAAACCATTAAAGTTTTAATTGACTATAAAATGTCACAGCTTATTTAATCTATCACTCTTTTTATAAGTTATTGATTTATATATTTTTGGAAATAAAGAGTGTTTTTGTTTTCGAAATGTTTGCTGTATGTTTGTAGAGCAGTATTTTTGAGTTTTTTTTTTTTTTTTGTTTGCTGTGTTGTTTAAATGAAAACTCTCATATAATCAATTTGTCATACTATATAAGACTCCACTGAAGATCTATGTGAGCAGTAATGAAATGGCCATTTGGATTTACTGTGGTTCAGTTAGATATATTGTTGTTTTGTTTCCTTTTTGGAATATTGCTTCATTAATCTTTTAGTTAACTGTGTTGAAATATTGTTTTCAGTTAATTAATTTCTAGTCTTTTGTTTGGACTTCTTATTAAAGCTCTTGTCACTTGTTGTTCAAATCCTCTTTACAGAATTATAATATCTCTATAATTTATCTTAAATTTATGTTTAATTAATCTTTAATTATAATAATTTATCTTGTTTAAATTAATAATTAAAATTATATCACGTACTTGTTTCTAGTTGCAATATACAACTAATTTACTATTTCTTCTTATTATTAAGATATTTAAATAAGGAAATATCGAAATATTGAAATATCAAAATCATTTATGTCATTTTGTTAATTAAAAATTTAGATATAACACAAAATAAATCATCAGCATATTTTATTTTTATCCTTGGTTTAGGATTTAAACTTTCAATAATGTTATCGAATAATTTCTCCATAGCTATAGCTATTGGGAGTTCTTTTTGCTGGATATATTTATATCTTGTCATTAGGTTACGGGAGTAGGCTTTAAAATATAAAGTATTCATTAAGCTTCATTAGCAATTTTATTGCTTGTCATTATTATTTAATATTTTTATAGTAATTTTCTAATTTATTTTTCTAAAAACAAAAAAAAAATAACAAAGTCTTTCTTTTATATTTTCCTTCATAGTTGCTTAAATTGCGAGGGAGGTTTGAATGAGCTTTTTATTAAACATAATATTTTATAAATTGTAAAATAATAACAATAAAAATAAATATAATAATTATAGTCATTTAACCTTTTGAATATGTAATTATTAGTTTTTTTATTATTAAGCACAAGGTCTTTATTTTATAATAAATTTAAAAATTTATAAAAAAAAGACCTAGTACTTAATAATAAAAAACTAATAATAAAAATAAATAAAATATATTGTCATTTGATGATGAAACCCTCAACTATGTGGCATTATGTAGACCATTTTAGACAAATAATATAACAATACATTTAGTACAATAGTTAGCTATGTAAATCATTAGTTAATTTCTGCATTCATAAGCCTAGATTCAGACGCTCCTATCATTTTGGGATTTTAAAATTTGTTACTTGTTTTTGTTATTTGTTCTCAGCCTTATTTTATTGGCAAAATTTTCAGTTAAATTTTTTAATTTTTTTTGAATAATTAATTAATCTTCAGAAAATTTATGATATTAACATTAAGGAAAGATTAAGCAAATATTGCATAAATATATATATTTTTCTAAAAATAATCTTATTACACAAAGTATAGTTGACATATTAGCTTTATATAGAAGATTTTTCTTCTGCTTATTGTCTTTAAATTTGGATTTAAACGCACTACCCAAAAAGAAACGAACTTTTGATAAGTGTACAACATTTGCTTAAACGTATATTAATTTTAATATCTTATATATTTTGAAGATTAATTATTCAATAAAAATTAAAAAATTATACTGAAAATTTTACCAATAAAAGAAACCAGATTTATGTCCAAAAGCACTTACCTTTTTTTTAAGTTTGCTGCTGCTGTAGTTTTCATAAACATAAATACAAATAAGCGAATACCAACGCATGTTTGACCGGTTCGTTCAACTGAAAACATTGCAACCGGGAGCCATGGTGTTGCAGCAGATCCAAATTTGTCATCTCCTTGACGTTCTCAACAATTGGCGTTACCCAAAACCACAACATGGCGAATTTCGCGTAAAGATTTGGCTTTGAAGCTTTACAAGGTAAAGTTGGTACAAGAATCGAAGAAGACTAAGCATCCACATCGCCATAGAAATGCTTAGTTTATTAATTTCCTTTAATGTTTTCAGACGAAACATTTTATTTGTCAGGGCATATTAATAAGGAAAATTGTCGCATTTGGGTTTTTGAAAATTATAGAGTGTTTATTGAGAAGCCTTTGTATGCTCAACGTATTTTTATATGGTACGCTATGTAGTCTGGAAGCGTTTTTCGTTGATTTTTTTCGATGAGGCTGAAAATAAAGTAACGGTCAATGGGTCATGATATTGGGAGATGTGTGATAGGACTTACATCAGCACCGAGTCGCGCACAATTTTCGAGTCCACGGTAGCAGACCCGATTCCTCACTCCTTGTTAAAGAGTTGAAAACTCTCCAACTCCTGGTCCTGCTACAAGCGCAACTAGAATATTTATTTGCATGATAACCTTTTCTTTTCGTTAACACCTCTTCGACACTGTCTTCAAAGCCCGATTAAAACACAGCCACCATGTTGTTTCCATAAACTCCTGAACTACCATAACAGGGCCGTAGCCCTGGGGGCAACTGGTTCACTGGTCAGACTACGAGAGCCTCTGTCCCTTTCAGTATAGGGCTCCTGCTGCTGCCTTTTACTCACGAAGGCACATGTCAAGATGGGGAAGGGATCCATCAAGAATGCTTGCCCCGGCATTCCAATTAAAAATCAATAAAAGCGATCCAATAAGGTAGAGAGAGATATGCCCGATATCACTCCCTATATTTTTTAAGTATTTTTTTGGTAATTACTGCTATCTTTTCATAAGCACAAATACAGATGCTCCTGCAGTTTTATGTTTTATAATATTCTACTGGACATTTTTGGAATTTATATTTTTAAAAATTTGCGAATCTAAACGCAGATGACTTTAAACAAATATTTAGTTTATATGCATTTCACACTTAAGTACCACACATACTATCAGGATTCTTATCAAAGCAATAGAAGATATGTAGGGCGCATATCACTGTCGACCGGTTTGACTATTAGTGTGCAACGGGACACAGACTACTGACAGAACGACAGGCAGAGCAACAGAGGACAAAACATATACACACACCTACGTACGGACGGAATGGGAAAGGAACGTCTAAGCGACCTTATGTAGAAAATAAGTTAATAATAATAGTTCAGTCTTAAGTCTTAAGTGAACCGCGAAGGTTAAATATTCTTAGTTAATAAGAAAATAAATATAAGAAAATAAATGTAATAAAATGAATAAAACCAAATCTACATATACATATATCTATTTATATAATTGAATTTAGGTATAATTTAATTTTTTTTTGACATCTTTACACAAAAACTAAATTTAATTATTTTCCGCTATTAAATTTTATGAATTTCTTAGCAATATTAATTAAATAATGTCAAACACATGTATAATTATACAAATGTTAGTAATAAAATAGAAATATTTTATAAAGTGTTTGTGCCTGATAAACACATTTAAATGCAATTTTCTCATTTTTTCAATCTTCTTTTATTTCATATTAATAAATTTTTAATTATATTAATATTACCCAGGAGCTATTATAATATCATCATTACTCTTGTATATGTGTAGGCAAATGTTCCAGATCCTTTTTCTACAATTATAACAATAGAAACAATTTGATTTAAATGAGCAGTGTAAAAGATAATAAACTTAATTAATGATTTACATAGAGAGGAAAAATGAAATTACAGCAAAAAAGAAAAAAATTTAAGCAAAATTCTTTATTAGACAATATTCAAGGACATTATATATATTATATATATATATATATATATATATATATATTTATATATATATATATATATTTATAATGTGCCTTAAACATATTTACTAATACCAAAATAATTGTAATCTGGCTGCTAAAGAGCCATTGCTTTTAAAGCTGATAACCATCGACACGCGTAAAATTTAAACTTGATACAAAAATTTTTATTTACGTTTTTAAATTCGTAAATTTTATTGAGCGATATTAAAACATATTTCGATGAAAATATATTTGTGAGTGTATTTACATACACAAGCATGAATACGAAAAATATTTGAGAATCTCAACACTTGTGCACACATAAAGATAAACTGAATTATTCTTAATATAAACATGAAGTTTAAATAGCTGAAAGGAATAATAACGAAAATGATTACATTTAACATGCAAATTAATTGAAGTTCATCCGATTTAATGTAGATATCATTTCATACGTACAAATGTGGCAAAAAATATTTGAAATTAATTCATACTTTGCAAACAATTTTAATATTAAATTTTATTATTATTTGTTTTTAGTATTTTTCGATATTCATTACTTTGATCGAAACATTTCATTAAAAGGTAAGCAAAGAGAGATATTTGAAAATATTATTTGGAAAGAAATATAATACTTGTCTTTCGGATTATTCTGAGAATAATTTATTTGGAATTATTTTTCATTTTCTTTTAATAACTTTCTGGCACTTTTGATAAAGTTTTGATTATAATTTCTTGTTTTTAAATAAATTCAAAGTACTGCGCAAAAAATGCACTTAATAAATTTCATTCGAAAGTTTAACCAAATCTCTGATTTATAAAGGAATTACAAAGTTCGCTAGTCTTAAATATGTTTGGTGCGGTCGGTGGTGCTGCAACTAAATAACAAGTAAATTTTAACTTCGTTATATATTATAAAGAAAAAATGTTTACAAATAATTTTATTTTAATTTTTTTTTTTATTACATCAATAATTCCATTATCAGCATGTTTCACATCTATTCACCAAAGTACAGAACATTGTAAACATCATCTGTTTAACCAAATTATCTTAGGAATTAGTGTACCATCAATTTGATTAGCTAAAATTTACACGGAACCCAAAGCCTTTTTCTTGTTATCAATATATAAATCGTCACATTAATGTCTTCTTGATTATTGCTAACAAACGGCTTAATAACGCAATCAATTTTATTAATTTTTTTCGCGGTATTTTTCTTTCTTCTTCATAAGTAGTAATGAAATTTTACTTCCTGTTATTTTTTAGTAACGTGGGTCTTTAACATAATATAATAATAAATAGTGGCAAATTAAAAAGAATTTTATTTTATATTAAAACACATGTGTCAATATAAATGCCTCTATTTTATTAATTTATTTATTGTTTTAGTCTATAGATGTATTCCTTTTAGATTATAACATGCATCTTTTACTTAAAACTACAACTGGTGATTAAAATAAACAATTACATTATGATTTTCAACATCTAATGATAAATCTCTATAGACTATTAAAATCCTTAAAAATTTTTTGAATGCGCTACGCGTATGAATAATTATTTCGGAAGAACTGTATGAATATTCTTCTGCAATTTTTCCCTTAATTAAACTAATTACACAAGAAACATTAAGCATTGTTCTGCGGCCTTTCAGCGTTGGCCTGCAACGATAAAATGGAAGATGAACTCCAGAATGCCATGTTATATCTCGAAAGCAGAAAATTAGAAATTATTTCTGAATCGATTCAATATGGCTATTTACACACTATATTGTCGGTTCCATATTACCTAGCCGTATTCTAAAATTGATCTCACAAATGATGTGTATAACTGTTTTGTAATGTACGGGACAGTGAACTCTTTACCTCTACCTTTACTAAGGGTCACGTGAATATTAGATCTAAAACTTAGTTTGTAGTCCATTGAAACTCTCAAATTCAAAATGTTATCCAACTGATGTTTTCCAAAAAAAATTGTGAGTATCATACAGAGAAGTTAATATACTTGTATTTCAGTAGGTTTGATTTCATTAAGTTTATATCGCCCCAACATTAAAAGCTATTCAGGTCAGATTGAAAAAAATGACTGATCCGCTTGATTAATATAACTGAAGAAAGTTTTAACATCATCTGCGTGCATTAGAATGTTAGAGAATTGAATAACGTTTGGAAGATTATTAATAAAATAAAATTGGACCACGGTGACTGTCTTGGGGTATTCCAGATAAAGCTGAGATATCTTTCGTGGTTTTATTTTTAAATAGGATACATTATTTCCGCTCAAGTAAATATGATGAAATCCATTAAAGAGCATTAGTAGTGAATCCCAGCAAGCTCACTTTATAGAAAAGAAGTTTATGAATAATTTTGTCGAATGCTTCAATAAAGTCTGACGAAAACCTGATTAATTATTGTAGTAAAATGCAATAAGTTGGTAATAGTTGCACAATTTTTATGGAAATCATGTTAATAAGGTGACAAAATTGAGGACATGTGATGTCATAAATAAACCAATACAAGTTTTTCGAAGAGCTGTAAAATTATGCCCTACTTTGCAATTGCTCTATAATTTCAAATGTCGAATTTTCTACCAGATTTAAAAAGTGGAATAATATATGACTCTCTTCAAATTTAGAAAAATATCCATGTCTTAGGAAAATATTATACAAAGCTGCCAACAGAGTTGATAAGCTTTCAGCACAATTACTTAATATACAGCTGTAAACACCATTAGGTCTATGATTTACTGAAGATTTTATCTATTATCTGTGCCACAGTAAAATTATTTCACCATTACACAAATATATTTGGAATATTCATTTGCAGTAGGCAACAATAATGACCAGTTCGTTTTCAGTAAAATACCATTTAATATGTTATAACTGCACTTTTATAGCAATACACAGTTTTATTAATAGTGTCACCCTTTGATTCACTACTGACTTGATTATAACAAGTTATTTCTAGTGTTTCGTGGTAGAATTTTTCAGACTTACGAATAGGAATATTTTAATGAATAATTAATAATTAGAGAAGACAAAGATCAGAGAGGTCATTTAAAAATTCATCACAGCAAATTTGTGTTTTTAGTGGAACCGAATATGAAGTATCAGGTTCGTGATTCCATATAGCGGGCGCTAAAATAAAATCCCTGAAGATGGCTTACAGTGAAATAGTTAGTATAATGTAAAGGTAACTAATGTTTTTAGATTATTCAGACATGATAGGAATGTAGAAACACATTAAGATTACGTATTTTGATTTGAATGTATATAAAGTTTATATTATCGGCTGATAGTACAACTTCAGAAAGAAAAATGTTACTTCCAGCTGTCAATATACTCCAATATCATAATTATTATCACTTCTATCAAGTTTGTATATTTGAAATTTGGAAATTTATGCTTCAATCCATTTTGCTTTAAAATGAATTCCGTGAATTTCTTAACAACTAAAGGATATTTTATCAGCTTTATACTTTAATTTTATAAGCTTTTAACGTGCGATTAAAAAAAGTTCTAATACATAAATTTTTAATTTAGGAGTGATCATTATTCAATCAGGTAACCATTTTAATATATCTCAAAATATCAGTTTATCATATATTAAAACAGTTTCTATCCTTTAATTAAACTAAAAAATCTTAATATTGGCATCAGCTTAATTAAATCTAATTTTGAAATTTATCGTGAAAACTTATTTTTTTGCTCTTTTTCTATTCTAACAAATACCATTTACAATTAGAATTTTTAGAAATTTCCGAACAGCATTTTAATTGAAATTTTCAAGTGCAAATTTTCTTTTAAAAACACATTTACATTTAAATAGAAAACAACTTCCTTTTAAAATGCTGTCTTAAACACAGCTATTGTAAAATAAGAACGAAAAACAAAAATATTGCCTGTGGTGCAGTTAATGGTTTTAAAAGCTTTTTTTATCTTTTAAAAATATTTAAAAATTGTAAAATAAAAATTAATATTTTCTCTCATATAATTATATCAAGTATTGTGTGCCATTACAGTGAAATGTAATTATCACATGCCAATGTCAATTGCAAAGAATTTTAATGCTTTTCTTTGCAATTTCAATTATTCAAGTGTCTGCAAATAACCGAATAAGCAAACAACTTCTGTTAACATACTGAGTCGAATCAACATGAGCACGACAAATTAAAGTCGTGTAAAAATATGACACCTTTTGTAAGTTCATAAATTTATGACCACATATGACATATTTACATATAAATTAACTAGCAAAAATTTTATTTATTATTGTTTTATTAAGAAAAACGGACAATACATAAAATTTAAAAAAAAAGGTTAAACAAATTAAAAAATATTATTGCCTTGTTCTTAACAAAATTATTTATAAAATATTAAAATATCAATTAACTATAATTATTATTTAAAGCTTATACAAAGAAAACCAATGAAATTGGCTTTTATATTTATGTACATTAATATTGGAAAGCATAGCAGACTTTAATAAAGCACTGGTATTGCCAACTTTATATATATATAATTTATATATATATATATATATATATATATATATATATATACATATATATATATAAATTTCGTAAAAGGAAATATAGGCATACCCATCCAAAAGTAAATTACATATATTTTTAGGAAAAAGATTTTTAAATTTGTTGTCTATTTTTGTTATCTGTTCCGAAGCTTCTTTTATCGGTAAAAATTATTACTTTAACTATTGAATAATTAAAGCTCAGTAGATGGAAGATATTAATGTATGATTAAGCCAAGGTTATATATTTATACAAAAGTATTTGACAGTTGAGAACGTAATATTAATATGTGTTTGGAAATGATGCTGCATCTGTTACTATATATTAAGGATTCAAAAGCTCTTAATGTTCTTAGTATAAAAATTCATTACGATATTTAATGGACTAATCACATTTTGCAGGTTTCTAACAAAGCTGTCAAATGGAATACAACTCTTATGTATGGGCCGGCGACCTAAAGTCTTTTTTGAAGTTGCTAGACCGCATACAAGAAAGGGTCAAGAGGCTAACTGGGGAGAGTAGCGTATCCTACTCCATTGATTTTCTAGTCCATCGATGCATTTCACTATTTTATCGTTACTACAAGTGCTGTAATGAAATTAGGGATCTTGTTCCCGCTTCTCACACGTTTTTGTATTTAACACGCTTTTCGTTGTGGAGCCATCCATTTGTGGTTGATTGGCCGGTGGATCACACAACACATTACAGGGAACTTTCCCGTCACTTTCAATGTAGGAAAATTCAAATCTTATGTCCACACACAATACTCCCTTATTTAACCTCCTCATAACCTGATTGCCTAGATCTGGCACAAGGCATTGCATGAGCAAGGATCATCACCTAAGTGCTGCTCCGAAAAAAGGTAGATCTATCATATAAAAATTGAACTGGTCACCTAAATCGAATTCATTTTTTAGATTTTTACATTTTCGTTTTCTTCGAATTATATAAAAGACCATAAGTGAAGGTAATAGACTTCAATGACATTCGATACAGAAGTTGCTTATACCTTTTCTTATTTCAATAAAAATATTATAGAGGATAAAGAGAGTGTTTAGTTGATAGATAAATGATACTGATTTTAAGGAAGAGGTCAATGGAATGAACTCAAAACATTAAGACGCTATAAAAAAGCCAGTTTTGCTACTGATAAGTTTAAGTTGAAGTAATTTAGAAAATTAGTGACCGTTAAGTTATCATATTGTTATTGGAATTTGAGGCTAATGTGCATGCATTTTGCTTCTATAATTAATTTGTACACTTGACTTTTAGAAAATACAGTGTAAAATGTGGATCTTTGATTAAACTGTTATGTAAAATTTAAATCAACAGTTTAAGCATTAAAGTCCTTTTTCTGTATAACTATCGATGAACTCGTCTATATAATTTGTAATTTAGAAATAATACATAAATATATTTTCAGTAATTTCAGTTCTTTTAACGCAGTTATCAGATTTCCTTTGTTTTTTTTTTGTTTTTGTTAATTATAAAATCAAATAAATTCTGAAAATGCAATTTATGGTTTCATTGTTTTTGAGTATTAAAATTGGTTTTTTAAATATATTCTTAGGACACACTACGCAGCATATCGTTTTAATTTGATTTATTTAACCTGCCAATTTAGAGCAAAATTGAATAAAATATGCAAAATGAAATTAATTTAAATAACTTGTGCAAATTTCAAAACTATATGTTAATTTTTCCAATATTATATGACTATTGCGTTGTTCCTTTTGTAATAAATCCAATTTTAATATTTAATTAATAAATATAAAATGGAATACTTTTTGTTTATACACATTTTGATATTCTAAATTATGTTACCGCCACCCACTTCGATATGCTAACAAAGGTAATTTTAAAAAAAGCTTAAAATTCGGCACAATTATTGTTTGCAATACGTGCGGTTTAGCATATCATTATTCAAATATTTATTAGGGCGTTATATACGAATAAGAAATATCGACATTTATAACAAAGGTAAAAATATTATTTGTTTTTGTATTTTTAATGAATATTTTTATGCTGTTTGTGCAACAATATTAAACTACAGGCCCATAATCATAATCTATTTAAACCATAAATAAAAAAATATTTCGAATAATTGTAAAATATATTCAAATAACGTAAAATACAAATGACTTATGTCATACAGCTACAGATAATGTAAATATTTGAGAAGAGCAACATGTAAATGAAATTTGAAATTTATATTTTAAAATTAAAAAGGAAATACACATTTCTTGTTAATTTTTAATATTTATGGAATTTCTTAATAATAAAAATATTTATATTACAAATTTTTAGTTATTCATGTAAATATCTGTAAAATCGTATCTCCTAAAATTTGCTATAAAAGAAAATCTAAAAGTATTTTGTTTTTATATTTAAATATTTGCTGAAAGAAAAAATTATTTACTTTTTTGTTTGATGAAAAATAAGTCATGCATTAAAATTATTTTTTATTTTCAATAATATTATTTATGTGATAAAAAACAACGAGGGTAACTTAATCAAACATTTAAAAACAACCAGTAAGAAGTTACAATAATTTATTGAAGTTTGCTTAAAAATATTTTGAAATATTATATAACAATAAATATTAAAGAAAATCTATTATTTAATTATTACTTTTTTAATATTAAGCACTAGGTCTTTATTTTATTAAAATTTTTTTTTAAACTTTATTCTCTATATTATTTTAATATTTTTTTTTCTTTTTTATTTATATTTTTTTTTGTTTATCCTGAAGATACCAACCAATGGTTTGGCGAAATATTGAAATAAAATAAAAGTTTAAAAATTTTTTTATAAAATAAATACCTAGTGAATACTAATAATTACATATTAAAAACATCAAATATCTATAATTATTATATAAAATCTCTGCAATACACAACTTACTATTTCCCATATTTTGGACGAATATCAAACTTTTCACAATATTAGAACAAATAATGTTAATGATCACAATATTCAAATTTTTCATAAATTCATATTAAATTGTTATTTTCTTCACAAGCTATAAATAAGTTTTACGAGATGAAAGCCTTTGTAGCTAGTTCTCTTTTGCTTTGTTAGTTACTATAATTGTATTATTGTTTTTCCTGATGATGCCAACCAACGGTGTGGCGAAATATCGAAAAAATAATAAAAAATAAAAGTTTTTAAAAATTTTTTTTTATAAATTTTATAAAAATAAATAAAAATATAAAATCTATTATTAATATTTATTACCTGTTTAAAGCAGTTATATCATGAATTTTGTGATAAACTCAAAGCAAAGTCTTTAGTGGGTTAATTTCAAATTATTCTCCATTAGATGCCTCTCCCTTTAGCTAAATGCTTTAAACCTTCATTCTTATATTTTTAAATAAGCTATTAAATAAGCTATTCTTATTCTTATTCCTAAACATGATAAATATTTGGAAAGTTTGTCAGCTTTGAAATGAAATGACGACACAACTTTTTGTCTCACGTGGCACAGTGGCTTGGAAACGTTTTAGTTTGAAAATAATTCGTTAGTTCATGAACGGCTTCAGATATCCTAATCAAATTTCACAGATGCTAAAAAGATGTAATTCTGAGTGAAGTTGCGGCCGATCGACCCTTAGGCGCAAGAGGGCCTTCTGGGGGTGCCCCTAAATTTGAGTAGCTTGGTTATAAAATATTTTGAAAATGTCATATTAAGTTTATTTATTACTCAAATCTGAACTTAAGTAGACCCTGAAATTATTTACAAAAAATTGTGCTTATTGTGCTTATATGTCTAGACTACCTTTTAGTTTGGAAGAAAATCGGTTTAGGAAATTTTCTTTTTAATTTTTGGCCGACCTTAAATAAGTATATTTAACTTGATGTACATATTTATGTTCGGATTATTATTCTAAAATTTATTGCTGTATTCCTATAGCAAATGAGAATAAAAAAAAATTATGACAAAAGTTGTTATGACTCCTTCTCCAATCCTAACCAAACATAGGCAATTTTGAAATAAATTTTATTTTCCTAAAATATTCGCTGCATTCTCGATAAAATTTATAAAAAAACAGTGGCAAGTTTGGTTCTGATGGCATCTTTGGTTAGTGTTTTTGCTTATACAATTGAAACTTACTTCGGTACCAGTAAATTTTTTTAGAATATTTTAAAGGCAACCTCTAGCAAATGCAAATCAAAGAAAAATTGCACCAAAAATTGTAACATTTTGTCGTGCAGCCCTATCCAAACATACCCAACCAAAATTTTTTGGAGCACAAAGCATCGATTGAGAAAAATAAACAGATTATTAAACCTCCATATTTTGGCTACATAATCAAAAAGGATTTTACTGAAGAAAGCAATTTTCCTATCAAATGAATAATTGAATCAATTAATAAACTCAATTAAGTTTTAATCTCACGTTAATTTAATTATAAAAAAAACAGTCGCTGCAAAATTGCCACCAGGTCGTAATTAGGTTTTTCTTTGGTGTAAAAAATTTAAACACGCAAAAAAATGGAACATTTGTATCCCGTTTAAGAAATTTATGTGTAAGTAAAGTTGCTTTAAAAATTTTCAAAAATGTGTCAATTCAAATTCTATATTTTGTTTTCCAAACAACCACTTAAACATGAAATTTATAGTTTTAAAGTTACATGACATCTAAAATATGCGAACCGTAAAAAAATGTTAACAAATTGCTTAGCTGGATGTCTAGAGCTTTCCTGTAATACCTTCTGCTTGTGTAAGGAGCACATACTTAAGTTGTAGGAGCCTCAGAAACCTCGCCTTTTAATGAAGTTTTTTTTTTGTATGCAGAAATAAAGAATTTCTATTAATATAGTTTTCATGCACTCTTACGTTTTTCAGTTTTACATTAAATGTGTAGTCTGTCCGAACCCCACTTATATAACCAAACTCTCTCAAACAAATAATTATATCATTTGCTGGAAGAAATTTTTACAATTAAAAACAAATTATGAAACAAACAATTTGGCCAAATCAAAAAACGAGTTATTTAAAATTAAAAAATTAAAAGAAACAGTTGCAGCAACATATTTACCTCAAGCAAATCTCATAACAAATTATAGAATACAGAGCAGCCGTTTTGTTTTGTTTACGTATTAAATATCAGTCAATGATGAAGTAGCAAAATATCTTTGTAATTTTAAGTCGTCGTTATCTTTTTCATTTTACATTTTGTTATCTCTAGCAAAAGACACTTTGTATTTCTTTGTGTTCTATGATTTAAAATGTTATGCAATACAAAATATTAATATAACACAACATGAAAAATATCTGTTTATCCTATTACATGTAAAGAAAATTTTGTTCACAAATTTTAAATTTAAAACGTGAACGAAATTTTCTTTCTCAATAAAGGGGCAGGTTAAGAAAGTAGTGAAAGCAATAGAACTGAAACATTGCTTAAACGCTATAAAGGCTTAAAAAGACCAGATCATAAATTTTTTAATTTTCCATTTGTAAAATGTTTGCTTTCTCAAGTAAATGCTTAGAATATTACACCTCCGTATGTAAGACGCGAAGTATTCTACGGGAAAGGATTTAAAAGGAAGTCATCAAGCAGATTGCCACTGGATAGTCCTACTTAAAATGATTTTTTACTTTTTTTGGAATTTTTTTTATAATGTAGATACTTAATCCGTTTTTTATTCTAAAATATTGAACTGTCATAAAATCAAAATTATTTCTGTCAGGCGAAATATTTATTTAAATAAAAAATAATTCGTTATAAATGTTTATGTTGAATTATCCATGTAAATCATTTATTTATATTTTAATATATATATTTTTACATAATTTATATTTAACTAATTCACAAGTAATAATAATTATTCACAAGTAATATAATTATTATTTGCACAATTTCACATATTCTTGTTAATTTTAAGTTATTATTTTTAAAGCAGGAATTTGACTTCTTGATTGTTTGTGTACTGTCTCTTACAACAGTTACAATGGTGACTGCGTGTCTTTGCCCTTTCGTAGTTTTTGGTGTTTATACATTGTGTTCAGCTCTAGTCTAGAGGAGATAGTGTCCTAGTTTTCAAGGTTTTGTGCTTATAATTGTTGTTGTTGCAAGTTCTTTCATTTCTTTTTATATCCTATTTTTTAAGCAGCACTTTCTTATTTATTTTTTACTGTACCAAAGGTCAAGGATTTAATTATTCTACTCACTTAATGTTTTTGTTTGTTTTGTTATGGTTTTTTGAATTTTAATATTTTTATCATTTACTTTTGGTTTAAAATAATCTTAAATATTTTAAGAATTTATGTTTAGAAAATGAGGTTGCTTAGCTTGGATCGCAACTACGTAATTAAGAAGTATTAGATGAACCTAAAGGAATAAGATGTAGGAGTCTTCTTTCGATTAATTTTCCTAAGGAATGGCGAGAAGTCAGAATATATATAACATTCACACTCCTATCTAGTCACACGGTTTGTAGCCATTGTTAATAAAAAGCATGAAAATTACTTAGTGTTGGACATAACATATTTAATAGCTATATAGTGTGATATATGTTTTGTATGCCATATAAAAAACTTGTTACTGAATAGAAAATTGTTAACACAAACAAAAATTTCTACAAATTCTGATCATTACTATGACATAAGTGCATTTCCTTTTGAGGGTTACAAAGATTAATTGTTTATTAAGGAAGACTTGTGTAATATAAATATTATATAATAAACTTAATATAACAGTTTGCCATGTGCAGCACATTAATTTTGGTTAAACATTTTGGATAACAAAAATTTAAAGCAGTTGCCGAAATTTAAGTAAATATTTTAAGATAAACAAAAGTAAGACAAAATTATGTTCGGCCATGAGCGATCACGAATTTGAAGACGCGTTCAGGGGTCGTGTGGACCCCTGACTTACCTGTAAATAAATTTTACTAACGTGATATCAAGCCCCAATTAGTTAATCGGGCCACGCGGTTCAGCTTTCTGTATTTTATTATAATATTGATCACTTGGACAGTATTATTTAATAATGATGTGGCTCAATCAAGCTCTCAGACTAGCAGTCCTACTAATAATGAAATATTTAACAATGAAATGATTTTTTACTTTTAACTAATGCAATCTATTTGGTAGTTTTCTACTATTTTTTTCAGAACGGTTAAGATGGAGCCCAATCAAAGTGGATAGAAATAAATGAAATAAATAAATTGCTGCCCAGAGGCTAACTTCTCTGCTAAAAATAATACAAAAATAGTCCACTTTAACATCATCCCATATTGTTGATGTTATTTTTATTCAGTATAGGTGGCTACTTGGCTATGTATTTTGTTTTTGTTATGTGTTAGTTGTTTTTGTTTTCTATTGTTTATCTTATTCGGTGGAATTTTTTATAAGCCTGTTGTTGTTGTCTTCGAAAAATACGCAGTTTGTAAAATGCACAGTGGATCGTTTCATTTACTTTTTTTACTAATAAATATTTTCTTTTAAAACTTAATAAATCATCTTCTTAGCAATATTTTTTATCAAACTTTTTTTTACATTGGTCAGTCCAGAAAAAATAAGTTCTACAGTTATAAAACTGGTTTATAAATATCTGATTAAATTTAAAAATTCTTTAATGTGTAAGGGTGATCTAAAGACAAAAAATAAAGTCAATTTAGTGTAGTGTGACTTAATTAAGAATAAGAAATATTTCCACTAGTTATGCAATATGATTCCATTGCTGTGATTACCTTTTCAGTATAATAATTTTATATCTTTGGTGCTATAAAAACTTCATAATCACAGATAACTAGTGCTCGCTCAATTGCTGCATTTTATTTTTAAAAAACAGACCACCACTACGAAACTAACTGCGAACTAGCGATTTTGTGTGTTAATATAACCGACGATATTAAATTGTTACTTATGTTTACACATTCATAGATAAATAGCAAAATTGAAAATACTATTGTTGTTGTTCATCCTCACTAATTTGAAATATTATGAAATCTCTAAAGCACCAGATCGTATGTAAAAACCTTAATACTCTATATTTCCTTAAATAATATGGGCCAAAGAATAATCCATTATTCTTATATCCATTTCTATTCAAACATGCTCATTCCCATTGAGCAAAAATAAGTGCATAAAAGTAACGAATAGAACGCATTCTGATATTTGAACACATATGACTCACTGGAATGAATGGCTTAGCTACTTAGTCTACTTTTAGTCACACCAACCAATTTTTTATCAATATGCTAGATATGATGATAGGGACTTTTAGCAACAGCACACGCAGTGGTTTCATCATTTCGGCATAAACTTCTTTTTAATAGTTACGGCAAACGAATAGATACGACAACACAATAATCATTTTGGAACTTAATTTGCAATATTTCCCAAGCGACTTGATTTCACGGAGCTGGCCGATAATTGGGACAAGATTTAACAATATTTAACCAGCGTTCGATTTAAAAAGATACCTGTTTTTGCCCACACTATTCAGAGTAAAAAAAATAGATAATAATATAAAATTAAAGTGCAAGATAACTAAAATAATTGGGATATCACATTTTATGATAAAAATATATTTGATTTTAGACAAGTAATTTATTTAATGTTACGCTATTATGAAGACTATCCATCTGGTTCTTTTTTGATTATTTGTAAAAATTCAGGCATGATTTTTAATATATTTATCCGTTTTGACATGGAAACGTAATACATAAAACTATATTTTGCCATGTAAATTACAAAAATTTCCACCAAATACTAACTTCCAATTTATGTAAATGTAACAAAATACGGATACTGTTTATATCAAAATTATAATGAACAATGCCAGTCAACCACGAATGTTATAATATTTCTTTACATTTTAAAAATTTCCAGAGAAACTATTTGAGAAAAAAGTATCTGCTGAAAAACAAAACAGCACAACAAACACCATGGGCAACAGCTTAGCTGAAATTTAGCAAAAAAAAAAAAAATACAAGCAAGTGTGCTTCACTTCCATGGCCAACGATATAAAATGTTTACAACTAAAAACTTATAATTGCTAAAATTATGCTATGGGAAAAATACTTTTAAAATTTTAAAAATTAACACAAGAAAAATATGAAAAATTGTCTAGGCTGCTAACTGCAGAAATATGATTATTTTTTAATATTTCAAACTTGAGTTGCTTTGTTTTCATTTTAATTATTTCGTTATTTTGAAAGAATAGAAGCGAAAAAGAAAAAAAAACATGAACATTTTTAACAACGAGAACAGGCTGTTCTGACAATACCAAAGTAACAACAACTAAATTTAAGAAATGTTAAAAAAGCATAATTATACAAAATATTGTATATGGCATATATTTTGGGACCTAAATTTATATGTTTCCATACACACATAAGCATATATATAAAGGACTTTTCAACAAGAAGTTTATTTTCTAAAACAGAATAGAACAAAAAATTTATATTAAGATGAATCAAGTATTTATTGTACTACGAAGATAAAAAATTATGTCTGGCAAATGTCCACCGCGACCACGCTGACAGACGTCGATTCTTGAATCAAAATGTCAATCATATTTCGTTAATCACATTAAGGATTTTTAGGCTGCAATCGATTCGGTCGGCTCGATATGGTCTCTGTCCTTTAAATATCGCCACAAAAAATAATCCAATGGTGTTAAATCACACGATCTGGCTGCCTGCTTAACTGCTGATTATTGTGAAATTATGCGATTGGTAAATTTGGTTTGTAATAAATTGATCGTTTCATTGGCTGTGTGACGTGTAGCATCGTTCTGTTAAAACCACATGCCAGCGATGTCCACTTCGTCGAAAAGAGGCCAATAGAGTGATTTATCAACCGTTACCGCATTCCCAGCCTAATCTTCGAAAAAATGGTGAATTCACGCCTTCAGATCACACAGTATACCAATAAAGCGACACGTTGAGCACGCAAAGGCTTCTCAATCCCTCTAAGCTCTAAGATTTTCAGAAGCTCAAATACGGTAATTGTGGTTGTTGACATACCCTGACAAGTCTTCCCCCGAGGGCACAAAATAGTCTTTATGGATCCTACTACCTCCATCTAGACTGGTGTCTTGCGGGGTAAAAGGGAGCCCAGGCCCCTTCAAGGCTAGTAGGAGTTACCTGAACAATCCACTATATTTCCACGGGAATCAGTAGCCCGCAGAGTTCCGCTATTTATCTCTTTAGGCATTTAGCTGTTCTCTGGCTGATTATTAGGGTTATGGCCGTTTTGGGAGTATCGTCGGGGCTGTGTATTTCGGGACCCTCATGAGAGTTTGTGGGTCGGATCATTCACAATGAACACAATGAATGGTTCAGGCCCAGTGAGTATGAATGGCGTCGTGTTCGTAATTATATTAAGCTTCATGCGTTCTGGACCAGGAGTTGGATAGTCTGCAACTCTTTAGCAAAAGGAGTGAAGGCTGCGACCTACTTCGAGCTTTTAAAATTGCTACTAGGATTGACCGGAGAATATACTTATCCGATGGCCTTCTAGCGCGTGAATGGCGTTGGTTTTCATTCACAGTGGTAATGGTCACCATCTGATTATGGCTTACTGCCGGTGCAGATGTAAACCTTATCACGTCATACCCTGACAAATGAAAATGGGCTTCTTCTGAAAAAATGATTTTTGCAAAAAAACCAACCGGTTATTCCTGAACGAATTGAGCGAATCTATGGCGATGTGAATGGTTGGTCGGCTTTTATTCCTGCACCAGCTGACCGTAATAAGCCTTTAAATTCAAATCCTTATGCAAAATCCGCCATGTGGTGGTGTTGGATAACCTCAATTGTTGAGAACTCCGAGGAATTAACAAATTTGGATCTCCTTGAATACTGTGGCTCATGGCTGTGATGTTCTCGGTTGAATAAACCGGTCGAAGACATTTTATTTTTCGCACATTTTGTGACTCAATTTTAACGCCCAAATTTTTAATAGAGCTTCACAAGGAGTATTATGTTGTTCTAAAATATCACGAATTTAGTGATATGTAACTTTTCCTTGTGGACTTTAATTATTTTAATGCCATTTCCATGCGAAATTGAATTCATTGTAACAATTGCCAATGCATCTACTACGAATACGTCAAAATATTAATTGTCAAAACTATCATATGGTTGGTGTTGTTACAATTGAAAAACAAACTTCGTGTTGAAAAACCCTAAACATGCAAATTTTAATTTTGTCTTTGGCCGAAAAGTTTTATAAGGCAGTAAAATATCCCATTTCCTAATTTAGTATTTAAATGAAAGTGCAATTTTTTACAAAATATTGTATTTTTGGAAGATTTAAATTCAGCAACAAGAAAGAATAGAAACAATTGCAATATTGAAGGTTTGATGGTCTAATGACCTGCTTTCATAGAAATATTATTGCTATAAATTGTAGAAATATTTGCTGTGATGTCACAAGTAATAAAATCTTTTATTAAATGGCCCAAATATTTCATATTAATTCATCATAAGAAATATTAAATGAAGCAATTTTTTATAAATAGCATTTATAGTTATTATTATGTTGTTTCAATTTGCTGTAAAAAAGAGAAAAATATTATTACGATGAAAAGACTTTCGGCCATTTTACGATACCACTTGGCTAGACTTCTAGGTGGAAAGTAAATCTGAATCATGATCACTTTAACACTATGCGTTTCACATTTTTTAGTTCATTGGAATACGGCTTCATGGGTCGGGTTCAAATCACAAAGAAATTTTGTAAATGGAACTAAACCCAGGAAAGTCTAGCTTTTTGGTGCTAATCAGAAAAACGTTTAGATAGTTACAGCGTGTTTAGACTACACGCTGATCTTAATCAAAGTATTGCGAGATCATCATGATAACTGGCTAACTGATATTCTTGTCTGTAGTCAGTGAAGAAAAATTGCTTTTGGAAAAAGAATTACCCTTAGAAATCTTTCGATAAATAACCTTAAGTATATGATATGCATGGGATGTGCTATATCTTGTAATAGTATTCTATAAAACTTAAGAGAAGCACCACACATTTATTAACCCTTATCGGACGTAAGTCACCTCTGACGTGACAACAGTACTTTTCTGCAACGGTCGTATGGCACGTGTGAAGTGACAAGGCGAATTATGTCGAAACATACTGTCATGGCGAGATAAGCGAATTATTACCATGTTAAGTTCTTACGATACTGGATCAATGATAACTACGTCAAGAATAACACGTGGTAGCAATCAGGTAGAGATTAGAAAACCACAAGTAGTACTAAATTATAATAACTTCATGGGCGGAGTGGACCGGGCATATCAAATGGGATCTATGTATTGTTTTCTGAGAAAATCATTAAAATGGTGGCGGAAGATTTTTTTCTGGGGAATTGAAATGTCTTCCCTAAATTCTTACATTTTGTATAAAGCCACTTGTAAAAATAACAACACTAAACCAATGCCGCATAAGCAATTTATTCGAAAAATAGTTATGTCACTAGTTGGTGATTTTCGTGAAGGGGAAACTGTACGATATGGAAAACCTTTAACATTAGACAATGAGGAGAGATTGGATGGCAAACTACATATCTTGCAACCTGATAGTAAAGGAAAGCATAACGACTGTTTAGTATGTTCTAATCGTAAATTACCTGGAGGGAGGAAAACAACAGTATACTTTTGCGAAACATGCTAGAGGAAACCATTTCTTCATGTTGGAGATTGCTTCAAAAAATACCATACCTTACAAGTATATAAATAATTATCAGAAACTCAGACATGTAGTAGTTGTACAAAAAATAAATAATTTGTAACAAAACTGAAAAGAAATGAATATAAATGTATAATAACATACTATTGTTTTTTTTTCATATTTGTTAAAAATAACTACAACCTGGTGAGAATCAAACGTGTAAAAAGTCGCGTCCGATAAGGGTTAATATCAATATCCGACCAAAATAAAAGTTTTACAATCTCTCTTTTATCAGGACATTTATATCTAACAAATTTAAATTTGAATATATGTCGTAAGTCATAAAAAACTTAATTCTTATAATCCGAAAATATTGATAATTTTTCTATTACTGATAATATACCTAATGATTATTGACATTTGAATAAATTACACAGATTTATTTTGAAAAGTAGTCAACAATACGCTTAACTCTTAAATGTATTATCTTAGGTGCATTATCTTTAATTGAAGGTTATAACTTGCGACATATGCTGATGCGACTGGCTTATTTTTTCATGCATTATCTGATAAGAGATCTGCATTAAAAGCTGAAAAATGAACTGGTGGAAAAAAGGCTAAGGATAGACTTACGATTTTGCACTGTGTCAATATAAAGGGAGAAACAGAACGCATTTTTATTATCGAGACAGCTGTAAAACCTAGGGCTTTTCGCAACATCAATTTGAAGAATTTACCGGTTACGTGGCAATCAAACAAAAAGGCTTGAATGATGGTTGATATGATAACTGATTTCTTAGTGTAGTTTGATAGAGAGATGAAGGATAAAGAGCGGAAATTATTGCTTTTTTTAGACGATGCAGCTTCTCATGCCCGTAATCTAAAATAGAAAAAAGTTAAAATTACTTTACACCCAATAGACACAAAATCATTTTGCCAGCCCCTGGATTACTAAAAAAATTTTTTTGCAGCTGATGGCAGATCTAAATGCAGCTTTGGACTAGTTCAAATCTTTTAATAATTTGTTAGACACCGTTTATTTTATACAGGCATGGGAGCAAGTGAGTGCAGAGGCGCTGAATAATTGCTTCAGAAAAGTTGTTCTTTATGAAATTTATAGTCCAAAATGCAGAAAATGAGCTTCTACTATCAGCGCATGCTCAGTTCTCCGATATCGTTAATCGAGTTCAGAGCCACATACAAGCTGGCGTTGAATTATAATAACTTAGATAATGTCGTCGAAGTTCATATATCAATTTAAATAATGACATAGTTATTAATGATAAAGATGAAAACAAAATTAGCACTGAAATGCCAATAGCTTCCGAAGAAACGATGGAAAACTTGTCTGAAAATAATATAAAGAGGATTATTTAGCCATGAGATTCATTTTTGGCAAAACGGAATAGTCAAATAAAATTGCCGCTTATGGAATAAAACTTATCTATAACAGAGCCCAGAGAATCTACTGTATCCACCATTTGGTGCGGTTTAAATGCCGATGACATAAGTAGGCCTTATTTATTAAAAAGATTGCGTTCGGTTGATTTCATTAACGCTCCAATAACGATCAATAATCTATTTTTTTAAATATACATCAGGTTTCAACAGGACTTCATCATATTGAAATTAAAATTTGAAGATAAGGTAATTTCAGGGATGTAGATTGAATACCATTTAATTTTAGCTTCTGTGGGGCGACGATAAGTCACTAGTGCATTCTGGTAACAATAATTTTCTTGATATATGGCCATCATACGGCCAGCGATGCTTGATAAAGTGGCCCAAAATTTAACACAATTCGCTTTGTCAAGAATTGTCCGAGCTCGTATTGGAACCTTAATTTTAGGTTATGCGTTTTTGAAATAATGCTTTTATAGAAATTTTGTATTTTTTTTATTTTATTTTAATTTTTAAATTGTATTTAAGCAAGATTGAATAAGACGGACGGACCATATAAAAATATTTCTTTATGATTAAGTTATTTACATTTTGTTTAGAAAATTCCACAAGATGAGCTTTTCTTTTTCATACTCCATTATTAAATATAAAAAGGTTTCAATAGAATAAAATGAACTTGAAAAAAAACATCACTTGAAGAGCTTCTTGTTGGTGGGCCTTAAGCTAATAAAGCCAACTCAGCAGTTATAAAAACTTGTTAGAAAAATATGCATTCTTGCTTGTTTATATGCTTTCTTTATACACTTCTATGTATCTTTTGTGTTTCATATTTTTTCTTGTGATGACACATATATAAACGTAGCAGATAATACGAACATGTATGTTTTATTATCCTAATGAAATATTTACTCTTTCACTTTATTCCATTAAATGTCTAGACGTTACTTAAAGAACAAGTTATTTGCTTTAAAAGGTTTATAGATACCTTACCTCATCTATAACTTTTATTTCTGCCTAGGGAAGAGTTATATTTTACTTTTGATACTAGAAGTAGGAAGTGACATACTATTTCATATAATCCTATTTAAAATTCGTTGTTATAAAAATGAAAAAGCAAAAAAAGTAAATGTTATAAACTACCAAACTGTGACTAACTGACAGACACCTTAGTCCATGATGATAACAACAAAATGGCATATCAAAATGTTGAAGCAAGAGCTTAAAAAACGAAAAATAAACTTGGCTATTGTGTATTTACACATTTCTCGTAAATGCCAACATTTTCAACAGAATCCCCTTCATTTTCTTTTTTTGTTTTTTTTTTTTTTTTTGCAAAGTCACGTCCTTGGCTCTTATTCTATTATGTGTAAATTTTCTTTTTTATTAAACAAACAAACAAAAAAATTGTCGTTCTTTCCTATTCTTTATTTTGAATAAACAAAACACAATATATTTTATGAGATAAATTTATTGTAACAATTTAAAACAATTTAAGTCAACTTGAAACGAAAGTGTGCTAAAATAGTCGTATTATTACAAACCATTTTTTCAAAGCAAAAAATTTAAAAACTAAAATGTGTGTTAATATGTGTGAGGTAAAATTTAGAAGACAATGAGTGCCTAAATAATTTTTGGAAATCCGAATGTATCCTCAAAAAATTTTAAAAACACATTATCACTTAATTTGTAGTGTATAACCAAATATAAATCTTAGGTACTGCAAATAAAGAAATATTTTCAAATTTAAATTAAATAAGTTTCAGTGAAATGAAATCGTAAAGTGCTTGGTCTGGTTAATTCCGATAAAGAACGCGACAATTAGATTAAATAGATGCTATCAGGATTATGGTGTTTGAGGCTTTTTGTAACTTTCCCTCATGAGCTTAGTAAAATGTGTAAGTGTTTAATGATGTCTACAGGAGTTGAGCCATACTTGTTAGTTTTTACTATTAAATGGAAACTAGCTTCTTAAATGGGCACATTGCGTCCAGCCGTAATGCCGCCCTTAGATGTGCTGAGCTGCACGAGCGCTATAATTAAAGTATCAACGTGTATTTCCTAGACCAAATTTTATTATTGACTTTAATAATAAAATTTTGTATCAAGAAACAATTGTAATCAGGCTTTAGTTCAATTACTATTGACTGCCTTTGCAGAAAAGTAATAAAATTATTCCTATATACCTGAACTACTTCGAAAATTTCTTAATGCAAAATTCAAAGTTTTAATAATGTTAACTAAGTTGGAAGGAATATAGATTCTATAACTAGAAAGTAGCAAAAAGAATACATAAATTTAAATATTAGAGGGTGCCTTATAGGTAAGGTTAGGTGGTCTATATAGCTCTAATTTTTGAACGGTTATATTCAGACTTAAAATTTATAAAAACAAACATAAATATTTAAAATCAGGTAGTTAAAGGATATGCCAGTAGATGATGGAATTTCATGTAAATGACATAACCTTTTGAGTACTCCATTTTTATTTCACATTAGATGATCCTGTATTTCACTATTTTGAGGTCTGCTTTTTTAAGGATTTTATTTTTTTATGAAATAAAAAAAAAACTAAGGATTAAGCAGAAATTCATTGACTTCAAACACATATTCATTTGAGTTTTGAAAATATTTATATATATAAATAAATAAATAATAATAAAATACAACTTATAATTTCTTAACATAGATACCAAAAAAAAAAACATTTTCAACGAATACAAAAAAATATATTATATCTGAGAATTAAAATTAATGCCCTCTTAGTTAATTAAAGTAAATTAGAGGTCAAATATCTCTTAGTGTTATACATTTTCTTAGGTTTTCTCGTTATAACACTTTAAACTCTTATATGTTGTTCTTTTAACAATCTTTCTCTATTAATGCATAAAGTGCATACTTGTAGGAAGGTTTAGAAGAAAAATATCTTTCAAGGGTCATTGAAATTGTTAAGTTATTGATTTTTTCTCTTTTGTTTTGCAATACTTGTGCACTTAAATATTTGTGGTTAGAGAAGAACATGTGCACTTACACACCTTATAAAATTTCTAGTTTATTCCAAGTTCCATGTGCTAATATACATTTGTATAGGCAATAGAATTATTCTGATTAATTCTTAATGAAAAATACAATAAGAAAAAATAATTAAGAAAAGCAAATTATACCATGATATTTATACATAGATATACACTACTCACACACTCATACACAAGTATATTGTTAACCCTATTCTTTTTTATAATAAAAATAATAAGTATAAAAATTGTAATATGTAAAAGAAATAATCTTTAATATAAACTCAAGTAATTCTAGTTTATAAAAGAAAACGACTAAATGAGCTTTATTGGTTATTTACATGCAAAAGTCAACTTAAGTGACAGTTAAAACTAGTAGAATTAACCTCTTTTAGTATTGCTTGTAAATTGACTTCATTATTATATAAGACTTAATAGTTTTATTATATTAAGTGCTTTCGAAGAAAAATAAGAAATAATAAAAGAAAGAAGAAGAAAAGAATAGTTGAACCAGTCTACAGAATATAAAATTATAAAAGGAAAAATTCTTATTTCGATGTCGAAGTTCAAACTCTTTAAGACATTTCTTATTTTAGTGAATATTTCACTTTTTGCAAGTCATTCGTAAGCCTTTTTTTACAAAAAAATAATAAGATTTGTATGTAATAGATGACAAAAAGTAATCGTGTTGTTGTCAAAATTACATAGAAATTATATAGTATATAGATATAGCTTTGAATTCCAACCAATATAGAAGATACAGAGTATAAAATGCAATATCCACTGTAAATAAAATTATAAAAAAAATAATTTTAAAATTACCCATTAATCCATAGAAATGTTATTTTCTCACATTTAGACTTATTTATAAAACTAATTTTTGCAAAAAATAAAAATAAATAAAAATAAGAAATAAAAAAAGGTAGTTCTATCAAAGGCATGATTTTCATTTTTATTTTTTGATCTCTTGCCAGGAAAACATTCTAAATATCCTTGCACACGCCTTATCTTAAATTTTAAAATTATGTTACCACTATAAGGAATCAAAATTGAATAAAACTAAGAATAACTACAGTGTATCGACATTAAATTTCTAAAATTAATATTTCCGAAACTTCGAAAAGCAAGATTGAAATTATATAACAATTAAAACTAAAAGTTTAAAATTATATTGTATAATTTTGTTAATTATAATTTATATTAATTTGTGCTTAATTCCTTTAATAAATATTGTTACGAAAGTGTCTTGCTTAAGTTTTAAAATAAAATAATTACGCAATAAAGCAAACTACTGGTTTCAAACTGCGTAGGAATTTTATACACACACAACAACAATTATATACGCTGTTTACTAACTGCCTGGCATGCAAGACAAAAAAAATACATGTATACTGTTTACTATCTAAACGCGCAAGACAAAAACTAATTTTACAACAACAAACATACATGTTGTTTACCATCTGCGTAGTTTTCTAAGAAACTCTTTTTTACAAATAACAACAACAAATGTATTGAAATAAATCCCAAAGCAGAAACCTTATCAGCATAAAAACAAAAACAGCTACACACAGACATGCAGGCGCCTATACATAAATAAACAACATACAACAACAAAATGTGATACAACGGGAGTAGAAGATTCTTATATCTTCTAGACTTTAAATGGACGGATAAAAATAGGGAAGCGTCTAAGTGGATAGTCAGTCAGTGTAAAATTAAATCTCATCAAGTAAAGACGTGCATTTTAAGTAAATTGTTCTGAAGTGTCAACCTTGTGTAGTTAAAGTAAATAAAATTGTTATAAATTTAAAATTTCTAAAAACATGTTATTTATTTTGCAATAAAGAACTCACAACAAAACGTTTATAAAAGGTATAAACGTTACAATATATATAACTTTTCGCTCCCTGTTACCTGAGTGGCAACAACATACAACAACAAAATGTGATACAAAGGGAGTAGAAGATTCTTAAATATTCTAGACTTTAAATGGACAAGTATAAATACGGAACCGTCTGAGTGGATAGTCGGCCAGTGTAAAATTATCCCTCATCAAGTAAAGACGTGCATTTTAAGTAATTTATTCTAAAGTGTCAACTTTGTGTAGTTAAAGTAAAAAAAATTGTTATTAATTTAAAAACTGGTGTTATTTATTTTGCAATAAAGAACTCACAACAAAACGTTTGTAAAAGGTAGAAACGTAACATATTCTCATATAATATACAAATTAATTAAATTAAATAAATATAGTTATTTGACCTTTTTAATATTATATAAGTAATTTATTATAGATTTCTTTAAAAAAAATATATAGAAAATAAAAATTAACCAAATTTTTTATAAAAAAGAACTAGTGCTTAAATAATAAATTACTAATAATTGATTAAATAATGATTTTACTGTAAGTTTGTCAACAATTTTTAAAATTGACTTTAAAATTCAATCACTTATTGTGTGGTATTTTAATATAATGTAGCATATTCAAAGTGCCTGAAATGATTGATGGAATTTTAAGGTATTCTGTATATGGATTTTGTCCTACTCATTTTACTTTTTATCATCCCCTAATTTTATATTTTTTGGAATGAAATTTTCCATCTTGTCTAATTTAATCTTAGGACCAGTACAAGTAAGTCGTTGTCGTGATGACTTAAAACCAGAGTAGCGAAGTGTTCACTCACTGTTCATACATGTATGAATATGTACATTTTATTTTTTAGCCGCTTCTTCTCATACATGTATGAGAGACTGAAAAATATTTTGCGTTTTCTCATTAATGAATGCGACGATTTATTTTTTTCTTTCTATTCATAAGTGAAAAAATGAGAAACACACAAGTGTTCATTTTTGAATATGTACAATTTTGATAATTTTTCATAAATGAAAAGATCGAAAAAATATGTGCGTTTAGCATTCGCGTACATAAACGCACATATTTGATAATGCGCAATTGTCGGCGTATGTAGGAAAAAAAATGTTTTTTTTTTATTTCTTTTAGAATATATTGCAATATTGTATTTTGTGTTAATATGTACCCATGTGTTTTTACTACATTTTACAGTAAACTGCGATCGTAGGTAGAACATTTTTTCACGTTCATTTATGAGAAATTTTATAAAATTTCAACGTTCATAAATGAACATGTACATTTATGAAAAAGAACATTAATGAGAAGTAGCTGACTTATCATTTATCACATATGAATAAGACTAATAATTCTTGTTGTGCGCATTCATGTATGAACATAAGCAGAACATTTTTTCTTGTTTGTTTATGCGCGTGAAAAATAAATATAAAATTTTAGATTTCTCATTTATGAAAAATATCATGAATGTTGTATTTTGAATGTTCATAAATGAAAAATTCTGAACCCTGCTTAAAACTATCTAATAAGTGTCTTTCAGTTTAAAGTCTTTTAAAAATCGATGGTGTTACTTTAACTATCGTTAACTTTTAATACTGTCTTTATATTCCAACAAAATTTTGCGTTTGGAGACCCACGACGGACTTAAAATTTCTCTCCGCTGTCTCAATTTTAAATTCATTTATTGTGTGAAGGCTCACAACCAAAATACAAAAATTTTTAGGAGAGACAAAAACCTGTTTAGTTCATCGTGCAGAAGTAACACACTTAACACAAAAATGATGTGAAAGAAATTGTTGCAGTAGTTAGAGATGTGTACTCTGAATTAATTTATGGAAAAAAAGTTAGTTTTGGAAAATCTTGAGTTGTAAAATTTTTGTATTTAGGGTGCGATATATATAATGTACTGATTTAATTGTTGATTTAAAGTTTTTATCCACACACTGGTGACACATATTAATTTAATCCTGTCTTCCTTCTTTGCAAATTCTGACTTAGTGTAAAAGTAAACATATTTGTAGCAAGTTGTTTGCATTTTATTTATGTGTTTTTAATTGTAAACACATTAAATATAGTTCAAAGACTTGAAAGATTTTTCTTAAATGAGCTGAACATATTGTTATGGTTTTGTGCGGCTCTCTCTTTAAAAATGGCTATTTTCATATTCCATATCATTTCTCAATTCAAATTATTAAATCATATATACACAATCATTTATTGAAAATTTATAAAAAAAAATGTTTATACATTATCTTTAATGTGGCGAAATATTGCTTAACTTTAATTATAACCGAATTATAAAATCTAGACTATTTTCTTTGTGCTTCTTGAAAAAATATTTTTTGTGAGTTTAAGCCTTTATATTATATTATTTTGCTAATCCTTAACTTCGACGTACTTTTTTGTGTTTTTATTTTATTTATATTTTATTGATTTATTTTTTGGATTTTTTCCATTTTTTCCACATAAATGTCCGTATAATAATCATCAGGAAAATATTTAATTTATTTATTCAATGCAGCTTTACTTTAAATATTAAACAAACCAGTGTACATTTCTCTCTAAAATCTGAAAAATTTAACAATAATTTGCTGGCCAAACAAGAATGGTTGACCAAAGTAAAAATAAATACATATAACGATAGAAAGAAGGGCAGCAAAAAAATGTTTTAGGCGATTTATAAATTTCATTTTACCATACTCGTTATAGGTGAAAAAGCGATTTTTGTCACATTTTTTTCACTTAAAGAGCAATGAACTGCGTTAATTAAAGATGATTTTATTGTGCGAAAAACTAAAATTTCACCTGCCTAATGCCATTGCATTACTGCTGTCTACTTAATCGCAACACTCTCTTATTTTTTTTCTTGACTCTAAAAATTTATTTCCTGTCTCCTGCAGCATTTCAAGATCTTAGATATGGTTAGTAGCGAGAGTGGCCATTCTGCAACAAGTATATTCTTTTTTGTCAACAAGCTAGAGCAAAAATCCAGTCTACTAAATGAAATCAATGCTCATAAAAGTTTAATAATATTAAAAACAAACATAATTGATATCCGTTGGCAGTTTGGAATACTAAATAACTTTTAACTATATAATATTCAGAATGATATCTAAAACATGTAGACTTTTTATAAAATTAAATTTTTGAAAAAATCCCAATATTTTTTAAAAATTTTAAGTCAACTAAATTTTTGTCTACTGCCCAACAATTGGTAATAATTATACTGCTCTTAAAAACAGAATTTACCTGTCACATTTTAAATTTGTAAGAACAACAACTCAATATTGTATATAATAAAGGTATACAATATTATAAATTTACTTTACCTTCTGATTCTTAACTAGTTCTATAATAAAAAATTATATTCAATTCCTTTTATAAAATTTTTTGAGTTTTTTTAAAAACTTATTTCTTTGCTTTTCTTAGTAGTTTTCCTTGTTAAGGCATTTTATTTATATGTTTTTCATTTCTATTTCAACAAGTGCGCGTGCAAGTATGTCATTAATTTATGAAAAGGAATGCAAGTAATTTAAATATTTTTAACAGAAAACTAAAAGAATACTTATGTAGAACAGCAGAGTACGATTTCATAGAAAACATAAAAAAATGTTATAACTGTAAGCGTAGCTATGACGTATGTTGTTTTGTATAATTAAACAATGCATATCATAATAATCATAAAGTATCTACTACTTGGATCTATTTAGGGTTGGTTAAAAATTCTGATTCAAAATTACTTGCGATATAAAAATCGTGAGTTGGCGCCCACTATTTTTGCTTATTTTCCATCTATAACTATAACACTTTCAACTGGTCCTTTTTGATGCCTGAAGGCTTTCTAAATTACATTTTGCTAGTAATGGGTTTGCCTCAATTGTGGCAATACCAACATGATAGTTTTGACATTTACTTTTTTGACGTATTCGTATTAAATGCATTGGCAATTGTTACACTGAATTCAATTTCACATGAAAATCGCATTAAAATAATTGAAATACACTATGGAAATGGTGGTTGTGTAAAAGTTACATTTCGTAAAATTCCTGATGTTTTCCGTCTGGGACCGCTTTTAAAATTTGGTCTTTGAATTTGATTCGACAGGCTTGATACAAAATTTTCGAACACCAGCGTGTGTTCGACCGGGTCGTTCAATTGAAAATATCGCAGCCGTGAGCCACAGCGTTAAAGCCGATCTAAATTTGTCATTTCCTCAACGTTCTCAACCACGACATGGCAAATTTTGCATAAAGATTTTACTTAGAAGCCTTACAAGGTTCAACTGGTGCAGAAATTTTTGCCGACCGACCATTGACATCGCCTTGGATTAGCTCAATTGATTTAGGAACAATCTGGTTTTTCTAAAAAAATTGTTTTTTCAAAAGAATCCCATTTTCGTTTGTCAACAAGAAAAATTGCAGCATGTAGCTTCCGAGCGATTATTTAGCAGCCTTTGCACGCTCTACATGTCACTGAATTGTGCACTATATGGCCTGGCGTGATTAGGCCGTTTTTTTCGATGATGAGGTTGGAAATGCGGAAGTGGTCAATGCATCACGCTATCGCGAGAGTCAATTTTGGCCTATTGGCGACATGGATATCACTGATATGTAGTTTCATTAGAATGGTTCCATATGGTCGCATAGCCAATGAAATGATCAATTGATTGCAAACCAAATATCCCAATCTACTTATCGCGAGATTCCCACAATCTAACTTATGGATATCACTGACATGCGGTTTCAACAGGACGGTGCCACATGTCACACAGCCAATGAAACCATCAATTTATTGCAAATGATATCTTCCAATCGCATTATTTCACGACAATCAGCAGTTAAGTGGCCAGCTAGATGTTGTGATTTGTTGTGAGGCTATGTTAAGGACAGAACAGATATGGAGCCAATCGAATCCTAACTCAAATTCCGTAATGTGATTAAGGAAATAGTACTGCCATTTTGGAAAAAAGTGATTAAAAACTTTGATGAAAGAATCAACATCTATTAGCGTAATCGTCGCGGACATTAACCAGATATCATTTTGATTCATAATTCTCGAAAGATGAGAAAACTTCGTAATATAACAAAAATTGGAATCATCTAAATCTAAATTGTTTATTATAACAAACTTCTTGTTGAAATACTCTTTACATAAAGAAATGCGGTTAGCTCAATAATACTGATATCTGGAAGGTCAGCAAAATCATTCAGCCTCCGTTAGCCTAAACACAACGCCCTAGTAATGAAGAGCACTGAACATCGAATGAGTCGGTAATAAATCATCATATCTGCCGTTTTCTGCAATCGTTATTTAAAGGGCCTAATTTCATTAGCACAAACGATACAGTTCCATTTGCAAATATACATACCTAATTGCCCTCGAGGTGTATGTAGCAGAATTGCAGTAATGTTGCTATTATACTGCAGCCATAAAAGACCCGAAATTATTTGCTATGTGCGGTTTCAGAAATCTAGTAATGAAAACACCGCCTTTAACACGGCTTAAGAATTATGTCATCACATAGAAGGCGCTTGCCGTTCGTACCGAATAAACAACCAGCAATGACGAAAAGGAATGACAATAGTATTTCATTTACTGGTGGAATAAATCTAGACAACTAAAATAATAATAAATTTCCAGCTGTCGAAAAGTAAATGGAATATAAGGGCGGTATAGAATTTGAGTGTAAAATGTATTTAATGTGTAATCTTCGGAAGTTGTGAATGCAATTGTTCTTTTTCGTATATAAAAGTTTATAACGAAATTATAATTTACGAATATCGTAAAAGTATATGAAAAGAATCTGCATCATTATAAACGTTCTGTTTTGTAGTTGCTCCTAGAATATACTATAATAGTAATGCAAAAAACAAAAACAAAAAAGGAGTAATTACATTTTGTTGGCAGTTATGTAAAAATATTTGACCAAGCTTTTTTGCCAAACGATTGCCACCACTCATCATTCAATATTAACTCTAATTAAGCAAATTTGAGAGTACATGAAGAGGCACGAGCAATGCAAAAAAATGTCTGTAAATATTTTGTTGCATATTTTGTGGAAAGCTGGTCATGTACGTTGTAACACAATATTCGCCGCTAACATACATGCAAAGAAATATAAAATAAAATATTTAGAAAATTCCAAATAAAGGAACCGCAAATTAGGAAGGAAATAATGAAACAATACACTGTTACAACAGTTCGTGGTTGTACAAAAATAGAATATTAGAAATTAAGGATATTTAAGTTATTTTAGGTTATGTTATTAGTTGCATAGTTTTTATCATTTATTCCTTCGTTATATTAAATTATACTTCTATGAAACTTTAAATCACACAATTAGTTTTCACAACGTATTTGCAGTCGAAAAATTATAATAACAACTTAATACTCGTATTTTTATTTATTTTTAAAAAAACATAAATCTATTACCTTAAAAAAAATCAATTACCATGACCAATACAATATATCGCTAATTACAACGTTTTTAGTTAATAAGGACTCTGTGTTGAAATAACAACCTGTCTGTAAATGTCTGGATGCATAATAGAGACAGTTGAGTTTTGCTGCACATTCGAAGTGGCGCTCTGTCACGTGGTGCGTCATTTAGAACATGAAGTAATCGTAATTCACATATTATATGTAAAAAGTACTTCAGCTAAGGCAGGATATTCCGCTTTCGTGTTTTCATATGTTTGTGTACCATCACATAATTTTTTTTTTTACAATTCAATTTACTTATCATTTTTAAGAAATATCGAATACCTTGTTCGTGAGCGTACAAATTAACTTGTACATGCCATTATAGTTATATCGGGCAAACAGGACGAAAAATTGAGATCAGATTTAGGGAACACATTAGAGACTATAACAAAAAACTTCGAGAACAAAAATCAACTCCAAAATCAAATTTTGCGAACCATATATTCAACAACAAATGTACACCAGGACATATAAAAACAACGGCTAAACTGCTTCTTACACACTAAATGTTTTAGAAAACATGGAAATATACAAACAGAAAACATTTGACGGACGAATAATAAATGAACAAATAAACACTGCTTCGAACACAATATTTGAACCATTCAAAATTTTTACAAGAAAACAAACATTACACCAACAAACACGTTACGCAGGTGCACAGGACCAAAGCAATAAAGAACCTCATAAACGTACAATTACAGATTATTACTTCATAGTCCCAATTTACATTGTACGATTTTTGTCTCTGCAATTCTTAGTTTGTTGTTGTAAATAAGGGCTGTAAAGAGAATAGTGGAAGAGTTCCTCCCTTCCCCTATTCTCTTTATACACATTATTTACAATAACAAACTAAGAATTGCAGCGACAAAAATCGACCAATGTAAATTGGGACATAGGAAAAAACCCAATAAGTTCACACATAGACACAAAAGGACAGCAAGCATGATCGTAAAGGGATTTAGTTAGGAAGAGATACGAAAAAAAAGGGAGAGACAAAATAGGTAAAAACAGACAAACGAAAAAGGAGAGAGAGATACAGACAAAAAAGAGAGAATCTGACGAATGCCATAACACGAAGGGCAACATGAACAAGACGAGCTATATAAACACAGCTGACAATAGAACGCAGCTAGTACAAAGAGAGCACTGAAGATGGCAAACGGCCGAAACCGGTTTGTTCACAAAGCAAATTTGATGAGAGTCGACGGAAAACCGTACCCAAATAAAAATAAATATCTAACATCTTGTGTTCAGCTAGTTAATATTTTTGTTGGAAGCATAAACTGAGTGAGAAAAATCTCTTAAGGAAATTTCTGCAATATCATTTTCAAAAACAAATTCTAAAGCAAATAATCGAATAATTTTTAGAACACTAAGCAGTTATTATGTTAATGAGAGTAATTTTTCTGGGCATCAAACTTGTTATTATAAATTAAAAGTGATAAAGACTTGTAAATCTATTAAAATATTTCAAACTTCCCTTTTCAAGATTTCGGTATTTCGAAAAATACTTATTACCGAAATCCCGATAACCCTAATTTTGAAAAATTAATCCTAAATGGTATTTCTACTTTTGGATATTATAGCACAATGCACTAGTGCCTTTTATTCTTAATATACTTAATTTTACAACGGTATTTCATTGTTGGCATTATGTTATGTATTGCAGTTTTTTTTATCGCCAGTGATAATCTGTGAAAGATAAAACCTTTGGAAGCAGCTCCTCTTAAGAAAAAAAAAATATATTCTGCATATATTTAATTTTTCAACATATTTTTTCATATTTTCCAACTCGTTATTTATAAATAAAAATGAAAAACAAATAGGCTTAACAAATGCTGGTTTACGCAAAATAGTGACCACTTAAAAAAAACAGTAATTATACAATTTTTCTATTAGCTATTATAATTACGAATTACCCATATGACAATCGTAGTTCTTATAATAGATTAATACAGATAGTTATTGCTACTAATTTATTTTCTATGTTTTATTTCAAATTTTATACACACAATCATTAAAATCCACTGCCATAATAATTAATTTTAACAATTCAATTAAATTTGTGTATAAAACTCACAAAATTTTTATACATCCATTTAACTGTATTATCTAATAAATAATCTATTATATATATTGTTTTAAATTTATTAAAATAATAGTTTTTTATTTGTTTTAGCCTGATAATGCTACATACAGGAGTGGCGAAATAAAAATAAAAAATAGCCTTAGTTTCTATAATTAAATTAAAATTCTAAATAATATAATTTTTTGATTATGTTTAGTTTAATTCTTAATTCACTCTATACTAAGAATTCAATAATATTTGCCTTTTACGAAATTTTCGTTTTATTAAGAGCTTTTAAAAATATTGTTACGATGATGATTTGTTGAAGTTTGCAAAGAAAGTAATTATCAGTAGATAAAAATAAACGAAATTATATATTGTGTGTTTTACAAACTGCCCAGTTTTTTTAAAAAATCTTATACACATAAGACAACAACAACACGCTCTTTAGAAATTCCAGGAAATAAGCTAAACAACAGAAAACAAAAACAAAAAACAGGACAAAAACAAAATCACAGCCAATTATATGTGCTTACCACAACTATATGAGCACCACTTTTTAATAACCACTTTACTTGACGAAATCTCACCATCATTACATGTGTCACCGGCGATAAAAGGGAGTTTAGTTCCCCAAAGGTTAGCAGAAGCGAACTGGACAACTCCACGTTATTTCCACGGGAATCAGTTAGCCCCAGAATTCAGCTTTTTGGCTTTTTACCATTTTAGCTGACTGACTGACTGACTCTGACTGACTGGCTATTGAGGTTGGCCCTTTGGGCTCTCGAAGTTACGACTAGGAGTGACTAGAGGCTACACGTATCCTACGGCTTCCTAGGACGAGGATGACGCTACATATCACCCAAAGTGGTTTGATTCACCGTTGGGTTACTGACGTAAATTTTATCACGCATACGTTGAAAATGCGTCAGAAAAAAGAATTCTTTCAGGAAAACCAACCTGCTTATGAATGAATTTAGCGAATCTACGGCGATTTAAATGGTCGGCTTCAATTTCTGCACTAATTGAACCTTGTATGGCTTCAAAGACAAATCCTCACGTAAAATTCGCCATGTGCTGGTTTGAACAACACCAATTGTTGAATTGATAAATTTAAATCCACTTCAAGACTCTAGCTCACGGCTGCGATGTTTTTAGTTGGACGACACGGTCGAACACGCGTTGGTGTTCGCACATTTTGTATTGAGCCTATCGACAGAATTCGTAATAGCGATCTCACGGGGACGATTATTTTGTCCAAAAATATCACAAATTTTACGAAATGTAACTTTAACCGGACCACCACTAATGCGATTTTCGTGCGAAATCGGATTTATTGTATCGATGCATCTACTACGAGTACGTCAAAAAACTAAGTGTCAAAACTATCATGCTATTGGTGGTGCCACAATCCAAACAAACTTACGAAAAGAACACTGAAGATGGCAAACAGCCGAAAATTTTTAACTTTAATATTTTTGTGATTTAATTAAGACCTTAAAATAATTCTATCCTTTTTAAATTTAAGAAAAATCCAAGATTGTATATTTAAGTACCATGGCTTTTGAGTCGGTTCTGTTAAAATCTAGTGGTGAAGTAAATTTTTATTTATATCACATAAGTGTCCATGTAATAGTAAATGCACTATTATCTACTGTAGCAAATTGTTATATTATCAACTTATAATGAAGGGACGAGATTTTTACATAAGTTTTATGTTGCCTTAAAGTCATAGTCACAGAAAGTTATACATTTTTCATCATATACTTTTATATAATAATAATTTTATATAAAGCGTACTTAAAACCAAAACTAAAAAATATTAAAGCAACATTTAATTATTTTAATGTAATTTAATTCTCCATATATAGTGTCAGTAGTTCAACCGAAAATATTATCTTTTAGCAACGATATTATATAGCTTGCCTGCATTCGCTGTTAACCTGTTTTTTTATAGTTATATTATTCATTAATGGTATAAATGTGAAACATTAAGTTGCAATCATTTTTATTAAATAAGTAAAAATGGGGGTGAACCGTAATGCAGGATTTTTATTCATACGCTACGCCACGCTTTAACACAAAATTTCATTTTTTGTTTTTCACAAACCTTCATTAATTAAAATTGTAGCCGTAAAAATAATTCTAATAAATTGCATGTGTACAATTATGCGAAAAAGATAACAATAATTTTATTTATAAACTGCTATTAATTAATAATAATGCAAAAAGGGTGATATAAAAAGATTAATGCTCTGTATTATAATTTAAATAATATTAAAATTTTTCTTTCTGCAAACCGCAACGTATTTATGTTATTGGTAAGCGCCTACTATAAGTGTTTATGAATTATTTATAATATATAGTTTTAAACAAATTATCATTATTTTCCTTAATTTTGTTTGAAAATAATATAACAACGAACTTCTTCCAACTGTTGGTATGTTTCTTAAATTATCAAAACCTTTTTCAATATACAAACTTGTGGTTTGTATTTTTCTTAAATTTAATTAGTTCCCTTTTCTTAAATCATTTTTATTATTTCAAAAATGGGAACTGATGAGAACTTGTATCACCATGTTTCTTGTGTAGATTATACGCTTTCTGAATAAAACACTATGCCATAATAAATTTAAAACCATTTTATACAAAATGAATAGCCCAACAAATATCGGGTTTTTCAACAAGATATTTATTTTACAATTGTGGCAACACCAACAACATGATAGTTTTGACTTTTACATTTTTGACGTAGTAGATGCAGGTGCAATTATTACAATGAATTAAATTACGCACGAATAATTAAAATCGAATATAAAAATGGTGGTTCTGCTAAAGTAACATTTCGTAAAATTCGTGATATTTTCGGACAATATAATAGTCTTTCTAAAACCGCGAGTAAGAATGTGGTTGTTAGATTTGAGTCGACAAATTCGTTACAAAATATTTGAACGCCAACGTTTGATTGGATCGCTCAGCTGAAAACATCGCAGCCGTGAGCCACAGTGTTGAAGTAGATCAAAATCTGTCAATTCCTCGACGTACTCAACAATTGGGGTTATCCAAAACCAGCAAACGGCGAAGTTTGCTTAATGATTTGATTTTGAAGCTGTACAGGGTTCAACTAGTACAGGAATCGCCGTAGATTCGCTGAATTCATTAAGGAACAAGCTGCTGGTTTTTCTGAAAAAATCGTTAATTTCAGACAAATTCAATTTTCGATTATTAAGAATGAGAAGCCCTTGCATGCTCAACGAGTCATGCCTGCATGTTGCGCTACGTGGTCTGGAGACATGATTGAGCCATTTTTTTTTCGAACGATGAGGCTGGAAATCTGGTCAATGGATCACACTATCGTAAGACGCTAACAACTCAATTTTGGCTTATTATTGTCAAGGAATGAAACGATCAATTTATTGCAAACCAAGTTTACCGATCGCGTAATATCACGACAATCAGCAGTTAAGTGATCTGGCTGATCGTGTGATTTAACATTACTGGATTATTTTTTGATGAGAATATATTAAGGGCAGAGTCTATAAGGAGCCAATTGAATTGATTTCAGCCTTCAAACTTAAAATTCGTGACTTTGCCAAAAAGTGACTAAAAACTCTGATGAAAGAATCGACACCTGTCAGCGTGGTCGCAGTGGACATTTGCCGGATATCACTTTTCACTCATAATTACCGAACTTTTTTCTTCGTAATACAAATTTGAATAATTTTAATCTAAATTGCTTGTTTTTTTTTTCTTAGAAACCAAACTCGTTTTTGCAAAATCCTTTACTTAAGAGACAGATTTTGAAATCTAAGAATTATTAGATCTAATCTTCTTTTAACCATAAATTAAAATTGGATATGGGTTCCATGGGCTAATTGTTTTCCTTTTTAACCCAGTAAATAATTATGAAAATAAATAATTGGTTTTCGTAATTGAACAGTAAATCAGATGTAGATAAAGCTGCTTCTACCATTCGTAAAGTGTTGTGTGAATAAAATAACATCGCAGAATTCCTGAGTTTATTTCCACCAGAAAGAAAATTAATAATTATTGTATAAACTGTTGAAAAAAGACAAAGTAGAAAATAGACTACAAGCTTTCCGAAATTTATAACTATAAAAATTAAAGTGAAATTATTCTGTTTAATAAAAGGAGAGATTTAGAAAGTAATAAGATTGCAGCAGTGTATGGCAATCGTGGTTTAAATTGATAAATGAGATTGGATTAAGCTGGAGTCACTGCTGGGTGCCACAGCGTAAATGATCGGGATCGTTGCTCGAGATGGTTTTGGAGGAGACTGGTTTCGATAGAGTGACACACACAGTTAAGTTGCATGTATAAACAGTCAGAAGAAATGAAATCCTCTTGACTAAGCTACTCTTGTGAATTTCATGGTAATTTCTTTTAGGGAAGGCAGATTTTAGAAAATATGCGTACTAGATAAAATTTTTTCGAAAACAGCGTATTAAAGTAATATAAATGTTTAAGTTGTTTGGATTTGTTCCACCAGTAAATAAAATACTGTTGTCATTAGTATAAAATCCAACACTATTTATACTAGCAAACCTAATACTAACGCTGTAGTACTATCTAAAAAGGGGCTTGATAATTTTGTCATCGCATTGAAAGCGCTCGCCGATCTTACTAAATAAACAGCTAGTAACGACGGTTTTCATCGAAAGAAATAACAACAGTATTAGAATTGTGTTTGAAGTTCTAATCGTTAGTATTGTGACGGTTATTTAAAAATCGACCTGTTTCTGGAGATATCCAAAATACATTAAGATATTACAACGAATGTAGAAGTTGAATTTTTTAAACAAAAAATATAACAATTGTGGTAGATTCTGCGGTCGCCTTTGCATTAATTTTTCAGATTTTTTTAAATAAAACAGTTTTGCCAGAATAACTTAACCCATTCGAGACCGTCTGCACACCGTGTGTGCAATCTATTTTCGAGCCAAAACGACCGACTGCACGCCGTTTTGCAATGATATTGAATTGCAATTATCAGTCAGTCTGGAAAAAGCAGCCGTTTGGAGAAGACTGTTTGAAACTAAAAATTATCTTAGAAGTGTGTAAGAATAAAATTTGATATTGGTTTCAATTTAACCCCTAAAATTTATAAAATTTATTTTTATTTAGGTATATCGATTATATTCTTTTCTTCATTGCTGAACTTAAGATAAGGATTTCATGTTATCTTACTGTTTTTAGAATAAATGTAATTCAATTTAGTAAGTATTTTTATTTTGTTTTACATCGCAAACCTGGTGTTCAATCCGTCCCTTGTAATTACAATATTCAAAGAAGCTACCTGCACACACGGTGTGCAAGCATCTCATTTGTACAAAGGGATTTACAAAGCGACTGATTCATATTGCCAACATATTTTTTTTTATCAAAAATGGTCAATATAAAGCAAAAAAAAATTTGGATTCTGGGGATGGTCTCCAAAAATATGTGCTGTCTCGAATGTGTTAAAATCTACTTTAATTAACGCGGTTGTTCGTGAGAATCATATCAACAGGATTTTTTGTTTAACATATCAAAAAGTTTTCATTACTTTAAATTTGTGCACAAGTGACGGTAAATGCTTTGGAGTACAAATTTCTTAAGGTACTCGAAAAAGCGGTCTTTGTAAGTAAAGTTTAAAATATATTTCCTAAGATGCGAATTATTTAACGCAGCCGCAAAAATAAAAATAAATATCACAATAGAAATTTTAAAAGAAAACATCAAAGAAATCCATTACTTTCATTCCCAACAATTTATAAAATCAAAATTCATAAATAATTTAAAACGTTTAATGGTAAAGTCGCAGGTTTTTTGGTAAACAATATACAACAAGAATTTTACTTCTGGCGGTTTCATTTTTCAATAAATGAAACGAAAATACTGAAAATAAACCACAAACAATCTGGTTACAAATCTAAAGGGTGTTTCAAAATTTCAATTAAATGGAAAATACAGTTTCTTTAATTAGATTTGTTATCAGCATAATTTTTCTTGTTGTCCTTAATATTATATTTATATTGTTACTAAGATGATTTATAAAGATGATTTATGAAGAAAATAATTAATAGTGAAAAACGGAAACGACCCACTGTTCAGTTTAAAAACTGCATAGTTTCCTAAGAAATTTTATACACACAAGGCAACAACAAAAGAAAATTCTAAGAAATAAGTGAACCACAGAAACACAAAATACTAACACAGTACAAAACAAAACACACAGCCAATCAGACGCCTAAACTGAATGATGATAACAATTAGAATATGGGATGATGCTAAAGAAGAATATTCTTGTATATACTAGAATCGCTTGAACTAGTTATATAAGCACCACCACTTGCTGGACAAATAAATAAATTTAAGTTGAGTCATCAGTGACTAAAGACAACAAAGTTACCATTGTGTTTATTTGTGTGTATTGAAAGTAAATAAATCGCTTAACTATTTGATTATTGTTTTTATTCGACCTTTTTTTTTCTTAAATAAATAAGTATTAATCTAATAATGATATTAAGATTATTATTATTAAGATTATTACTTATTTATTTAAATCGCTTTACATTGCTTAAAAGAATAAACGTAACAATATATATTCTTCGCAGAATCCGGGCACTTTAAACCTCCCCTATAGAATTTCTTAAACTATAAAATAAATTATAAAATTTAAGACACAGATGGTGGACTTGTTGGCATAAGTCTTTGATGATTCTATGTAAAGGAACTAAATAATGTTAAATTCAGTGTTTGCTCCCAACAGTCCTTAACGCTCCGAGAGAATAAATGAGCAGAAAATGTCACATTATTAATTATAGTCCTATTTAGTTTCGAGAAATTAATTTCATATCGTGAAAATGCTTTTATTTGTGATATTTTCTTAAAAATATAATCTTATATTGTCTGCAGATTTCATGATTAACTAGCCGCCTTCTTGCATAATTTTAGCTTATACTTGCGCATATTTTTTCACATTGCCTCAGTTCTTGCTGTTACTTATTTAGATCAAGTTTTGTTTAAAAGTGGACCCTAAACTTTTTTTTAGTTTTTAAGCATTACTTGGCAAATGAAGCGGTTTTTTTCACATTTAATGCTTCATTTCTTCTTCATTGCACTACTAATGGCTGAATTGGTTTTAATGGTTTGCAATACTTTACTGCAAAAATAATTGCAAGTTCAAAACTTCCATGGTTTTTGGAACATCTTTTATTAAAAAAATAGGTCTATACATATATATCATGCCTTAGCTACTCACGTAACTGGTGAATAAGCCAACAAGCAGAAATCACAAAAATTAAAAGAAGAATGTTGTTGACATGAATAAATACGCCAATATATACGATGAATTCATATGGTGAAAAATATATATAAAGGCAGCAGTACTCACCGGGTGTAAAATTGTGAATAGTGATTACTCCGTATTAAAATATTAGCTAGATGAATTTCATTTTCCACATTGAATATAACAATACAAAATTATTGCAAAAATAAAATTTTTTTCTATATTAAACTTACGTTTACTTTTAAAACTAACTCGTTTGTTGGTTACCAAAACATTTAAAATCAGCAGCAGCATATCGTAGGGTTTTCTCATTTTTTGTATTGTTGTTATCTTTTTCACGTTATGTGTTATAAGGTTTTCCTTAAGAAAATCATAAATTAGAAACATCAGCTACTTCACCAGGAAATAACATTTCAAGGAATTAAAAGAAAATAAAAATAGGAATAACTTTTAAAGAAATTGTATTAGAAATTTTAAAAAACTTAAACTAAACTTTTTAAATGATTATGAAATAAATGTAGGTAAAATCTTCTAATAAAAAATGAAGAAATAATTCAAAAGAAAAGTATTTGAACACATGTTTATTCCCACGAAAAATATCTAAAAGTTTTTAAAGATGTGAAATCAACAGCTTATAGATGTTTAAAAATCTTAAACTTTCATATAGATGTACTGCGGATGGTATTCCGAATGTACATACTTGACAAATGTGCTATGGCACTGGCAACACCTCTTACAATAATCTTCAACATAATATTACGGGTGAGGCTTACTTAAGTTTAAAAGAAAATAATTAAGTATATTTTATTACTAAATTAAATGGGTATATTATTTATTAACTGGTTGGCTTGCTAAGAAGACCTATGCGCACAAGACAACAAGAAATTTCTACTTACAAACTGCGTGGAAATTTTATACCCACAAAACAACAACAATTAGGTATGCTGTTTACAATCTGCATAGGTTGCTAAGAAGACTTATGCATGCAAGACAACAACAACTTCCTAGTTACAAACTGCGTGAAAGTTTTACACACGTTAAACAATAACAATAGGGTATGCTTTTACCTAACTGCGTGGCTTGCTAAGAAAACTAATGTACATAAGAGAACAATAACTATCTTAAAATAAATTACAAGAAGAAACTTTAACAACATAAAAAACAAAAATACACGTAGACCTACAGGAGTCTGTACATTGAATGAGTAACATAATAACATAAAAATGTGATACAAAGGGAGTAGAAGATTCTTAATTTTTCTAGACTTCTATTGGACAAATATAAAAGACAGCGTCTGAGTGGATGGTTAGTTAGTTACAAAACAAACTTCGTTCAGTAAAGACGTGCATCTTAAGTAAATTGTTCTGTAGTGTCAACTTTGTGTGTAGTTAAAGTTAATAAGCTTGTAATTATTTAAAAACTCTATATTCTGATGTTTTTTTTTTTGCAATAAAGAACTCACAACGAAACGTTTATAACAGGTATAAACGTAACAATACTATTGAAATTTGGTTATTTTCCTAAAATATGAAAATATTTTTTTATTGTCCATTATTATTTTTATTTGACCTTTTTATTTTAATTTAAATATGTATTAATCTTTTAAACCGTCGTCTTCCTGAAACTTTCCATAGAAAGCGAAATATTGAAAAAATATATCGTTAAAACTTAATAAAAAGACCGTTTAATTATTCCATTATTTAAATTTTATTGCACGAATAATGTTGCCAAAGAGAGGTATTGCAAACTTAACGCTATACCTAAACTCTTTAAGAAAGTTGTTGCTAAACACACCATCCATCAATTATCGCCTATATTGCTTCCTGCTCAGCATGATTTTAGAAGGGGTTATTCAGCTGTTAGTAATCTTTTGAAATTAACAACGCTAGTCAATCGGATATTTGTTTAACGTAAACAAACTGATGGGGTTAATCACAAATTTCTGATAAGGAAACTTGACCTTATGGGATGCACAAACACTTGCCTTATGTGGATTAGTTTATATCTCTTAAACAGAACTCAAAAGCTTCGTTTTAACACGCATACTTCTACAGATTGTTATTTTTTCATCTGGTATGCCGCAAGGTAGAAATCTGGGTCCTATATTATTTACCTTGTTTGTTAATTATCTGCCCAATGCCAAACGTTCTATTATATGCAGACGACGTGAGCATATTTTAAACTTACAATTGATTGGCACTCTAATCATATTCTCCTTCAAAAGGACTTAGATGCGTTTAATTCCTGGTGTAATATTAATCTTATGGAGTTAAACCATAAAAAGTGCAAATACATGGGTTTCTTACGAAGATGTCATATAAAAGTGTAACATAGTTTAAACGGCTTTGAGAAACTGAGAAATAAAATTGAGAAATGTAGGTTCAGATCTTGGTATTTTATTGAATATTGAAATAGATTTTATACAGCATATTTTATTATCCACTAACAAAGTACATGCAGTTCTTGGATTTATGAAACACTGGGCGAAAGTTCAGTGACCCGTATATTACAAAACATCTTTATACTTCTCTTGCCAAACCTAATTTGGAATGCAATTTATAAAGTCCATAGTTATAGCATGGAATTGGCGCAAAAGCAGTTCTTGTTATTTTATATTCGAAGCTAACAATGAAGTCCCTTAATTCCTGCACTGATAGACTTGCTCTACAACTGTTAAACCTGATGAATAATGTTAAATGTCATCTTTGTTTTAAATTAAAATTAAATGTCTGTTCAGAATTTTTGATTAGCAATATTTAATTTAACGTTCCATTTCGTCCTACGCGCTATTTTAATCCACTTGTTATTAAAGTATTCAGATCAAACTACGCTAACTCGGACCTGTTTTAAAGAATTTTTACTGAGTTTAATAAATTTCATAAGCATATTTTGTAGTCTTTAAATGTTAATGCTGTTAAGTGTTATCTAATTTTATATTTGAATAAATAAGTTTAAGTTTTATGCACTATTATTATTTACTGTTTTAACGTCTGTAGGAATCTTGAATCCATAGACTAAATATAAAATAAATAAATAACTTCAAATGTTATTAAATGAGAAAATAATAAAGGAAGATTTCGGTAAACACTTTTTATAAAAATAAAGATTCGTATTTGTCAAGAAATTGAAATAATCAATTTATGGTATCGGATTTTTTTTTTAAAAACTCGCGAATGGTTAAGTGTAAAATTATGCTCACTTATTAATATTTATAGCCAGCATACTCGGGTAAATCATTGTGAACAGATTGCTTACTTTAAAAATCAAACATAACTTTCAATTTTTTGTAAAATTATGTTCCGCGATAAGGCTAATTTTTGGCTTAACGGGTTTTTAATATACAAAATTACATACTCCAATACATGCAACAGGATGTTTGGCTGGTTAGTACTTAGTGTCAACAATATGATAAACCTGTCGGTATACATTTTTCATACTTTTTTCTTAAATCTAGATAACGCGATTCCAGATTTCTTACGTCCAGAATACGATTCGTCAAGAAGTTTTAGCGTGGCCATTTACCTGAAACCTCTATTTTTAATACTAATGCTTTATTTTGATCTGCATAACAAAATGTTGTATTACATTTTACAATTTAACGTTCTATTGGGTTTAAATTTTGTTTTTAAGGTCATTTTTAAGCAAGATGATATTTTAATAGAATTGATTATTGCTCGTTTAGTAAAAGTGGGAAGTACACAATGTGAATTTGGCAAGTATTAATTACTTTCTTTTCTTCTTTCTTTTCTGAAAGATGTCATTCTATTATACACACGTGTAAACAACACTATTGAACTATATGATATAAATTTATATTTAATAGCCATTTTATGAAACAATATAAAGCTAATAAAATCTCTAAAGAAAAAGACCATTACCATGGGTAATATAAGTATTAAGCAATCGGAAGCACTTGATGTTCTTGGCAAGAAAATACAGTGTGATGTTTGAGAGAATAAGCATAAAGAAGCTTTCAAGTGTCTCGGTCTTACAGAACGTTGTAAAAGATACCTCGCTCCATCTGATCTTCCTACTATTTATATTACTGACATAGTTCTATTTATTCGTACTTTTTATATAACCTAATCCGTCCTAAAATAGAAATGAACTCCCATCTGATCTTTGGGCTATTTATATCACCTGTGTCCGTCCAAAAATGGAATACACCATGTATAGGCCGGCGGCCTAACTTCTATTTTGGAGTTGCTCGACCGCGTACAAGAGAGCGCCAAGAGGCTAAATGGGAACAGTAGGGTATCCAACTATATTGCATCAACATAATACCCCCCGGGGGCACATTTATCGGTCTTTTTAGAATACTTGACTATCTAGACCTGTGCTGCTGGGGGTATAAGGGAGTCCAGTCCCCTGAAAGCAGCAGGGCTCAAATGGAAGCTCCACGTTATTTCCACGGGAATCAGTAGCCCGCAGAGTTTCCGCTTTTTGTCTCTTTAGGCATTTAGCTGTTTCTCTGACTGATTATTGAGGTTGGCCCTTCGGGAGTAGCGTGGTGGTTGTGGTTTTGCATCCCCATACAGGTATTGTTTTATGGTAGCCAGGATCATCTCGCCTTTAATAACACCCACTGGTGAATGATCCAGATCCAGTGAGCATGCTAGTCATGTGTTCTGGACAGGAGTTTGATAGTCTATAGCTCTGCAGCAAGGAGTAGTGGTTTGCAGCCCTGCTCTGGAACCGCTGAAATTGCAACTAGGAAAGACCTGTTGCTAGAATTAGTCTTCGGCTTCCTAGGACGTGAATGACGTTCCTTTTCATTTACAGTGGTTTGACCACCATCTGATTAAGGCCCACGGCCAGGTGCAGATGTAAATATTATCACGAAATGCATCGACATAATATGGGTTGTTTTTCATTGTTTTATCGTTACAACAATGGTAAGTGCTTCAATGAAATTAGGGAACTTGTTCCCGTTACTCGTTTAACAAGATTATCATTAAGAGCTCATTTATTTGCGGTTAATTCGCCGATGAATCGCCCTACGCATTACAGGGAAAACTCGTTTTTTATCAGAATAGTCCGTATGTGAAATAAACCCACTCCAGAGCTCTTTGCTGTCAATGTAGGAAAGTTCAAATGGAATGTGCACAAACACTATTCTCTATTTCCTCCTCCCCATGAGTAGGGATTATCTCCTGAGCGTTGATCCGAAAAAAATGACAGAATTAAAGTGAATGTGATATCAGGAGTTTTATCACGTAGACAGAAGCCATGATTGTGATATGGATACAACAAGTGTATTGTGTGTCTCGTGATAATTTGTAAGCCAAAAAATTGACATTTAGTAGTTTTGATCTAAATAATTCTAACCGCAGATAGAAGTGTTTTCCCTTTTTGTTAAAAAACAATCAATTACAATTGTAAAAGTAAATTATTTGATGGTTTCAAAATCTAAAATTTGTAAGTAATTTACTAGTCACTATGTAAAGAACCTTTAAACACAAAATTAGAATTATATTTGAAGCCCAATTCAAAATTGCTGATGGTTTGCTACTACGACTTATGTAAGTCATATTTCGTTCTGCTTTAAGTTATTAACATGAGAACTCGTAATGCACACGTAAGAGGTATTAACAATAAGAAAATAATCTATGCAATGAATCTGTTATTTTATTGATGTAAGTAAAAACCTAAGGTTTCGTTTAAAATATACATAAGTACACAGGAAAACGAACATATACACGCGTATACCATTTGCTAGACTTTAAAAGCAAAAAATTTTCATGGCAACTTGTTGCCGTTGGCTACTTTTGTATCCGCTTCATTACACCTACTGCAAGGACTAAAAAATTTCTTAAATAATAAAAAATACATACTCAAAATAAAAGTTATAAAATATAAAATGGTATTTCTTTCAACTTATAAAATAACACGAAGCCAGTAATAAGAACCCTTAAGATGGAAACGGAACACTTTGAATAAAAACAAGCCTCTGGTGGGGGGTGTGAGAATTAATGTTGAATAGTAAAAAAAAGATATATACAATAACGGCACAGGTTGTATGCTTATAAAGGAAAATTTGTTATATACAATGAGGTGCCATAAAGGTGTCAATGATGCCGAAACCCACTGATGTTTATTGTGATAACAATAACCATAATGATGATGTCGTTCTTGAGGCAACAACATAATTTGGTTTATCTTCGCTCCCCTTTTCTTTTTTCTCTTAAACAAAATTCCTGTTAGTTTTTCTTTATAACTGCAGGTTGTATAACAATTTACATTCATTTTAAGGTTTATAAGAGCAACAAACGTAACGAGTATTATTAACAAGGCATCCAAAAGAAAATTATTGCAGATTTTTCTTTTGGGCAACATAACAATGGTTTAGTATTTATTATTGTTTTTTTTTTTTAATTTGCTTTTGATATTTAAATTTTATTGTAAGGACGCTTTATGATAGTCTTCTGTTTTGAATCTTACATAATTTATTAAATTTTAGGTCCATTTCTTTGTTTATTCTATTTAAAGTTTACTTTGTTTATTCAAAATAATAATCACATTTATCAATGTGGTTTAAATTAACTTTAACTAGAGTTTTTTATAACACCTCGAAGTAAAATATTTTTTAATTGTAGCATTCTCTTTCAGGGATAATATTTATAAAACGTTAACCATAAAAATATTAATGTCAAATTGATTTTTATTTAAATCTTTACACGATTTATTTGTTAGTGTTATTTTTTTTTCTTTTAGTTATCAAAAGGTCTTGGTTTGTCTAAAAAAATTAAAAGTAATAAAATTTAGGCAATACGCATTACTATATATGAAATTAATTAAATGCAAATCCTTAAGGGAAGTCAAAGTGAATTATTTATACGTTGATTGGATTAAATTTTTATTCGGTTTACAAAATTTTTTGAACTTAAAACAATTTTATAGAACTTAACATATTTAGTCGACTAGTAAGTTGTTCTGCCAGTAAATGAAATACTGTTAACATTCACCTCGGTAAAAACCGTCCATACTGGCTGTTTGTTCGATATGATCGATGAGCGCTTTCATTGCGATGATATCATTTTAAAGCCGTGTTTCTTTATATAGATTTTTAGTTTAGTTAAATGGATAAAGACCCATCTGCATACTAGGTAAACATGACCCTAGACATAATTTTCAAGCTACTGAAACTACTCATACGCTTTAACAAACGAAAAACATTCTCAGACGGACACACTTACCTAGAAAATAATAAAAAACCGAAATATTAAATAAGTCCCACAAAAAATACCAAATGGCGACACAATTCACCTGCATAAGTATTGGGTTTTTCAACAAGAAGTATGTTTTTCAATTGTGGCAACACCAACAATATAATAGTTTTGTATTTGGTTTTTTGACGTATTCGTAATAGATGCATTGCCAATTATTTTTTTTTGCAAGAAAATTGCACCAAAATAATTAAAATTCACTATGAAAATGGTGATTCTGCTTAAGTTACATTTCGTAAAATTTGTAATATTTTCGGACACGAGAGCGGTGTTAACAATTTGTTCGTTAAATTTGAGTCGACAGGGTCGCTAAAAAATGTGCGCGTCCCAACGCGTGTTTAATCGGGTTGTTCAACTGAAAACATCGCAGACTTGAGCCACACCCTTTAATTTTACAAAAAATGGATTTATATATGAAAAATTAACAAAAATTTTAAAATGGCTACATATCCGAAAGTAATAGGAATTTCGAGAAAATAAGCTTATTTCGTGTTCACCTATCAATTGTACAAAAAATCGATTTTTATATGAAAAAAATAAAAATTTTAAAATGGCTATATCTCCGTAAATAATAGGAATTGCAAGAAAATAAGCTTATCACCAATTAATTTTACATTTCGTAAAATTTTTGATATTTTCGTACAACATAATTATTCCTCTGAGAGCGCTGTTAAGAATTTGATCATTAAATTACAGTCGACAGGCTTGCTACAAAATGTGCGAGCACCAACGCGTGTTCGACCGAGTCATTCAACTAAAACCATCGCAGCCGTGAGTCACATTGTTGAAGCAGATTAAAATTTGTCAATTCCTTGACTTCCTCAACAATTGGCGGTATCCAAAACCACCACATGGCGAATTTTGCGTAAGAATTTGACTGAAGCACCACAAGGTTCAACTGATGCAGAAATTGAAGCCAACAGAATCTACATCGCCGTAGATTCGGTCAATTCATTCAGGAACAATCGACTGGTTTCCCGGAAAAAATCATTTATTTTCAAACGAAGGGTATGTCAGCGAATAAAATTGCCGCATTTGGGTTTCTGAAAATTCGAAAGCGATTATTGAGAAGCCTTTGCATACTCAACGTGTCACTGTATAGTGCACTATGTGGTCTAGAGGCGTCATAGGGCCGTTTTTTCAAAGATGAGGCTGGAAATGCGGTAATGGTAAATTCTCTATCAACCTGTAGATTGATAATTTTATAATAATTATTTGGTGAATAATCTTATTAACAATTGCTTTTGTGTCGTTGGGTGCAAGCTTGCCAAAGAAAAATAAGAGGTTCAGTCCTTACCAGGAGAAGCAATAGCAATAGAAGAAACAACTATTCTTCTAATAACGCTTCTAATAACGCAAACTCTTGTGTGACACTTTTGAAGTTAATTAAAAAATTGGGGTACGCATTATAAAATCACATACATATTAATGATCTATTGATAAGCACAATGGTATGTTTGTTTAGATAATCCGAATATATTTTATTTTTTTATTTTATTTTCGACTATGAATATAGCGGTTTTAAATGTATGTTTTAATATTTACATATATTGAGTTTTTACATAAAGTATTGCAGCAAATTAAATCATATTTGTATACATAAAAGGGAATTTTCTATTATATACATAAATGTATAGGTAAAAAAGATAGTAAAAACCTATTTTTTAAGAAATTTTTGTGTTATAAACACTAAAATTCCTTATTAAATCATATTTAGATAATCTGTTTCGGTTTTTAAAGCTTTTTGTTAATTTACATCAATGATGGTATCCTCTTTGTAGCATCTATGCAATAGAAACATTAAGTAACTCCTTGGTAATTTATGTATTATTTTAAGGCTTTTATATTGAATAATCTGTAGCTTTTTTCGATACGTTTTTGCGACTTTACTGCACCAGACTTGGAAGCCAAAAGTCATTGCTGGTCGATTGCAAATCTTATAAAGCAACAACTTATTTTTAATATTGAGCGTAGATCTGCGGTTTAAGAGCGGAAAAAGTGCATAACCACATTGAGTAGCCTTTTCGCATGTTTTTAAAATGTGAATTTTATTAATATTTTTCCAAAGCTATACTAAGATATTTTATTTTATCTCGTATAGAGATTTCAGTTTCCTGAATGCCTAGTGGAATGCTTGAAATTCTTTTAGGAGATTTATTAAATGGAAAGATAATGGCTTGAATATTTGACCCGAATATAGGGACCGACAATCTCTTGTAAAATTTGCAAGCGAGGGTCTTTATTGGATTGATGACCAAAACAATGTACAAAGTTATTGGTTTCCTAGTTTGTTTCACGTTAGAACTGCTCAATCTAATATATAAAAGATTATTTGAGATTGTTGTTACTATTTATTTTTATTTTCATTTGTAGATTAAGTTAAGAATAATAAAATATTAAATTTATACATATGTAGATACATATAAATATAAAAATTACACATCATGTTTTAATATTTGAAACTACACAAAAAAACAAGCAAAAAAAAACAAAATGATCATTTATCTTTCTCTCCAGTTTAGACTGAATTGTTTAATAGCATTCAAAAGGAATAATTATATACATATTGTTGCGTTGATATCTTTAATAAACGTTTTGTTGTGAGTTCTTTATTGCAAAATAAATAACACCTGATTTTAGAGTTTTTAAATTAATTAAAAATTTATTTACTTTAACTACACAAAGTTGTCACTACAGAACAATTTACTTAAGATGCACGTCATTACTTCACGAGGTTTATTTTTCAACTAACTAACTATCCACTTAAACGCTGTCTTTTATATTTGTCCATTAAAATTCTAGAAAAATTAAGAATCTTCTACTGCCATTGTATCACATTTTGTTGTTGCTATGCTCTTCATTTAGTGTATAGGCACCTGTATATCTGTGTTTATTTTTGTTTTCGTTTTTATGCTGATATGTTTTCTTCCTGGAATTTATTTTAAGATAGTTGTTGTTGTCTGGTGTAGATAAGTTTTCTTCGTAAACTACGCAGTAGTTGTCGTTTTGCGTGCATAAAATTTCTACGCAGTTTGTAACATGAAATTTGTTGTTGTCTTGCGTGTATAGGTTTTCTTAGTAAGCCATGCAGTTAGTAAACAGCATACCCAGTAGTTTACTTTTTTACTTAATTTTTTTCTTTTAAAACATGAGCAAGATGCATCCGTAACAATGTGTATTTTATTTGAAGTTGCCAATGCTGTGACGGCTTGTTCTAATTGATCTGATAAATCTTTCATAGCATCTATATATTTCTGCTGAAAGCGCTTACATCTTGGTCTAATATTTAAATAAAATTTTTTGGTTTTGTACTTCTACGTTTTCTCTAAGCTTTACAAAAAACAAAAATGTAAATAATACAAATGTTTATCCATATAATCAAAACAAACTCGTTATTCGAATACTTAGCTTATTAATAAAAAAAAATTCCTTGTAAATTCTTCTTGCAAATTTCTTCTAATCAAATCTTCTGTTTTTGCATTTTTTTTTGTTTTTATTAAAGATATTAATAAAAAAACATAAAAAAGTATTGTTATGTTTATAACTTTTATAAACGTTTTGTTGTGAGTTCTTTATTGCAAAATAAATAACACCAGTTTTTAGAATTTTTAAATTAATAACAATTTTATATACTTTAACTACACAAAGTTGACACTTCAGAACAATTTACTTAAAATGCACGTCTTTACTCGATGAGGTTTAATTTTGCACTGATCCATTATCCACTCAGACGTTTCCCTATTTATACTTGTCCATTTAAAGCCTAGAAAATTTAAGAATCTTCTACTCCATTTGAATCGCATCTTGTTGTCATATGTTGTTTATTCGATGTATAGGCACTTGTGTTTATAGTTGTTTTTATGCTGATAAGGTTTCTGCTTGGGATTTATTTCAATATATTTTTTGTTGTTTTTTATAAAAAAGGGTTTCTTAGAAAACTACGCAGATGGTAAACAACATGTATGCTTGTTGTTGTAAAATTAGTTTTTGTGTTGCGCGTTTAGATGATAAACAGCATACATGTATTTTTTTTTTCTTGCATGCCAGGCAGTTAGCAAACAGCATAATATACTATAATTTGATATTATCATATTATAGTTGTGTGTGTATAAACTTCTACGCAGTTTGTAACCAGTAGTTTGCGTAATTGCTTAATTATTTTAAAACTTAAGCAAGACATATTCTTAACAATATGTTAATTTTACTAAAAACAATAAAAATATTTTTTATAGATCTAACTAACTGCCCGGATAAAAAAAAATTAATTTTTATACATTATTAACTATAGACGGACAACTTAAAAAAGGCATACATTAGTTAAAGGTTTGTTAGGCTTAAAGTGTTTATTAACTGGTGTGTACTTTAAAGCTCAAATGACACTTTTTTAATATTAAAAATATTTAAATATAATTTTTGCCAATAAAATTAAAACAAAAAGGTTGTTACTAGTTTTAAAGGCCCATAAAAATAATTTATCTAAATCTGCGTTCAAAAACATATATATTTTTGTAATTTAAAATAGAATGTTGTGTTCCATTATGACATACGATTAAATGTACAAATTAAAATATACAAATTTTATAAAACCAAAAGTATAAAATGAAAATTCTTTGATGTTGTTTGCGGCAAAGCACATTCAATTATAAAGATAGTATTTTTGTTAAATCTATTTGGGATAAATACGTTAGAGAATTATCTAAAATGTTAATAGATATTTATGTCTATAAATTGCTTAAGGGTTTATGGTAAATTGAATTTAGAATTATAATTATGAATACGTTTAACTAATACTGATTTAGCAGTTAAAATCTTATACACATTTGGGAAAACGATGCAATATTTTTAATTTTGAAACAGCCACCTGCAAAACATATACAGATATAATTTCTATTTTAAATTGAAACTGGAATTTAATTAAATTTCACAACACATTTACAGTTTCTGGATTATTAAATCAAAGAATTTAAAAATGTTAAAATAGTGTTCTAAACATCATTTCAATTTTTAGTTTTTCCTTTACTTTCAATATACGTTATACAAAATATTGAGCATAATTTTTTTCTTCTTTTGTAACCTGTTGCATATAAGTTTATTAAGTTGTGTTTTTATTTATTTTATATATTTGTTTCAAGTTATTTTGCTGCTAAAATTTCAAAGTCAAACAGCTGCTGTTTCTAACACGAAACTTACACATGGCTGAACTTTGAAATTTGATTTCTGTTTCTACCATTTGCAATGGAAGCACAATATATTCTAGGTTTTAACTGACATATAACTCAGCTACTTTTCTTGATGTTTTTACAGCAAATAATTATATCCTTTGTTTTGATAAAGAAAATGCTATTTTAATTTAAAGAAATAATATTTTAAAATAGCATAAGCTATGCTAAATATGTTTGAAATGAAATTTGTATATATAAAACTAATTTAATTACAAGTATTTCAAGTAGGCTAAACTACCTTGTGCCAAGATCTATCCACATATAATTTTTTGCTTTTAAGAACCTAAAGGTTATCATAAACCCTATAGAGTAGAAGAAAAAATGTTGCTCATACGTCCGGCATTACCTAAGAGCATTATTGTGTAAGAAACCTCGTCCTTTTGATTGTGTTATGTAATGTTAGTTCGAATAGTCTCAAGCACCTTAACAGGGAGTAAAGTAATGTTTGTGCACACCATAATGACACAATTTAATATTCAATAGTTCGATATTATTACTAAGGGCCAATATTTTATGTTTCTGATATCTTTGCCGGCTACCAAGCTGATTATGAGCAGATTTGTACTTTGATTCTCACGTCTGAATCTTTGAAATCTACATTTTTCGGATATAATAATGTGTTGAGAATTTTACAAGCGATGTTCATAAAGCACTGTGGGGCTTCTACCAAGTGATCCGTGCCATAGATCTCAATTAAACTATTTTCAAATTCTCACACCGCTTCTAGCCGTAGAGTAAAAGAAAACATGTTACTCGTACTTTTAGCATAACCTAGGAGCATGTTTGTCTTAGAAACCCCATTCTTTTGATTGTGTGATGTAATGTTAGCTTGAATAGTCTCAAGCACCTTAATAGGGAGTAAAATCATGTTTGTTTCAACCATAATGAAACAACTTAATATTTGGTAGCTTGATATGCTTCCTGAAAGCCACCACTGTATGTTTCTAAGATCTTTGCTGGTTAGCAGTTATCGATTTTCAGTTGAGCATGAGCAAATTTGTGCTTTTGATTCTCAAGTCTAAATCTTACAAATCTATGTTTTTCGAATATAATACTGCGTTGGCAATTTTACAAGGGATATTCATATACCGCTATTTCCAAGTCGCTGCCCTTTTCCCCATTTAAATTATATTAATATTCTCACAACGCTCCTGTTTGGTTTTTGTTTAGTAAAATAAAAGCCACTGAACACCTTTGCCAGGAATCACTATTAGAATTTAGTAAAGTACATAGAAGGGTCCAATCACTAACAACTTTTCTTATCTTTCGACAGGTACATTCTGCTTACTTCTAATCTTCTAAAATTAATTGCTTTAATAATATTAATCTTGTAGTTTGAACTCTATAAAAAGAAAATAAAAATCAAAAAAAATATTTCTTGAACTCAAAATATCGAAAGTCTTATCTATAAAATACAACGTCAAAATGAACATCTGACCAAAAACATTAAAACTTTATATCAAAATATTTAAAATAGTATACGAAGGCGGATAAATAACTCCGCGTCTTTTCGAACTTCGCTCATGGTTATATGAAATGTAACGCTGTTTCCATCATATATAACCCATTAATAGACTACTGTGAAATTTTGAGCAAAAGCCGCCACTTACTTTGCGTCCATTTTTTTTAAATATGAAAAGGTAAATTTCGAGTGCTCATAAAACATTATTTTTTGCAAATAAAAGCTCTCAATTAAACCAAGGAAAAGTTCTATAAAGACTATGAGGACTCTGCACCATCGATTTCAATAGTAAAAAAGTGGTTTAGTGACTTTCATTGTGGTCGCACAAGTACAAATGATGCTGAACGTTCTGGACGATGTGGTGTTGGCCGACTGAAGAGTAAAAGTGTGTGAGATTTTTGATGCTGTAGGCATTTCATATGGCGGTATGACTTCGATTTTTAATAATCAGCTGGGCTTAAGAAAGTTGTCTGCAAGATGGGTGCCACGTTTGCCGTAAACGTGTGACAACTTTATAGGGATGTTGGAGATGTTTAGCCGCAATCCGAATGATTTTTTGCGGCGTTTAGTAACTGTGGATGAAACATGGATCTATTAATGTATTCCGGAGACCAAGCAGTGGTCTAAACAATGGGTTTATCCAGCTGAACCTGCTCAGAAGAAGGTGATGGCAACAGTTTTATGGGATGCATGTGGGATAATCGACATCAATTATCTTCAAAAGGGAAACACAATAAACGGCGAACATTAGGTCAACTTATTACACCGATTTAATGAGGTTTAAAAAGAAAACGACCCAAAAAGACAAAGAAAAAAGTTCTTTTTCATCAAGATAATGCACGGGCACACGGGTGCAGTCTCAATGGCAAAATTCTATGAATTGCGCTACTAATTGGTACCTCATTCTCCGGATTTAGCCCCTAGTGACTGCTTCCTTTTTCGAAACCCAAAAAGATGGCTCGGTGGAAAGATATTTAGCTCTAACAATGAACTGATTGATGAACCAAACACCTATTTTACGGACTTCGAAAATTCCTATTTTTTTGAAGGGATACAAAAAACTGGAGAAACTTTGGTCTAAGTGTATTGAGTTAAAAGGAGATTATGTGGAAAAACAAATTTTTTTTTTTGCAAAACTGTGTTTCATTTAAAAAGTCATGGCCTTATTGATCCGCCCTCATATAATATACTAAATGCATTCGGTGTATAATATTAATATACTTACCATTGCCACTAAATTATGGACAGCTTAATCGTTATAGAGGTTTGCCCACCTTTCCAAAATATTATATTGTTACGTTTATTCCTTTTAAAAAACATTTTATTATATTTTATGCAAAATAATATCACAGGGCTTTAGAAATAAACTAAATTTAAGTTAAACGATTTATTTACTTTCAATACACTCCAAATAAACACAATGGTAACTTTGTTGTTTTTACTCACTGATGACTCAACTTAAATTAATTCATTTGAACAGCAAGTGCTGCTTATATAGTTGTTTTAAGCTGTTCTCGCACATATGTACAACAATATTCTACTTTAATAGTGTTGAAGTCTATATGAGTGTATGTAGGGTTTTTGTTCTGTGTTAGCTGTAGTTGTTTTCTATTGCTAAACTTATTTAGTAGAATTTCTTGTAAATACATTGTTATTGTCTTGCATACGTAAGATTTCTTAGAAAACCACGCAGTTTGTATATTTCACAATGGTTCCTTACTTTTGCTTTTAAAATTTAACAAATCATTTTCGTAACAACATTATTAACAATTGATAATATACATTGGAAGATACTTGAATATAAATGTTACATATATCTACTTTTGGTTTAAAATTCTGAAAGATATGTACAAGTACCAAATTGTTAGAAATTTAGATGGGTAGTAAAACCATATAAAAATTACTTTTTATTATTGGTTTTTTTACAAATTAGATTATTTGTAGTTTTATTAATCAGGAATCATGGTTAAGTGAAAATTTTAGTGGATCTAAAACCTTACATTTTGGTAGGAGCGAACAGCTACTTCCAAAAGTATTCAGAAAGAAACACATTTAAACCCGCTACTTCGCAATATCTTAAATGATTAAATACATGAGGAAAACAATATACAAAATATATATGATCTCTTGATTTATTAGATCAATAATTATTATTTTATTTGAGAGAATAAAATATTGAAGACAAATATATATTTTTCAAGTTCTTTTTAAGAATTTAAACAGAGAAAGAAAGTTAGTTACTTAAATAAATGAAATTCATTTGTTTATAAAGGCAGATATTTCAACAAAATTAAATTTAGTATTTTTTAAAGGATAATAATAAACAAAACAGACACTTAAAATAATCCCAGCTAAAATACAGAAAACAATAGTCTGCAAATATGAGATGCGTTGAATTGGAAAAAAGACAAATAAAATTTTTTTTTTAACGTAGATGCCCTTTTTTACTCAGCGTAGTTAAGACAACTTCAGATATCCTTTGTTTTAATAAATAGAGGAAACAAACACAATAAAATAAATATAAAACTTAATTTTATTTACTTTAAAAAAAGGATACTTAATAAAATGTTTAAATGCATTAATGTGGCCTAAAAAGTTTTTAGTTTTATGTTTTTTAGTTTCTGTTAAAAAAAGTAGTTAGTTACCCAAGTTATACATATGTGATTATATTTTTAGGTAGAGCATTCAATTTTTTTTTACTAAAGGCATCACAGTTACCAAGCAAATCACATCCATACATCAATGTTGGAATCAAGTATGCTTTAGTGAGCAAAGTCCGTTTGCACAAGCAAACGACAGACAGCACTTTCGAATGAGATACCTAAATAAGTTCACATCGTCTGCAAATAGATGGATCTTTAACTTAAAAGTATTTTTTGGCAAATCCTTCACATGTATAGAAAATAATTGTGGTCCTAAAATTGACTTTTGATAGAAAACAAAGAATGGCAATTGGCCATTCTGTATGCGCCATTTGCTTTGGGCAGAGACAAATTTTTCTCATGTTTCCATATCGATGACAATGTAGATGACATGATAATATTATTAAAACAAATATGTGAAGTAAGGAAGAATCAGAGGCAAAAGCACTTTAAAAATATTGGGTGTGTATTATTAGATCCCGTAGCATTTGATTTTATTGAGAAACACATTAACATCATATCACATTGAGTAATATAGGAAAACCGAAAGTGATCACCAACAACACTCAGGTTTGCGGAAAAGTTAAAAAAATTGGAATCTGATTTGATTACGGGAGCACTAGTAAAAGTTTTATTGACGCTATTTGCGTCAATAATGCAGTTAAAATTTTCGACGTCAATATTATTGACATCTTCACGCATAGTGTTCCAAGTTTGGCGATTGTCAATTGCAATGTCAAAGTTTTTGCAAGTTTTATGTATTGAACATTTAGCTTAACGGTTCTATATCTCTTCCATCTGTCATACATAGATAGAACCTTACCATCAATACATGTGTCACCGGTGGTAAAAGGGAGTTCAGTCGCCTAAAAGCTAGCAGAAGTCAACTGGACCACTTATTTCCACGGAAATTAGTAAGCCCCAAATTCATTAACTTTTTAGGCAAAAAATATTTTTTTTCTTCATACATTTATTTATAACTTCGAAACTGTTACTTATGTAGCGAAATGTTATATAAACAGATGAAAGTACTTGTAATTCTTGATTTTTCTAAATTTTTTTAAGTAAAATCCGGCTAGTGGTTCTTGAGTTATGTTACACAAAATAGCCTTATCAGAATTGAGTCGCGAAGCAGTCAGCTGAAAAATGTTGTACTGTAAAATACAACAAATTGAGAGGTGGCACCTGGTGGTACTTGAAATTGATTAAAAATGTAAAAACAGTTATGAGATAATATATTAGTAGTGATTTCCAACTGTGGGAAAGTACGACTAAAATTGCAGGTCCAAATGTTTGGAGAAAAAAGGAATTTTTTTTTATATGTTCATAAAAATGAGCAAACAAAAAGAACTTAAGTCTCTGCAGAGTTTATTTTTTTAATTTTATTATACTGAAATATCCTACTTTAAATAAAAAATAAAAAGAAACCCGTTAGCTCTCATAATAAAATAATATTCGTTTTGAAATCTTTAGGTTTTAGTTAAAGTGGTTCAGTAAAAGATACAAGTACTGAGCTTGAGACGGCTATAAAAAAAACTAGCAGTCAGATCGGAGTAATTCTTTTTGATTTGATTGTACCATTTAGTTTAAAATTTTAAAATGTCATTGCATATTGCAACAAGAGTATGCTGACAATTTGACTTTTTTCCGCGTAATCCCCAGTGTGTGAAACTACTTTTATCAATTGGTTAAAAGTATTTAATTTATTTAAACATAATGTGTGTAAAAATATTTTATTAACTATCATTTGTATGTTTGTGTGTCGTCATGTGTTGCCAATAGTTCTGACTATTGTTTCTTTTAGTAAGTGTTGCCACTTCTAGCCGTGCGTCTGTTTGTTTCCGATCCTACATAAATATGTCGTAATTTTTAATAATGTGAAATTATTGCATTTTGTTGTTTTAATACATCGCGCTTTTCTTTTCTACTCATCCATCACACTAGATTTCTGACATTTGTAGTCTGGAATGCATCATAATAAATCGAAAAACTATCAAGTGTTGAATATTAGAAAGAAAGTGCCAACTCAAAAACCATATTTAGCGATACAAATATGTATTATCATTAGAGATGTTTAGCTATCTCATTCCATTTACAAATTTTAACAATTTTCTTTATATGCTTTTCGAACTGTATATGCATGTAAAGTAAAGAATTAAAATTCAATAATATATGTAATATATTCTTTTAATAAAACAAAACTCTAATATATTCTTAACTAAACGTCTTTCTTTATTGCTGGTTACTTAGAGAGTAAAAAATATAATACAATATAATATAAGAATATCAATATTACATGAGTAATGCAAAACCAGTATTTTAATAACGGTTCGATAATCTCACATCACATAATATAAGCTAAGCTTAAAGTATTGTTATTAACTAATTAGGTAGATTATATGTCGATTATAAAAAAGAAACAGTTTTGTAATAACTAGCTTTAAAAGAATGTAATCTTACTAGGATTTCATATACTACAATACCCCCTTCATAAATTTTGTCTTCTTTCATACATCTGTATATATATATATATATATTAATTTTAACATATGTATGTGTATATGAATATACTATTTACATTATTTTATTTTAATTTATTTTTAATTACTTCATTTTCTTTGTCTTAAGTTATATTTGGGAACAATTTGATCTTTTTCTTGTTGATCATTAATACTATTTTTTGAAACATATTGTTCGGTTTGATTATTTGTAATTACAACATCATTCTCCGGATTTTTAATCTTTTCATTTGCAAAATTTATTTTCGAGTCTATACTCTTTGAATAAAATTTTTGAAATGGATCTGATACGGTTGTCGGAATATCTGTTTCACTAGATTTTCCACACGCGATTATCTGATTTGCATGCCTTTTCCATATTTTATTTGAAACCGTTTTAACTAAATACGTCTGTTTACCTAAAACTTTCATGATTATACCTTGTGTCCATGACACTTTACCTGGAGTGGAATAGTCTTTTACTATAACTCTGTTATTGACAACAAATGGTGTTTTTCTATAACCCTTATAATATTTCTTTTGATTATTTTGCTTGTTTTTTACAAATTCTTTAATATTTTTATGCGTTTTATTCGCAATTTTCCGTTTAGGGTTAATTAGATCAAGTCTAGATCTGATCTTTCTTTTATTAAACATTACAGCAGCTGGAGAGACTCCAATGCTGGAATGTATTGTGTTTCTATAATCTATCAAAAAACGACATAGCGCTTTGTTAAAATCTGATAATGGCGCGTTTCTTAAACTACGTTTTAGCGCACTTTTAACTGTCTTTACCGCATTTTCCGCTTGACCATTAGTAGCAGGATACCCGACTGGTGTTGTTATTTGTTGAATTCCATTCATTTTTAAGAATTCCTTAAATTTATTTGAAACAAATGACGTACCATTGTCTGAAACTACATATTTTGGAAGTCCAAATCGCGCGAAAAGTTCGCGTAATACTGAAATAACTGCATCACTTGTTGTATTTGAACCCATGTCAATGCACTCTAACCATTTACTGCTGCTATCTACTACTACCAAACACCAGCGTTTCATAAATGGGCCAAAAAAATCTATATGAATTCTAGACCAAATTTCATCAAGTCTGGGCCAGGGAATCAATTCGTGCTGGGGCGGATTTGGCCTTGCCATTAGACAAGCTTCACAGTTCTTAGTAATTTCCTCTAAGTCTTTGCCCTGACCAGGCCACCAACAACATTCACGGGCCATGGCTTTCATTTTTATTATTCCCATATTAGAAGCGTGTAAAAAATTCACTATATCTCTTCTCAACTGCTCTGGTATAATTACCCGATATCCCCAAAACAGACAACTTTCTTCGTCGGATAGCTCATTTCGCTTCAAAAAATAAGGCAACAGTTGAGAATCACGGCATTTTTCGGGCCACCCATTTCTGATAAAATTTCTAACTGTTTGTAACAACATATCTTTTTCTGTTTCCTTAACGATTCTTTTGAAATCTAAAAACTTATCCTCACCCGGAAGGTTTTGTAAATAATTAACGTAAACGTTGTTTGAAAACTCTTCTACATAGAAGTTCGATTGCTTTGAATATCTAGAAAAGTAATCAGCAACGTTACTTTTTGACTTTATATGGCAAATATCAAATCGATAAGCAGATAAAGTTAAAGCAATACGTTGCAAACGACTGGAAGCCATCAAAGGTATGCCTTTTTTGGGGTTAAAAATATGGTGTAGTGGTTTGTTGTCGGTCACTAGGGTGAAATGACGACCATATAAATAATGATGAAACTTTTTTACTCCAAACAAAATTGCCACAGCTTCGCGGTCTAACTGTGAATATCGTTTCTCCGTATCAGTTAAAGATCTAGATGCGAATTCTATGGGTCTCTCTATTCCTCGCTCATCTAGTTGTGACAAAACAGCTCCCACACCAACTGGGCTGGCATCTACCGTCAAACGTGTACTTAACTTGACATTAAAATGGGCTAAACAATTATCAGCTATCAGGAGAGATTTTAACTGATCCACAGCCGAGGAACATCTGTCATTCCAACTAAATATTGTATTTGCCCGTAGCAAGTTGTGCAGTGGATGTAACAAAGTTGATACATCCGGTAAAAATCTTCGATAAAAATTCACAACACCTAAAAAAGCTTGAAGTTCCTTTACATTTTTAGGATACGGAATACTAGTTATCTCGCTTATTTTTTCTGGATTCATATGTAAACCACTTTTGTCAATAATATGACCTAAATATTGTATTTTCTCTGAAAAAAACTCACACTTTTCTGGTGATAACTTAAGCCCAGCATCATTTAAAATTCTAAGAACTCGCTCGAGTCTTTCAATATGCAATTTTCTATTCGATGCACTAATTAAAATGTCATCTAAAAAGACAACAACACCATCTAACCCTGCTAAGAGAATCCATAATCCTTTGAAAAATTGCTGGTGCTGAGGCTAAACCATAAATAAGTCTAGTATACTGGAACAATCCTTTGGAAGTTGAAATAGTAGTATATTTCCTGGATTCTTTGTCTAATTGAATTTGCTGGTAAGCCATACTCAAGTCTAATTTTGTGAATTCTTCACCTCCGTGCAATTTTGAAAAAATATCCTCAATACGAGGCAATGGATACTTTTCCACATTTAAATATGGGTTTAGGGTTACTTTAAAATCACCACAAATTCTAATACTTCCATTTTTCTTTAAAATCGGAACAATAGGAGTACCCCACTCACAAAAGTTTACTGGCTGTAGTACCTTTATTTTAACCAAGTGGTCTAACTCTGTTTCGACCTTGCTCTTAATAGCCAAAGGTAATGGTCTTGGCCTAAAAAATTTCGGTACTGTTCCTTCTTTAACCTTTAAAACTGCTTGACCTCCTCTAAACAATCCTAAGCTTTTATCGAAAAGACTACTAAATTTTGAAATAATTTTCTGTGTCATATCCATGGGTACACAGTAATTTAGCTTACTAATCTTTATATCAAAAGTTCTAAGAAAATGTCTACCTAGCAATGGTGGGCCACCATTTTCAATTATAATAAATGGAATTACTTTTTCTTTATTTTTATATTTTATTCCAACCTCACACCTACCAATAGCAGTTATTTTTGTGCCATTATAAGATTTTAACAATACGTTAACTTTCTTAAGTTTATAGTTTTGAAAGAATGTTGCATAAAAACTGTCAGAAATCACGTTATATTCCGATCCTGTATCTAACTCCATTTCAAATATTTTTCCATCAATAACAATTTTGATTCTAATAGGACTACAGTTAGTACTGCTAATATTAAATAAACTTAAATCATTATTATCAATAAAATTTAATTTTTTAGATTTACACATTTTCTTTAAATGACCTTTTTCATTACAATTATTGCATTTATAATTTTTGAACCTACAGTTTTCGCTTTTATGATTCTTGTATCCACAAACCTTACATTTTTCCGTGTTATGGTACTGCTTTTGCTGCTTCCTCAGTTGTCCGCCCTTGTTCCTTTTTATGAAATGCAGATTTTCCTCTTTAACGTTTTGTTCTAAATTATATTGAAGTATGGTGTATTCCACATTATTGGCAATTTCAGCAACCTTTTCAAAAGAGGATTCAACGGATTCAAGAAAAATTTTATCCCGGGCCGGCCCCTTTTCTAATCCCATTACAAATTTGTCCCGGATTGCCATTTCCAAATTAGCTCCGAAATCACAATGCACCGAAAGGGATCTAACTCGAACGGCCCATTCATTTATTGTTTCGTTTTCCGCCTTTGTAGCATTATAAAATTTGAATCTCTCTGCAAATCCGGATGTTGTAGTCTTAAAATGTTTGTTCATCGCTAACAAGCAAACATCATATGTTGTTCCAACATCTTCTACTTTTGCTGGACTCACTAAATTCTGCAACAGCATATAAGACGTTTCGCACATTGATGTTAAGAGGATAGCTTTTTTTTTTGCTGCAACAATTATTTCATTAGCAATTAAAAATTGCTGTAATTGATTTTGAAACACAGTCCAATTTTTTTGGGTGTGATCAAAATATGGCACTTTTCCGAAAATTGACTTGGACATTATATTCACTTTTTTCTTTTTATTTTCGTAATCACGATTTATTTACTTTGTATTTAATAAAATCGATCACTTATCCTCGTCGCCACTGTAATATATTCTTTTAATAAAACAAAACTCTAATATATTCTTAACTAAACGTCTTTCTTTATTGCTGGTTACTTAGAGAGTAAAAAATATAATACAATATAATATAAGAATATCAATATTACATGAGTAATGCAAAACTAGTATTTTAATAACGGTTCGATAATCTCACATCACATAATATAAGCTAAGCTTAAAGTATTGTTATTAACTAATTAGGTAGATTATATGTCGATTATAAAAAAGAAACAGTTTTGTAATAACTAGCTTTAAAAGAATGTAATCTTACTAGGATTTCATATACTACAATTGTATATACAGTAACTTATATATATATATATATATATATATATATATATATATATATATATATATATATATATATACAGTAATGTGTTACTGCTTTTTATCTTCTTAAAGGCATAGCAAAATTGGAATTTGAAATTGATTTGCATATTTTACTAAATAGAAGTTAAATTCTCTAACTCTTTATAATGATTATAATTTGGTATTTAAACAGTAATACTTTTACTCTTGTATTCTACTTACTGTACAAATTATAATTGATTTTCCTATTAACTTTTACAAAATATCTTTTCTTTGTCCTTCAGATATTTTTAGACCACAAAAACCCAATACCAAAACTCAATAATGAAAACAATGTGTAGAAAAAGGTTACGGAAAATAAAAATACAAAAACTCAACGAATAAACGTAAGCTAAAGAATAGTAGACATCTAACCAAAAAGTAAAAATGCTTACTTATGTATTTAAGTATACAGTGAGAAAACACATTTAGTGATTGTTTAAAATCAAAAGACATATAATTTCACCTTCCAAAATAAATTGTAACGTCTATGACGAAAAGGTTGTTGATTGCGCATAATTTTTATTTCCTAAGAAAAGAAAATTTTTTTCAAAAGTAAATATAATCGATTAAATTTTATTAAAAATTTAAAGATAAGATCTGCCAATTCCCTACATATTTTTAACAATAAAAGGAATGTTATGCTCGTATATATATGTTGCGTTCATATAATTGTAAACTTGTTTTAGAACAGAAGAGTTCATGAGTTTAACTCTACCGTATACGTTTGAAGTGAAATAAAAACTTTTGTAGGAACAGTTTTCAAAATACTCGAGGTCTGTCGATTAAAGAAATCAAAACAATTATTTGCTGTAATCGCGACAGAATTAAAGATGGAGAAGACAGAAGCTTTTGTTAGTGTATATCAGGCGGGGCTAAATTGGGTAAAGAGAAATGGCTTGTTACATAGGAAAAGAAGTTCTGAATCAGAGTCTCAATTGAAACCACAGAGTAGGTTATCTGTATGGTCGCACAACATAGTATTAAGGCATAGATTATATCATGTCTCTTTAAAGTATAAAAACAAAGGAAAGTATAATAACAAAGCGTAGTATTTGCAATTAAAATAATTTTTAAGCTTGATTAAGGGTAAGAGAAAAACTTAACAGTGTGTTATATATTCAATATTATATTAGCATTATACTTTTATCGGGGGAATGTCAAGAAAAGACTGGTTTATATATTTCGATAATAAAGCATGGTACTAGTAGAAATGGCTTTGCCGATGTTATACGTCGACTGATAATTGTGGCGATTTTTTACTACAAACTTTCGCATTATTATCAGAAATATTTATGAAACGTAGTCCTTTATCAAATATGTTACTGATCATGATGGTCTTCGATTTAGTGGCAGCCAGTGTTGCAGCTTTTTTTTTATATACTTCTTTTCCGCTCCATTCACTTCGGGATAGGTATAGAAGCCCACTGATACATCATTTATATTGGAGCAATTTGGTCTACTCATAATTGTCCATACTCAACCTTTACAACTGGCGATTTTAGGTTGTACTTCCAACATTTTTTCGGTATTTAATAACAACTATTTTATGAATTATTTTTCACAAAATCTTTTCAGCGATTATTTAAAGTGCACAACAAAGTCTAATAAACAAAATGAACTTTTAATAGTGTTACCTTCAGTAACTAGCTATTATTAGCTGAACGCCTTAAATTAAAACATTTTAATTTACATCATGATTACTTAGGTAATGAAAATAAAAGTAATGTAAACTAACTAACCTTGCAAACTTCTACCTGCATTACAATGCTAAATGTGGCCTAGTGCTATTGTACATCGATATTGCTTCTGTTTCAAATTTAAAAGAGATCAAAATTCGTAAATATGTTACTTAACAATTGATCACTATAGCCGTCTGGTGAATTATAAGTATATGTAAAAAATACATTAATACTATCGATAATAATAATAAAGAAGGTTTAACATGAAGTTAACATTTTTGAAGGTATGTAAACCTCTCCTATAACTAAATTAACAAAAAATTGTCTTTAATTTATGGATATAGATTGTAGTAAATGCAGTTGCCACTTTAATACTCTCATTTTTTAATTATTATAAATACTATAATTTTACTTTAAGTTTTATTACGAACCCAAAATTTTCTTCAAAGAAAAGATTATAAACAAAAAATTTGAAATTAAAAATTTAAGTTTCTTTAATAACTCCTTTCTTATATTTTTTAACCAAAAGAATTATGTTATTATTATTAATTGATGATAATTGTAGTTGCCACTCTCGTTGCCATTTTTTTAAATTAATGCCTGTCGCTTTTTGTTTTGTTTCATTGTCTCTATGTTTCCCTTGCGGAAACGCACATCTAGCGTGTTTGCTAGTGTGTGCTTCCCACATAAATCTGTATATAAAATTTATCTATATATATACATAAATTTTAGGATTTTGTTTTTAAGATTCTGTGGCATTTTGTGTGTGTGTATAATTTGCGTGTTCAATTTGCAAATGATCCACCAGCCGAACGTTTTTCAAAGCAATTGTTAGATATTGGAAATGGCGCAATTCCAGTTAACCCCACCACAAAAATGATTACGCTTTCAGCTAAATTTTGCCAATTTGCACAATCAAAACAAGAATTGGTCACAAACGTATTTCCCGATATTGCACAAAATTTTAGAAATCATGATTGATCATGAGCTCCGAAAAACGCAGATGTTTCGGATATCAATGGTACAATCTTGAATGACATTCCCGCGGAAATTTTTACCTACAAATCGGTTGACTCTGTGACCAATCAAGACGATGTTGTAAATTATCCAGTCGAATTTTAAAATTCGCTTGAGTTACCCGGACTGCCATCCCACCGCCTACAAGTAATAATTGATGTACCAATTATTTTGCTTTAAAATATTTGCCAGCCAGGACACGTTTCGTAGTCAAAAAAAGTCATGAAAAATGTGATTAAAGCAAAATAATAAGGGCGAAGATGTGTTGCTACCACACTCTTATGATTCCTTCAGATTTGCCGTTTGATTTTAAACGGCTTCAGTTCCCCATACGTGTTGCTTTTGCAATGATCCCTGTTTTTCGCACGGTCAACTATATGTATCATGTTCACGTGCTAATAAACCAACTGCTTTGTTTGTCTATACTGCGAACCAAAATCGATCGAAGGATGTTGTATATGTAAAAGCATTGCAATAGAATAAAATTTATTATAAAAAATGTTGAATTGTGAAAAAGATAAAATTATTTAAAAAACACAAAAACGAAAAAAAGAGAAATTGTGTTCTTTCTGATTTCTTAAATGATTGAACTTTCTGGCGCACACAAAAAAGAACGCTGCAGAATAAAACAAAAACAACAAATGACTTGCAAGGCAGTCATGGATACGCTAGTGTAGAGTGTATACACGGTATAAACACAATTTTAATATTTGTACTTATAATTTTAAGACACACTGTAAATATATTTTTATTCTTTAACATCAGCATAATTTTATTTGACCATGAACTTGGTATCAAATAATGCAAATAATATATATTATTTATGGGAAAATTAATTAAATGTAATTATGCTGAATAGACATAATTTTAAATTTATAAGCTGTAAATATTTCTTTAATAAAATTATTTACAATCATAAGGTAAAAAGGAACCCTTGTTTGAGTAAATCGGCAGCAGTGCTAAGAAAATACTGATCCTATGAAAATCGGCATTTTTATGCTGAAAGTAAATCGGCAGCAGTGCTCAGAATAATACTGAACCAACACCTTACGCAAACACTTTGTATTTGGATCCTTTCTTTACACTAGTATGTATATAAAATTTATATACTATAAACATATTGTTTTAGGTTATTAAGCAAAAGTTCCGAACTTTTTTTTAAACTTATTTGTAGTTGCAAACATTCTTCAAGCATTTTTTCTCTTTTTATAGGTTAATTTGTTATATTTAGAAGCTTAAAATAATTACAATTAAGAATACTGAAGAAGGTAGTAGTATCCAATTCATTAATTGTATTATACTCATATCTGACTTTTACAGTAAGCCTTTACAGAAAATAAATAATTTATTTTAAACTATTATATTTCTAAATATTGATTGATAATATATAAAAATTTAATAGAAATTATACCTTTCTAACACAAAACTTTTCAATATTAATAATTATCCTTTATCCTACTCAGTGTACAAATAAAGAAAAGTTAACCATTATAGTAAAATGTGTCTCATTTTACGTGGACGATAATACACTCCTTTTGTTCCCAATATACATATGTGTATGCTATTTGGGATTTCGTATATATAAGAACAAAGATTTCCTTTTATATATATTATGTTGGAGAAACCATTTATTAACATGTCACGTCAGAGCCAGAGAAAACAATCTAATGGTTGCTTATGATTTTTATCTTCGCCTAAAATAAGCACAAAGCACAAAACTATTACAGAAGTAAATATAAATGTGTATCTAAATCTCACAAGCAAGAATTATTGGATGACAAAACGCATTAACAAAAAAGAACATACAATACGTTTGTAGTTTGTTTGTGTTCATTTACACCCATGTCAGCTGAAGGGAGAAAAATTACCTAAAAACTAGTACCCAACAGTAGTACACGTAAAATATTAATAAGACAATGACCACAAAATAAAAATAGTCCTTGGTAAACTAACCCAGCCGAGTGAAATCGTTTTGACAAAACGCCTACTTTAGTACATCTACATACATATAGACATACATGCATACATATTTATACATTATTTATTTATAAATTAATAGAAGATTTATAACATTTCCTTAATACGTGTACATTTAACATTTATACGTCTGCATGTACAATTGTATTTAGTAACAAAACATATTGTTGTCCACACACGTCTTAAATATTTAATTTAAACGATTGACATAGAAAAGAAAAAATATGTTCTGTAGAAAACCAAAAAGTTAAAGGTTGGTTGGGTTAAGCTGAGAATAAATGAATGAGAAGTCAATAAGACAATAAATAATTAAAAGTAATTTTGTAATGTGATAATAGGACATACAGGACTAAATAAGTTTAAACGGAATAGAAAGTTTATAGTAGAAATAAAAACTTTAGTTATTGATGTTGTGATGTTTTCAATACTTGGAACTAAATATCACAGAAACTTGTTAAACAGTATCATCCCTTATCCCTTAAGTGATAATTCAAATTTCGAAACTTAGCTCCTTCTGAGATTATTTTGAAATATTTTATTTAGTTAGACAAAATTCAATTGAATGTTTAAAATAGGTAAATAGTCAGTTGTTTCTAGTTTTATAAATTTTCTCGATATCTGTGCGTAGTAGATCTACTAAATATTTTATCCAACAAATATTTACTTTACCAAGCGCATTATGTTAGCTGTTTTATGCTTGCAAAAATATTAAATATTTTTTCTGTCACCGTTTTTGGAGATATTCAAAATTTAGTCCCAATTCTATTATAAAATACGTTTAAGGTCTGAAGTCGTATGCTTAAAAACCAGGGTAGAAATTTACTCATGAATGTGCAGCACATGTGCCAAAATTTGTGTACATGCACATGAATATGTGCAACAATTTTTGATCTTAATATGAAGGCACATGAGTGTGCATTGATATTAGAAGCACATGCACATGTGCAAAGAGCAACAAAAATAAACTGTTTAAAGTACAGGCACATGAGTTCACATCTTCATGCACATCATACGTATTTCGTTTTTTATGTACAGTATACATAATCCGTTTTCGTACAGCATTGTAGCAAGGCAAATTATTTATAATTTTGGTTAAATGGATCAGCAAAATTTAAATTATTTATTAAATACCAAAACAATCTTAATAAAATTCTCAGAATTTTGCCAGCTGTTCTCTGCTTAGTGGAATTTTAAAAGTAGAGAGTATAGGAATAAATATAAAAATGCATTTTTTCAGCTAATTAAAAACATTAATCCCTTAAAAGTGAAAAAACATTTTCCCATAAATTTGATAATTTTATGTCCCATAAAATGTAAAAAAATGAAAAATACTTTTAACAGGTATATAACCCGTTTGCTTTGAAATTTGCATAAAAAGTATGTTTATTATTCCACTTTAAACGTATTTGTGTGTACTGTTTCTGTTTCGATGTAAAACAAACTGTTACCTGTATATTAATAACCAAGAAGAAAGTTTCTAATATTATTGCTTTAGGACCTTTTTGCTGTTGCCGCCGGCAACCGGTACTTATAATGTGATTAGTATTCTTGCAATTAAGTGCTATTATTCTTTTCTAAAATGACTTACGAAAATAAATTTTTTAGAATGATTAAAGATATTAATAAAATTGTTTGCCTTGAATGTGATAAAACTTTAAGTGGAATCAATGTTTCTAATATTAAAAGACATTATAAGCTGATCCATAAAAAAGACATATCTGAAAAACAAAACAATGAAAGTGGTGATGAATGTATACCCGCTAAAAAACGAAGAACTGATGAAGTCGTAAGAAGTCGATACTGATGTCCTTAGTTATTGGAAAACCACGGATGACAGCGATATTAAAAAAATTGTGGAAGTGGCACTAGGAGTACCAGCTACACAGGTATCTGTGGAAAGGGCTTTCAGTGCATTGCCCTTGGTTTTGACTAAATTGAGATCGAAGCTTAATAATAAAACGTTGAGTAATTTACTTATAACCAAATTAAACTTTCAAGAACTTAATGCTCGAAATATTGAATTTAGTTAGCTGATTTAGTTAGAATTTAAGCAAACAAAAAATTATGCAAATGTGTCGCAAATAAATTTATGAAGTACAAAAAAACTTTCTTAATAATATAATAAACTTTCAAATACATAAACAGAACACATTGTGTTTGCATGCAATTTATTTTAACAACCAATTAATCAGTTAATTTCCAATACACTTTATACAATTTTTGTAACAAATGTTTTATTCGTGGTGTACGAATAACAATTTTGCATACTGTATTTTTAATCAATTATTGCCTGTTCATGCAAGACGGAAAAAAACCTTTTTTTATTTGTAAAGCTACGCAGTTAAAATTATTTTAAAATGGGTAAAAATTCAACACATACCATAACAACAAAACACTACAATTTGTTGTTTTTATCATAGTACTTCTTCGTCTTCCACATACATATATTAATGTGCAAGATCGTGTGCACCCATGTGCCGCACATTTTAAGAGCGGCACATGAAATGTGCCTACGCAAGTTGAACTTGCACATGTGCGTTTAGTAGGCACATACAAAAATTGGCACTTACGCATGTGCATGTGCGTATTTATTTTGTGTGCATATTTGCCTTCATGTGCGTGTGCTGCACATGAGTGTGCAAATCCGTACCCTGTTAAAAACTAAAACAGAAATTTTATATTATTAATCGATTTCATCCGATTCCCGTTCCGGAAGATGGTTACCATTCTACTATTGAAATTAACACATCTAGGCCACTGGGTTCTGCTGTCTCACCCAACATTTGTTCAAGGCAGAAATTGTTTTGTCTCAAGAAAAGCGAACTACCAAATGTTAAATTTGCTTTTAAATAATACAAACTGTTTAAATCTGCTTTTAAACTCTTTTCATATTAACACCACCTAGGATATTGATAACATAATAGAAGATTTTAACAACAAATTATACTTGTATTATTTAACCAACCGGTCCACAAAGGAACACTAAGTATCTGATTAAAGCTTAAAATTAGAAAAACAAAAGGTATACAAAAGGTATACAAAGCCTGGAGCGTTAATTGACTACGCCAAGTATTCTGTTAGTCGTGTACAATATAATTAAATCGTTTTATAATCGTTTTACCCTTCTTACTTAATTAAATTTTTAAATCGAATCCAAGAGCTTTTTACAAGTCTGTCAACTTCAAAATAAAATCAATGGCAGTACCCTCAGTAAGTGATGTATTAAAATTATGAATCTGATGATGAGCTAACAATAAGTAATTTGTTTGCAGATTGCTTTTCTACCACCTATTTTGATAAAAATTTTGATGAATCCAGCTATCATCTATCAAAGGTGGAATATCGCGCTATATCAAATCCATTTCTTGACGAATCAACGGTTTTTGGCCCTTACAATAATCTTCAGCATATCAGTTTGGTTTTTCCTAAAATGTGGAAGGATCCTTTTATTATTCCATTAGTTAAATCTGGTTGTAGGAATGATGTTGTCAAATAGAGAGGTATTACTGAGTTTAGCGCTATACCTAAACTTTCCCATCAAGGATCGTCTATATTTGTTCCTCTTGCTTAGTTTAACATGGTTTAACAGTTACTAATTCTTGGAAGTAATCGAGGATTAGCTCAACGAAAACAAACTGGTGTTATTTAATAAAGTCAACCACAAACTTGACTTAATGGGATTTACAAACAATTACAATGAGAGATACGGATTAATCTATATAAGGATTAATCCGTATCTCTCAAACAAAATTAAAGAAAAATCGTTTTAACACGCTTTCTTCCAACAGGGAAGTAGGTGGTTCTTTATTATTTTCCTCATTTATTAATAATCTACCCAAAGCCAATAAATACTCAAACATTCTATTATATATGCAGACCACGTGAAGATATTTCGAACATATAATTGTCACGGTGATCTTATTCTCTTGCAAAAGAACATAGATGCATTTACTTAGTAGTGTAATAGCATGGTATCTTATGAAGTTGAACATGTGTTTCTTCCAAAGATGCCATAGAAACGTACAAACTTGAGAAACTGAATGTAATTTCAGATCTCGGTATGTTGCTGGATGCTAAATTTAATTTTATACAGCATTTTTCGTTAACCACTATCAAAGCACGTGCAGTATTTGAATTTATAAAACATTAGGTGAAGAATTCATGTGATCCGTATGTTACAAAATATCTTTATATTTATCTATTCTAAATATGGTTCAAATAATTTGAGATCCCGTTTTTAAAGTCTATAGTAATAGCATGGTATCGGTGTAAAAGCAGTTTTTGTTATATTGTCTTCGAGGCTTGCAATGGAGTCCTTTAATTTTGTTATCCGACACTAGTAGACTTGCTCTAACAAAGCCGAAAACTCTAAAAAGTTAAATGTCATCTTTGTTTTAAAAGTAATAAAAGGAAATGTCTGTTAATATTTTTTGATTAGAAATATTTTATTTAATGTTCTATTTCGTAAATATAGTCCGTTGATTTACTTCTTATTTTAATACTATAACATCTTGCACCATAAGAAAGCCAGTTTTATTTCTCTCTCCCTATATTTCTTATATTTTATAATTAAACTTTTTATATTAAAACACATTTCAATAAATCTTTAAACGTTTTTGTGTTACAATAATTATATAAGTCGAACGTATCTTATTAATTTTTACTTTTATTTTGCTTTATTTCAGTTGAAAAACCGTCTTCAAAACTTAAATATTTTTAGTGCTTGTATGCACTAACGAATATACATAACAGTTTGTTAAGGTACGTTAAAGCATGTAAGCGAAAATTCAATTTTTTTGTTAAATATTTATTTGTTTTTTGTTTTTGTATTAGTTGGAAATGAAGTACTATAATTATCACTTGGATAAAATAATAATAGTATTGAATTCGAACAACAAGTTCTTGAATACTGAATGTAGATGTTCATTTATTGACGTGTTTTATAGTTGTTGTTATGGTTTTTGGTGAATGTATAACTATACTTAACACTTACATGGTTTCGAAATTGCGTGTTGGCTTAAGAACAAGGGATTATTTAAGACGTACACAAATACGAGGGTAATTTATTTTTACCTGCTTTAGCATGTAGGGTACAATAACTTTCTTTAGTTAACTTAATTATCTTCTAAAAATATCCAGCAGCCGCATTTTTCGTCTTCTGAGCATTTACAAAATCCTGAGAACTTATTTTTATGTTCATTTGGTAATAATTTTACTTTCATTGAAAAGTACCTTTTAAGAAAAGTACCTTTTAAAAAAAAGTATTTTTTGTGTTAACTTTTACTTGAAAACAATTTTTAATGAGCATTTATACGAATGCCATTTATGCGAAATAAATTAAATCGTTTATGGTTTAATATTTTTCAAAAAATAAAATTGTTTTATATTATAAATGTAAATAATTAACATTTAAAAAGGAAATGGCTCTAATCACCTTCAGCGCTTCGCTAGCTTCATCAGACGTTCGTTGCAACCAATTTTGTTTTAATACTTAAAGATGTGTTCGTATAGTTTCTGTTAATGAGATTTACTTATGCTATTAAAACTAATTTTAATACCCAAAATTATAATTAGCGAAATAAAAAAATTCTCCCTCTGGCCGTAATTAAGAATACTAGTCAGCCTACATCTCTGCATCAGTAAATGTAGGTATACGTACTTGGCCTTGTTTTTGAACCGCAATAGGCAGACATTTTAGTTTCAGATATTTGTATATCCGCCATAAAAAGAATTATAACAAATCATGAAATGAAACTCAAATATAAAGGGTGTTCCTAGAATAACGTAATTTAAATAAATATTGTTTTAACTTTTCAATTATAATAACCAAATATTTCGAAAATATTCAGAGGGAAAGCCCAAATATTCCATCAAAACAATAAATTTGAAAAATATATTGAAAAATTAAAGACTATTTCATATAATATTATATTTTAAAGTATACTAAGCAGAAACTTGTAGTTTGCACGGGAATAAAAATATGTAAATAAAATTAAAGAAAAAGCTGTGACTATAAATTTTCACAGAACATTTATTTGTTGCTAGTTTGCAATAAACGAAGTGGAAAAAATTAAAATTAAAAGATGTGTTAATAAATCCTTTTTATTTAATATGACTATGTCTCCTGTAACAAGCTTAAAATTACAATTTCAATTTATAGAATACATGGTACGGACCCTTCGTTTCGTGCATGAGTGCAACTTGCAATTTACGGAATTATTTAGTTCTCTGTAGCAAGAGATATTATTAATGTTTGTTGTCATGTTTTGTTTTTTCATGTCTTCATGTCTTTCATATATTATTATTACCATACGTAGGATTTTCCCTTAAAGCTAATATGGGGTAAACCTGTACGTGATTTCTAATATCTAGAAGAATTTCAAATAAATTGTAATAGCAACAGAGGTTTTTATATTTTTTATTAATTATATATGGAATAAGAGAGCGACAATCAAGTAAATACGTTTATAATGTCGCTGTTCAAAGTTTTTGTTTTGTAGATTGCCATGTTTTCCAGGACTAGCCTTAGTCCTTTTCTGCTAGGATATGGTAATGTCACACAATTATCTATTTCCCTTGGGGTGTGTCCGTGAGTGTCAAGGTGGATTGCAAGATTGAAGTCTTTTTTTTTCGTTTGTATGAGCGTATGTGTTGTATAAATCTTGTTTTTAGTGTCCGTCTGCTTTGCCCTATATAAGTATTTTTGCAGATACAAGTTGGTCAATACACTCCGCTGAAACTAAATTTGCGAGTTGTTTCTGTCGGTATCCTGAGGTTAAGTCTCAATGTTGCTGGGTTGTAATGTTGTGAGTAAACCTACTTCTGAAAAAGGTTAGTTAATCTTTATAATTCTGGACTGTGTAAGTAAAAGATTGCCATCATCTTGTATCGGTTTTCTCTTTGTCTTCTTTATTTTTTTAAAGTTGTATTGTCTAAGAAGTTTGTTTATAGTAATGGGTTTCTAGTCGTTATTTTTACCTATGGTGTATATTATGACAATTTTTTGTTGTACTTATCTAGAGTAAATGGGATTATTTAAAGTCTGTGTATCATATGTCTAAAGGCTGCTAGTTTATGTTATGTTATGTGGTTCGAGGTGATATGTATGGTAGTGTCCGTCGTAGTTGATTTTCAATAGATGTCAATAGTTAAACAGTCAGCTCCTCACATTATTGTGATTTCAAGATTTCTGTCTCGGTCTTTTTCCAATGTGTGTGTAATATTATTATGGATTGTGTTAGAATTTGGCCGGCGTTGCGAGGATGAATATGATGTCATTTACGTATCTGTAGTAATAAGTTCCTGTTTTTCATCAGTAGTTATTAAATCCAAAGTAGTTATATTTTATTGTTATCTTTGCAATATTTATAATGTCGGTTGTCGTATAAATTGGCTAGTGTGCCGCGTAGGATAACTAAGATTTCTGGCTTTGCGAGCAAATCTATTTTATGTTTCTAGGATAGTATTTAGGCTAGTATTGATAGTATGATTAAAAGAATTATGCTCCATAACTAGACTAGTCATTGTTTTTCCATTGCGATAAATTTGATCTCTTGTGAATTTAAAAAATAAACTTAAAATAGTTATAACTCAATATCTTTAAATTTAATTAAAAAATCTCTAACAACCTTCGTAGAAATATCAAAAAATAAATAAAATTGAAAATATAAATTAGGGATAAAATAACTAACTAAACTAGATTTAACTCAGTAAACATGAAATTGCTTAAGTTTTCCAGTAAAATATATTTCAAAGGGGAAATTAATACTAATCCAAATATCTTTGAAATGGGTAAAATCTTTAAAAATAGAATAATAAAAGAAGAATAGTAATTAAGTAGAGAACAAAAAACATTTTGGCATATTGATGGACACGATAGAAGCTAATATATAAAAATATATAAAAAAAGTAAAAGAAAATAGAAAACCAAAAGGTATAATTAAAATCAGCTTGTTAAAGTACATGAAATTTGTGGTATTATCATTATCTTAACACAAATTAAATGAAATTAAATAAAATAAAAAAAACTTTTTCTACTTGAAGATAATTTTGGATAATTAATTTAATTAAAATGATATCAACAGACTACATACAATACATATCGCGTTTTAAATACAAAAGGGTCACAACTCAAAATACTAAAATTTTTTAGGAGAGACAAAAAAACTGTTTCGTTCAAAAATAGACTGTATTTTTCCCAGTTAAAGAAGATAGTGATGTGAAAGAAATTTCGCAGAAAATAAAAATGTGTACTCTGTATTAATTTATGGAAAAAAAATCAGTTTTGGAAAATTTTGTGTTGTGACCCTTTTGTATTTAGGGTGCGATATGTGAATTTATATAATATATAAGCATATAATTTTATCTAATTTTTTTTATGATTTCATCAGCTAATTGTTATTTAGCAGCCTTAAACTATTATTGTTTTTGTTTTAAATACTTTTTTGAACTTTTTTTATCTTTTCATTAACAACTCATTTTAATCAATTATTAAAAGAGATTAGTAGAAAATGTTGAAAAGTTTCTTATGTTTTATTTCCTTGTCATTATTTTTTGCTGTAAAAATTCTGTAATTAGGTGAAACTAACTTTTATTTTATCGAGTAAAATATTGTATTTTGGGAAGCGGTCTTAGCAATTTAAAATATATTTTACTAACGAGTTGTAAACATGATTTATAAATGTTAACTTTATAATTATCAATATTATAAGTTTCCCACATAATATTTTTAATCGTGTTGATGCAGCGATACTCTCCTAACTATAAAATAAAAACATAACAGCATTGTAAATAATTCTTTTCTGAGTATACAATAACAATGCAGTTATTTAAACCATTTCCAATTTTTAAAGTTTTCTGTCGACTTACAACTTTTACAACTGAATAATGCATATTGATAGAAAAAATTCTGAACTGAAGCCACTGCTATTTTTTCAAATGATATTCCTGCTATTAAAAGTCTTTGCAAATTAATTGACTAAAATTAAGAATAAATCGAAATTTCTTAAATCTGCGTATAGACTCTAAATGTAAGATTTCCTGGCTTCAAAAATAATAAAACATCTTGTTTTTCCACAGCAATTCATCCTTGACTCAAATTGCAAATGTTTCAACTAACTAATTCAACAACAAAAAAGCGTTCACCTTAGGATAGCACATAGTTTAATATGTATATATATATACAGCCGTAGTCAAATGTTATTACACATTAGGAAAAATTTTTCTGTTTTGGTAAGAATGCTTCGATTCGTGTTGTTGTTGATTTCAATATAAAACAATTTTGTTGTTGTTGGATGAAATAAACTGTGTAGAAAAAAAGAACAAAAACTCAAAGAAAATAACGGAATATTTCTCAGAAAAATAACATATTTGTTTGGTGCATATTGGCGTCAAAAGTTATTACACACATTTTATTTGAGTAAATGTCATTACTTTGCAGCTATCTTGTCTGCTAAGTAGGCGCATTTTACATTATTGTTGGAGAACATTGCGAAAAATAATAATATTATTAATTTAATTCACGAAAATGGTGCAAAGGAAGCACTTAAATATTGAAACACGGTCCGAGATTGTGACCAAATTTAAAATGGGAACTTCGGCTTTGGAACTTTCGAAACTTTATGGAATTTCGCGAAAAACTGTTTACAATTTGGTAAAAAAGAAGGACACCTGTGGGAATTTAATAGATAAAAAGAAAAATGGACGAAAAGTCGTTATAGGCGAACACGAAACAAGAAGATTAAGGAGAGTCGTGTTGCTAAATCTAACAATAAGCCCTATTCGAATTGCAGAAAATTCGTATGAAGTAATTGGGAAGAAAGTTAGTGAAGCTAGTTTACGTCGCAAGCTGAAGAGCGTGGAATTTAAGTCCTATGTAGTCCGCAAAGTGATCGACATAACTCCGAACAACGAATCCAAACGCCTTGCCTTTGCTCGAGGTCACATTAATAAGCCCATAGAGTTCTGGCACAACAATCTGTGGACTGACGAGTCTTCTTTTAAGTTCCAGGGGTCTTTCGGCAGAAAGTACATGCATCTACCGGCAACTCTCAAAAGCAAAGCACGGCAGCCCCTAAACAGATTCGGTGGAGGATCTGTAATGTTTTGGGGTTGCATATAATTTTATGGATTAGGAGAGCTCGTAGCAATTGAAGGTACTTTAAATCAATCTGGGTACATCGATGTGTTGAATGAACACGCATTTCCTTCAGCAAGTACCCTATTTCGAAGTACCGACTGGATTCTTCAACAAGATAATGCTCCTTGCCACAAAGGATGGTTGGTAACGAAGTTTCTAAATGAGGTAGATCAAGGTGTTCTTGCATGGCCCCCTCAAAGCCCGGACCATAACATCATTAAAAATGTTTAAGGCTTCATGAAACAGCAACGAACAATTGATAAAAATCGAAACCTGAATGACACTATTAAAGAAATTAAAAATATTTGGACTAAAATACCTCTTTCTTTAATCCACACCTTGATTGAGTCTATCCCGGCCAGGTTGCAAGCAGTTATTGATGCCAAAGGAGGAGTAACCAAATATTGACTCTTTAAAATTAAAAAAAAAACAACTACAAATTTATAATTCTTAATATAAACCATATAATATGACATTGTGTAATTCGCTTTCACACCAATAAAATATGTGTAATAACTTTTGACGCCAATATGCACCAAACAAATATGTTATTTTTCTGAGAAATATTCCGTTATTTTCTTTGAATTTTTGTTTTTTTCTTCTACACAGTCCATTTCATCCAACAACAACAAAATAGTTTTATATTGAAAACAACAACAACAAGAATCGAAGCATTCTTACCAAAACAGAAAAAAATTGTCGTAATGTGTAATAACATTTGACTACGGCTGTCTATATATATATATATATAAATTAAGCCCAAAATAGGTGTCCGTTGGTTGCTAGTGTTTGACGAGATACGCTGTCGGATTGCCACCAAATTTTCACAGTACCTTCGTAATTGTTGTTCGCTGGTCTATATATTTGCTTCATGCGTTTATGCAAAACAGTGCGTCCACAGTGCGTGTTTGAAACAAGACAAATTTTAAAAAAAAATCAAATTTTTTTTTCAATGAATACACCGATTCAATATTTTGTATCAAACGAAATTTGTGTTTTCGTTTGTACGTTACTGTGGGTGTTTGCTTGCACAGAATGCGACGGAAATACAAATCGAAATGTGCTCATGTTCGAAGTAAGTGGATGTGTAGACAAATAGAGAATTTTGTTTTCCATTTTCTGTTGCATTTTGTGTGTGTGTGTGTGTAGTTTGCGTGTTCAATTGCAAAATGATCCATCAGCCGATCTTTTTTCAAAGCAATTGTTAGATATTGGGAACGGCGCAAAACCAATTGACCCCACCACAAAAATAATTACACTTCCAGATAATTTTGGCATTTTGCACAATCAAAACAAGAATTGGTCACAAACATATTTCCCGGTATTACACAAAATTTTAAAAACCATGATTGGTTGTGGGAAAGAACTGTCTTAGCTGCGAAAAATGCAGATGTTTCGGATATCAATGTGACAATTTTGAATGACATTCCCGGGAAAATTTTTATCTAAAAATCGGTTGACTCTGTTACCAATGAAGACAATGTTGTAAATTATCTAGTCGAATTGTAAAATATGCTTAAATTACCTGGACTGCCGCCCCACCGCCTACAAGTGAAAGTTGGTGTACCAATTATTTTGCTTAGAAATATCTGCCAGCCACGACTTTGCAATGGGACACGTTTAGTAGTCAAAAAAGTCATGAAAAATGTGATTGAAGCCAAAAATTTTAAAAGAAAAATATAAGGGCGAGGATGTGCTGATGCCACGCATTCCTATGATTTCTCCAGATTTGCAATTTGATTTTAAACGGCTTCAGTTCTCCATACGTGTTGCTTTTGCAATAATCCCTGTTTTTTGCACGGTCAATTATATGTATCATGTTCACGTGCTAATAAACCAACTGCTTTGTTTGTCTATGCCGCGAAACAAAATCAATCGAAGAATGCCGTATATGTAAGACGAATTATATAAGTACACACAAATATTGAATTTTGAAAAAGGTAAAATTTTTTAGTAGTTAATTATAAAGCACTAGGTCAATTTAATAAAAAATTTTTTAAAAAACTTTTATTTTTTATTATTTTTTTTCGATATTTCGCCACAACGTTGGTTGCCATAAAAAGGTAAAATTATTAAAAAAAAACATAAAAACGAAAGAAAAAGAAATTGTGTTCTTTTTGATTAATTTTCTTGAATGATTGAATTTTTTGGAGCACACAAAAAAGAACACTGCAGAATAAAAAACAACCACACATGACTTGCAAAGCAGTCACGGGCACGCTAGTATACATATATAAATAAGCCTTTGAGATATAGATTAATCGCACTACTTTGCACTTCTTAACCAACCTACTAATCAATCTACCATTCTTATAATACAAATATATTACTTTAATGAGATAAAGTATATTAGAAAGAAAACAATTAATTTATTTTAAAAAACCTTTAAGGAAAAAATGAAATCTCGATAAATAAAATGAAAATTAAAATGGTGAGAAAAAATTTCAACAAATGTATTTAATTAACTGCTTTTTAACACATCGCTATTAATGGGTTTATGTTACGCAAAAACCAAAAAAAAATGAGAAGAAATCATGTTTAATTAGTTTTCTTTATCTGAATTCTCTGAATTTTGTACTTTAATACCTATTAATTATTTTCTTTAAGCGATCCATCAGAATTTTAGCTTTCAAATTAAAAATTTTATTTTTTAAATTAATATCTATACACATTTAACTTTAGTGTGAACAGTAAAAATTGCAATATAAATATTATAACACCTTATATAATATAACAGTAAAGAAAGGTAAATGTTAAATAAAAATGTACAATAAATAATATATTATTAATTAAAAAATATTATTTTCATGTGTTTTGCTTTGGTAGTTTGATATAAAAACTCACAAGTGAATCTTATAATTTGAATATTTGCTTTACAGGAATGAAGCCAAAAACCATAAAAATTTACGAATCCTTCCTTAAAAATGCATTATTAAAATGGTTTTGCTTTAAGCATTCAATTCAAGTGGCAGGAAACTCGTAAAGAGTATCACTATAAAAAAAGTGTATAAGTGTTTGTTAGAGATTTTCGTTTTTCTATGTGGCTGAATTTGGAACTAACAGGTTAGAAAATAAAGCATTTAGAGGTATATGATCAAATTAAAATCAGTTATTATGACAGTTTTGTTATTAAAGAAGTATTAAACCTGAATTTCTTTTTATTAGATTCAAAGTAGAAAACATAATATTCTTTTTTCGCGAATGATTGGCAATAGATACAGGCTTTGAAATTTTTATAATCACTTTGTTCAACAAATTGATCTTCCCAACATTTAATAACAAATGATAAAAAATTTCTTTAAATATCGTTTAAAAACTACTTCTTTTGTAGTCAACTATCAGTTCTGTTGGCCATATTTCTGTTCGTAGTTACAAAACTGCTGCTTCTTCAATTCCGTATGTTGCCGTACTGTGAAATACTGTAGAAAGTGATGGCTTCTTTTCTAAATCTTCTCGGCTTGGATTAATAATCGTAAGTTATTTAAATTTTTTAATATATTGTTGTGAATATGACTTGTTTAAGTGTTCAAAAAAAAAAAAAAAAAAAAAAAAAAACATCAGTAAAAAAGTAAATGAAATAATCTATTATGTAATTTACAGACTGCAAAGTTTTCTAGAATATACACAAGACACCAACAACATGCTTTTAAGAAATTTCACGAAATCTACTAAACAACAGACAAAAAAACAACTAGCACACAAGAATACTTACAGCCAAGCAGGCGCCTACACTGAATGATAATAACAAAAGCAATATGGTGTGATGTTAAAATAGAATATTCTCGGACATGCCAGAACTGCTTAAAACAACTATATGATCATCACTTGCTGGGCAAATTAATTAATTTCAGTTGAATCGTCATTATTTAAAATATAACAAAGTTATAATTGTATTCCTTTTGTGTGTATTGAAAGCGAATAATTTGGTTAATTTAATTTAAAACTCTAAAGTAATGTGTTGTAATTTTGCAATGACAGAACTCAATAAAATGTTTATTAAAAAGGAATAAACATAAAAATATTGTATAACATATTTCCATTTGCTATTTAAATTTATTTTACTTTGTAGTTTTGTTAAGTGTTTGTTCAGACAGAATACAATGCATGAATCATTGACAGCAAAATCGAAGCTATTGCCAAATTAAAAGGAATACTTCGATTATGATATAAACATTTTCTAATTGTGAAACCAAAATTGTAAAGTTTTTAGTTAATTTACGCTTCATAACTTTTTCCACAGAACAGATAATATTGTTACGTTTCTGAGTTCTTTGTTGAAAATTAAATAACACCAGTTTTCAGAGTTTTTAAGTTAATAACAATTTTATTTACTTTAACTACACAAATTTGACACTACAGAACAATTTACTTAAGATGCACGTCTTTACCACACGTTGTTTAATTTTATACTGCCCTATTTACTTTTGTCCATTTAAAGTCCAGAAGATTTAAGTATCTTCTACACTCTTTGTATCACATTTTGTTGTTATATGTTATTTATTTGGTGTATAGGCGCCTGTATGTCTGTGTGTATTTTCGTTTTTGTTTTTTTTTGCTGATAAGGTTTCTGCTTGGGATTTATTTCAAAATATTTTTTGTTGTCTTTTGTAGAAAATGTTTCTTAGCAAAACTAAGCAGATGGTAAACAGCATACATGTTTGTTGTTGTCTTTCGCGTATAAAATTTCTACGCAGTTAGTAAACAGAAATTCGTTTTGTCTTGCATGCCAGACAGTTAGTAAACAGCATATTAAATTGTTGTTGTTTGTGTACAAAATTTCTACGCAGTTTGTAACTAGAAATTTTGTTGTTGTACCAAAAGTTTTCTTTAGCAAGCCACGCAGTTCGTGAACATCAAACTACTGGGTTTGTTTTATTGCTTAATAATTTTATTTTAAAACTTAAGCAAGACACATTCGTAAATTTAATAATTACTGTAATTACGAGGTTTGCAATCCACTAGACTCTATTACATTTCCAAATTGTAATTAAAATAATTAATATTTATTGAGGCTTGGTGGGTGATATCATCAATATGTTAAGAATTAAGATTTTTATATTCACTTTTATCCCTGAGCTATTTAACTCTATCACTTAATGAAACGAATAGGACTAACGTTTGATAATTCAGTTTTGGGAGACACGATTTTGTTGCTTAATAGTTTAGTTTAGTGTTAAATTAAGCAGATTTTGCATTCTTAACTCTTGGGATTTTTATTAATAAGAAATTGCTGTATTCTATAAGCAGGTATGATATTGAGGTTTTTATTTTTAAATTCGAAACGAGGGAAGGCAAATTCTGCTTTTACTAAATAGGATTTGACAGATTCTTTTTGTTGTTTTTTATTTTCAAAAACTTTTCTTTTACTTCTTTTGTATACTTTCATGTAAAATTACTTTCTGCATAAGAAACGAATCTCAGCTTGAAGTATTTATCAATCTTGGCATTCAAAAATTATTTTTATTTAATTTTCTATTAATACTTAAATGTTACCCCTCATGTTGGTGATGGAAGCCGACAGATCTTTAGCCTATAAAATATAATTGTTTTGTTTTTACTAATCGGTTTTATTACTTCAATGAACATATGAAATCTGTGCATAAAACTAAAATACGTCTCATAAATACCTTATTTTTATTTTCATTATTCTTCTTAGAATTTTTTATATTCTTCTAATAAAAAATAAATGTCTTAAGGCAATGCCGCTTAATACCTAAATAAACGTTAATATAAAATAATTTATAGATATTTTCAATGCAAAATAAACTGTAATATATCCGCTTTCCGCTATATTTTAGCTGTTACCGCTAAATGCATTTTTTATCCTTTGAGGCTTAAAAACTCAATACATTTTTTATACCGTTCAATTTACAGAATTTACTACCGTTGTAATGACATAAAAAAAAGTATAGGAAAAAATACCATCATTATTATCGTTGGAAAATATTAACACAAAAAATCCCGAAAGAAGATGAAAAAGCCAGATGCTACAAACTGTAGGCGAAAACTAATTTTATTGAAATAGAATTACTTAATGTTTGCAATAAATTTGGAATTTTGTGTAAAATTACCAATGAAAGAGTAATGAAGGAGTAAAGTATATTTATAATGTAAAAAAATATAAAGACAACTATTTGTTTCTTAATGATTTATTCAGGCATTTTAAATATTTTGGTAAAATTTCAATCGTTATTTCTATTTGTGATAATCTATCGTTGGTTTTTTTTTAATTTTTCATTTTTAGTAAAAGAATGTAAAAGACAAGGAAATTGAAAGTTATTTATTTTATGGCCCAAAAGCATTCAGAATTTACCACGAACCTAATGTGAGTGGTCATTTGAAGCCGCTTTTCCCTCCCGTATACAGGGTATTTTTATAGGACTATAGAATTTTAAATTGGAATAAAACAAGAAATAGTTTTTTAAATTGACAAAAAAATTAATTTTTTTCGAGGGATAATCCAAATATGACCTGCAATATGACTGGCACAGCCTAGCCGTAGTCTAATCAATTAACAATTCTAACATATCGGTAATACCGAGCCGAGTGTTGTGTTCCAAGTGTTCAATCGTTTCGGTTTATTGTGGGATAGCTATTCATATATGACCATAAATATAGTGCAGCGACGTTAAATTAATTATTGGAAACAAGAAGCTGTGCAGCTACCTAATGGATCCTTTACTACATCAATTGTTATGCGACCTTTGTAACATGTTGCGCAGTCTTGTTCAAACCACAGATCTTGCACATCATGGTTGTTCAATCGACGAACAAAAAAGACAGTTATTATGGCATTGCAATGCTCTGACTGGCATCAATTTTAAAGAAGATTCCACCACCTCATAAAGCATACGAAACAGTCAGATTTTCTGACTGTAACGGTGTTTTAAATTCATGATATTTTCGGACAACATAATCGCCCTTTTGAGATCGACATTAAGAATTTGGTCGTGAAATTTGATTCGACAGGCAGATCCAATTTTTTTAATTCCTCGACGTTCACAACAATTGGGGTTTTATACATCACCGAGAATCACTCAATTCATTTTTCTTAGGAAATGATTTTTTCAGACGAAGCCCATTTTCACTTGTCAGGTCATGTTAACAAGCAAAATTTCCATAACTGGCCTTTTGAAAATCCCAGAGCGATTATTGAGTAGCCTCTGCATGCTCACTGTGTCACTGTATGGTGCTCTATGTGGTCTGGAGGCATGATTGTGCCGTTTTTTTTTTCGAAGATGCGGCTGGAAATGCGGTAATGGTAAATCGATCACGCTATCGCGAGATGTTGACAACCCAATTTTGGCCTATTATTAACGATGGACATATCATACAGCCACTTGCCTGCAGATTGTCGTGATTGCTGATTTAATACCAGCGGATTATTTTTTGTGGGGCTATGTTAAGAACAGAGTATATACGGAGCCAATCGAATTTTAGCCTTAAACCTCAAAATCCCTGATGTTATTAACGAAATAGGACCGCCATTTTGCGAAAAACTTTAAGGAAGAATCGACATCTGTCAGTGTGATCGTGGTGGATATTTGCCAGACATCATTTTTCATTCTTAATTGCCGAACTTTTCTCTTTGTAATGCAATAAAAATTTGAATAATTTTTATATAAACTTTTTGTTTAATTTTGTTTTGGAAAACAAACTTCTTGTTGAAAAGCCCTTTATTTAACATATTATGTTTGATATTATTTTGTGGTTGTTAGCAAATTACATTGTTTAATTTATTCAAATTGTATTTTTATGCCAGGTTACTTTAAAATAGTTAAATGTTACCTACAAATTGTTTAGTGTGAAATTTGTTATCGTAATAATGTGTTATAACAACAACAACATTGTTTTACCATAGTGGCAAAAAATATGTGTAGCTCTGTGTGAAAGAACACTTAACATGTAAAAAAATGTAAAAAAGGACATCCCAAAGAAAGCTTGTTGAACCGAATCCCAAAATTGTAAAATTATGGAAAAAATTCAACAATTTTTGTCTTTTTAGCATTTTGTCATAATTTCCACATTTGGTCTTTTTATTTTAAATTTATGCAAATAACATCCCGTGCGTAATTTTTAAAAGGTTTTCTATAAAACGAAAAGAGAGTGCAATAAGTACATATAAATAATGTTTTATTAAGTTTTGTTTTGATTAATTTATTTAAACAATGGCTTACAAGCTATAATTTTATATAAAATATTTAGCGTTAAATAATAAGAAATAGTATTAGTTTTTCTTTTCACTTTTCACCATTCTTCTAATTACTGTTAGAATGTAACTGTTTTTATATTTTTATTCTAAATATTGTTTTAACTACTGACACAATTAATCTTCTGCAGCTCTGGTAGAAGGAAAAATGGCAATTTTTTGTTTCGTTATAATTTAAATTATGCCATTTCTTCTCTTTTTCAATTTTTAATATATATTTATTTCTTATGGGGTTTAAAAGAGGTTTTATACAAAATTATTTCTTTTTTGTTATTTTTGGTTATTTCGAATATTTTTTCTTTGAATTTAACAGACCAAAAAATGTTTGGTTGCTGTTTTTACTTTATTTATTTTATTATTTCTTTTTTATGGCTTGAAAAAGTTAACGACTTTGGCCATTTAATGTTTGATACAATAGACCCATTAACACACTTTGTTACTTGTTATTTTCATATTTATTCTTTTTTTTTTTTGTTTTTTGTGAAAATATAAATAAAGAGCAACTGTTTTTTCTTATTTTCTGTTTTCCTTCGTTCGTAAGCACTTGAGTGTCGAGGAAATATTTTAAATTTACTGGCTTGTTGTCAAAAGTTGTAATCTTCTTGCCAAGGCTTATATTTTCATTTTGTGTCTTTTTTTAATTTAATTTCCAGCTTAGATTTCCCATTTTTTCTATTGTACAACTATAAAACTTCAAAGTGTGCTAGTAATTGAAACGGTTATTGTAACTTAAGTTGTTAAACAATATTTTATTTAATTTCGTGTTCTAGGATAATTGAATTTAAACAACAACCAAAAATTTTATATTTATTGTTAGAATTTATTAAAGGAATTGCTACTGTTACTGGAAGTCATCCTACTAAAGGGCTTTAGGCCTGCTTCTGGACTAACCGATTTAACTAAAGTCCATAGTAATTGAATGGAATCGGTGCAAAAGCAGTTCTTGTTATTTTGTCTTCGACGCTTTTAATGGAATCCCTTGTTTCTACCATTCTACACTAGTAAACTTGTTCTAATAAAGCTGTCAACTCTAAAAAGCTGAAGAATAGTGTTAAATGTTACTTTTGTTCTAAATTAAATAAAAGAAAATGTCTGTTCAGATTTTTTGATTAGCTATAATTTATTTAACATACCATTTCATCCTATGCGTTATTTTAATCTACTAGTAATTAAATTATTCACATCAAATTATATTGACTCTGGCCGGTTTTTATGAATTTGTAATAAATTTTGATTTTTCTTTAAATGTTATTGCTGTTAAATGTCACTTAAATTTTATATTTGAATAACAAAATATTATTTTGATGTAAGGGTCCGCCATCTAACGATTTTTTTTCAACTAGTGTTTATTTCGTGAAGGGCAACACTTAGCTCATGTTTGATTTGACGGATAATTAGTTTTATCCTTCCGCTTAACGAATATCGTTGTGTATACGCTTGAACAATGCTGGAATATATTGCGACATTACCTTGAAAATCATGGTCATGTTGCAGAATGTGTGGGAAAATTGCGTACGGATTTTGGAAGAGGAGAAGCACCGTCAGCTCTGTATATTCGTTATCTTGTGAAAAAAGTAGCTGGCATCCTCATCAATAAACCAAAGCGTGAAAAGCCAAAAACATTGCATACACTCGAGAATATTACTGCTGTGGCAGAAAGTGTGCGTGAAGCGCCATCAACATCAAGTCAACGTCGTTCTCAACAATTAAACATTTCAGAGACATCATTGAGACCTTGGTATGACGCCATACAAAGTGCAATTGGTTCAGGAGTTGTAGCCAAGTGCCATCCAATGTGTGTTCGCTTCGCTAAGTGGGCCTGCGATCGACTTACAGAAGATGCCGATTTGGCAAAAAAAATGATCTTTTCAGATGAAGCTCATATTGATTTTGGCGGGTATGCAAACAAACAAAACTGTCGCATTTAGGGCACAGAAAGCCCGCACGCATACATGGAAAAGCCGGCGCACCCAAAACGAGTCACTGTTTGGTGCGGATTTTGGTCCAGAGGCATAATTGGGCCATTTTTCTTCGAAAATGAGTAAGGAGTGGCCGTTACAGTCAAAGGCGATCGTTATCCGGCCATGTTGCACAAATTTTTGTTCACAAAAATTGAAGAGAAGAATATGGGCGACATTTGGTTTCAACAGGATGGCGCTACGTGCCACACAGCCGAAGCTACACTCGATGTTTTGCGCCCTATTTTTGAAGATCGCATTATCAGCCACAGAGCTGAAGTGGTTTGACCACCTCCGATTTTACACCGTTGGACTATTATTTGTGCCGTCAATTATAAGTATTACGCCGACAAGCCAGAGACAATTGACGCTTTAAAAAACAATATTCGTGAAGCTAATGGTGAAATACAGCTGCATACAATCGATAATGTGCTTAAAAATTAGATCGATCGTGTAGGCTACTGCATTGCCAGCCGAGGCAGCCTTAAAAATGAAATTATTTTTCATTATTAACCGGAAAGACTGTACTTTCAAATCAAAAAAGAAATTTAAGAAAGTATTCAGTAGTTTGTTTATGGCATATAAAACAAAAAAAAAGTTTTTTGGCGGACTTTTTATAATTATTATTTACAGTTTGACTGTCTATAGGGATCTTGAATCCATAGGCTAAATATATAAATAAATAAATGTCAGGCATTTGAAGGTGTAACTATTTAACTTTACATCTTCTATATTCTGTTTACATCGGAAATAAAAGTAACTCATTAGTTATAATGAGTTTAAATAAGAGACGATCGCCATGACATGATGAATTACAGGTGAATGTAATTATTTTTTTTTTAACATTTGACTTCTCATTTTTCTGTTGCAAATTATCGGTTTAATTTTTTGCCATATATCCCCAAATCATAATGAAGATGTCTTCATGCTTTACATTTGGTGTTGTGTTTTCGGTTGAAACTCGGAATTCTTTTGACGTCTTACCATTTGCTTGCCGTCAAGTCAAAAAAGTTAAAATTACTCTTATCTGTAAATAAAATCTAACAAAGCAACTTTTTATTATACCGAGTTTTTTAACAAGAAGATTGTTTTTCAATTGTAACAGCACCAACAATATGATAGTTTTGACATTTATTTATTTTTTTGACGTATTCGTAGTAGATGCATTGGCAATTGCTAAAATGAATTTAATTTTGCATGAAAATCGCTTTAAAATAATTAAAATCAATTATGAAAATGATGGTTCTGTTAAAATTATATTTCGCAAAATTCTTGATATTTTCAAACAACATAATCGACCTTCTGAGGCCGCTATTTGGTGGTTAATTTTGAGCTGACGGGCTCTATACAAAATCTACGAACACCAACGCATGTTCGACCCGGTAGCTCAACTGAAAACTGAGCCACAGTGCGGAAGCGTCTCCAAGATTTGTCAATTTTTTGACGCTCTCAACAATTCAGTTTATCCAAAACCACCAGATGGCGCATTTTTCATAAGGATTTGACTTATTTGAATTGAAGCCGATAAACCATTCATATCACCATAGATTCGCTTAATTCGTTTAGGAATAACCGGTTGATTTTTCTTAAAAAAATATTTTTTCAGACGAAGCCAATTTTCATTTGTCAGAGTCAACAAGCACAATTGCCGCATTTGGGGGTGAGAAAATCCTAGAGTTATTGTTGAGAAGCCTTTGCATGCACAACTTGTCACTGCATGGTGTTCTATGTGACCTGAAAAAGTGATTGGACCGTTTTTTTTTTCGAAGATTAGGTTGGAAATCCCGTACCGGTCAATGGATCACACTATTGCGAGATGCTAACAACTTAATTTTGACCTATTATTGACGAATATTACTGGCATGTGGTTGCAACAGGACAGTGCCATAGCCAATGAAATGATTTATATATTACAAACCAAATTCCCCGATCGCATAATTTTTTTTTTTGAAAGAGAAGTAGCACTTCAGGCAACAATGCCTATTTAGTAAAGTACCGTGCTACATTCTTTAGGAAAGGGATAGAGAATAGATGGTGAAAATAGAAGCATAGTCGGAAATTAACTCCCGTATATAAGACAGCACAGCGGCCAGTGATTATGCCTTCATCGCTGAGCAGCCCCACCGATAGTCAATTTTTATTTTTGTAGTGAAAAAAACAAAGGTCTTCGTTGGGTATCGAACCCACAACCCCCATATTTACAAGCTAGTACACTACCGTACCTGTAGATTAGTAAGTGGTCAGCCAGATCATGCGGTTTAACACCACTGAATTATTTTTTGTGGGACTATGTTAAGGACAGGGTCTATATCGATTTCAGCCTTAAAACCCAAGATCCTTGATGTCATTGACTTTCGAAATTTGTGTTTATATAAAACACCAATTGTGGGTAGCTATAACCTACAATATATTATTTCCTGGCTACAGGTGGTACTTTACCTCCCCAAAATTTGGTGAGCGGTACACCATTAACTGATTTTTATTTGATTTATGTAATTTAAACATCTTTTATTAAAGATTTTATTTGTTGTAGAACTGAAAACGAATTAAATTTACTACCTTCTCTGTTGTAGGTTTATCTCCTCCTGCTTGCAAAGATTTGTTACTTGTTTTAGTATGTTTCTAGTTCAATCTTTAAATGTTAAAAGCTAGCGTGCATAATTGCCTGTCATAAACTGCTTTCATTTATTTTTCTTAGCCTGTTGACGATAGTTATATATTCCTTTTCATCACGTGGAAATATTAACAGAAGCGAACTTTGTTTCGTCAATATTCTACAATTTGTAACTCTGCTAAATGTATTTTCCTATGAAGAACTCCTCCATTGTAAAGGTTTTCTTAGCTTTAGAACATTCTATCCTATATTCCTTCTTAATTAATTCTCTGGTTGAGTATTATGGTCAGATTTAGAATAATAAAATAAACTTTGTAACACAAAATTATACAAAAAAAGTTTCTTTTTGTATTTTAAAATTAAGGAGTTAAACTTTATATATTAAATTATCTCGATTTATATAAAAATATATAATTTTTTTTTGTTGTTGCTTTTGTTATATAGTTTGCCTAACAATGTTATCCTGGTATAGTTGCCAATTGCCCCTTTTCTCATTTAAAATTATTTAGTTACTTTAAGACAGTAAAACTTACAGCATAAATATGCAAGGAATGAATGTTTTATTTTCAAAGTTGACCATTTGGTAACAGAAAATGAAAAGAAATTGTTTATGCTCGAATGAATTATGGTTAAAGTTTAAAATGTCGAAAAAGATAAAACTTAAGTATTCTTTCACACTTTTTTTAGCTGTTGTTGTAAAAGTGTGCTGAAAAAAAATGGATTTTTTTAAGTTAGGAAGCCTGTTAAGTTTTGCGTTCTATATGTAACACATCGAAGAATTGGTAGCAATAGCGTAACTGACATTTTTGGCACTATTTGGCTTAATGATCTATAATTTTTCTGGTTGGCAATAGAAAAACTTGAACATCTGGAAGCTGACAATAATCTTTTTGACAGAAATACTGTTTTGGTATATCCATTTATTTGCTACACTACAAAAGTATTCCCATTTTAGGTCACGACAAAGGCGGTACAGATATATGATCAAAGTCTAGAAGTGTGTGTCAGGCACAAATAAAATGTCACAACTAACATGATCATGACAATGTGTAACAAAATCGGTATCCATGTAGAAAAACGCACAAAACTTGGAAAATTCTTCTTTAAAATTTTATTTTGTCTTCAAACTGCCCCGGCACATCATGGCAAATATACAACTGTATCGTATACTATATTACAATTCCTGGTTTTATTTTCTACTCTGTCTCAGCTCTTTGCTATAAATATCTCTCCAGGGTTAAAACAAACGCTTTTTTGTGAACTTTAAAGTTCGAAACGACATCCTTTCCAACTAAATTTTGTCTTCAGGATGTATCACGAGAATAAATATTGATTTAAATTATACTTAATTTCTTTCCCAGCTAGCAAAGGTTTTGTAATACTTAAATGCACAAATGCGGGCAAATTCAGTGATAACTTAAAACATTTCTTAGCCCGTGTACTTTGATCCTTAAATTGGAAACAAAAGTTTTTATTTTCAAATATAAATATACAATCCTTTTTTTTAGTATTAAAGGGAAAAGTTATGGATAAAATAACAATTCACATCCCTTTTATGGTAATTTTTGGTCACTTTACATTAAACGGTCTTTATCTTCTTTCATAGCATATCAAAATAGAATAATGACAACAACAAAAAGAGAAATAAAATTTAATGAAGCTTGCAAATGAATGATATCGTTTAAAAAAAAATTCCTCTATCTCAAGGTCTTCTTACCAATTCTGTTTAAAAGTCATTTTTCTGTTATCCTGTCTTTTAATTTTATTATTTAAATAAAAATAATCTAAAATGTAAAATAAAATTAGAAAAAAAATAGCTGTACCAAAATTATTTAACAAAAGTTTATCGGTGGAGTCTTAAAATTAATTCAAGTGTAACAAAATAAATTTGTCGCCAATATAAGAATAATTATGTGATGATTTGTGTTAAAAGCCATAACAGTTTGTTTACATCCAATTTAGAATATTTATAAATTCCCGGGGCTTAGCAAAACTTGTTAAGTAATTTAAAAAATTTTCTTTAACACATTTTTAACTGTTATTGCAAAACTTTTTTTCTTAAAATTAAAAACTAAGTTTCTTATTAGGGGGTGATTAAGAAAGTTGGGAAAAATCTAAATAGGATTTTGAAAAAGCCACAAAAATAAACATTTGCAATATTAAATTTCCATTTTTATAATTTCATAAAGTATTAGCATAACTTGCCTTATTTTTAATCGTATATTTCTAATTATAGTAAACTTGTAATCGGGGTTGTCATAGAATCCAATGTTATCGGAATTGGATTTAAAACCGACAAAAAAATCGCTTTGGTGTCATAGAATCCAATGTTATCGGTTTTATGTTCGAATTGATTTTAATGTCGGTTTTAGGTGTCACAAAAACCAATGTTATTGGTTTTTTATTGGAAATAAAACAAGCAGCTGATTGCTGACAGAATTATATTGCGGAATTTTTATTTTAATTATATCAATTTGATTTTTTGAAAAAAATTTAAGTAAATTTTATTATTTTTTGTAAAAAATATTTAAACCTTAATAATTTAATGGAAAACATAAAAATTGAACGCAAAACTCCATCATCATAGAGTTTATGGAGAAATATCCAGATTTGGCAAAAGGCTTCACCAAACGTGATAAACCCTTTGGCAAGAGTTGGCTGAATCACTAAATAGTTCCGGTCCTCCGCAAAAGGATATGTGTGGCTGGAAAAAGGTATGCATATATGTACGTATGTATTTTACAAATTAAGATTTGTGTTTTTTTTTGTAGACATGGACTGAGTGGAAGAGTGAAATCAAACGGAAACTTGCTCAAAACAAAGCAGAGGCAAGGGCTACTGGTGGAGGACCGTTTTCAAAATACCAGCTTACGCAAACTGAAGAGAGTGTAGTACGTTTATGCGCTACATCTGTTGAAGTAGTAGCAGGTATTTCAATTGGACTTAGTGAGGATATAGTAGGCATTTCAGGTGACAAAGAGATGCCAGAAACGTCTAAAAAGCAAACATTATCTCCACACCAGACAAACAGCACACCAAAAAGGCAAAAAATAGAAACTGCTAATAAAAATTAAAAAAATTTTTAGATGATGATATTGAGCGAAAGATGGAAATAAATGAAAAGTTAGAGGAATTGATTAAAGTTGAAAAAGATAACGCTAGCAGCTTAAGGCGACTTACAGGGCTATTGAAAAAAGTAATGATAGTGTCACAAATGCAATAAACGATCTCAAGAACGAGTTTATTCGTATCAGTACGTCGTTGCTGGAAAGCATTAAAGAAAAAAATGAGCTCAAGAAAAAGCAAGTGAAATTAGATTTGCAGAAGTTTGAGTATCAAAGAAAACGCGAAAACTTTTAAAAATGTGCCTTTAAATTTGTATTTGCGGAATTAAAAAAAAAAAAATTAATGTAGTCACATAATTTTAAGTACTCTACTTACCTGTGACCTTTTCTAATCTATTAAAAAAAAGACTGAATTGTATTTGATTTTTTTTTTTGTTGGAAATAAAGATTTTATTTTATTTTGTTAAATATTATTACCTTTTTGTTAAAACTTTTAAGAATTTAATAAACCGTCAGCTATCTCATCCCTGATTCTCCGTCCTTCACTCTGCAAAGTCGTTTTAGATGGCGATACATTATCCTCAGCATCGTATGATATTGAACTTATTATTGTGTCATGTTCGTTATACTCAACATTGTAGTGCCTGCATATGTTGTGTAACGCACAACAAACATTTATAATTTTGACTACTTTTTTTGGTCGGCAATGTAACGTGCTAAGTAAGCAACGAAACCTACTTTTTAATACTCCTATGGTGCGTTCTACAATATTTCTAGCCGAAGAATGCGCCATATTGAACTTGTATTCTTTTGAATTATATGTCGGGTCCCTATAAGGCGTTATCAGGTAAGGTTCAATGCCATATCCACAGTCTCCTAATAATTTAGATGTCCGACCGCCTGAATCGTACTGTCTAAGAAAATACCGCCTTGCGCTGCTAATATTCCACACGAAAGAGTCATGGCTGGAGCCGGGATACCGAGCGTTCACCGCCCGAATTTTCATATCGCCATCAGAAATTTGAATTTAGATATGTAGAAATAAATTAAGTAATGTTTAAATATAGCAAAATCAAAACTTCTGATTTACTCACAATCATTGCATTCATACTGAAATATCCTTTGCGATTGTAGAATAAATGCTCGTCAATATTAGGTCTAATTATCTTCACATGAGTCCCATCGATGCAACCAATTATTGATGGAATTTTGTACTTGCTGTAGAAATAGTCTCTTGATTTGCATTTCTCGTTATAGCTCATTTCAAGTTTCACCCAATGCGGGCAAACATGCCGTTCGAGACTCATAGTGACATCACCCAACACTGTAGATATAGTGCTTCTTGCTAAACTTATGGTAGAGTCTTTTTCAATAGATCGTTGATAGGATCCTTCAGCTAAAAATCGTAACGCAGCTGCTAACTGCAGCACTGGTGAAATTTTTGATTGTGAAAGATGCCCTTCAATAGTTGTAAGTATCTCAAGAAAAGCCTGTTTATTTAAACGGTAAAAGGCTTGGAATCTGCAAAGCACCTTCAAATATATGTATATGCACGCTACGGTATCAATATTTACTTACGCGGTCTCCAGACCTTCGAATGGATTACTGTAATCCCTTAAAATTTTCCTTGTCACCTTCTCTAAATTGTCTTCTTCCAATAATAAAAATGCTACAACTGCGTAGGTCATTTTTGATTATTTTCTAGTGTAACTTATTTTATCTTTTTTTAGGTCTCTATTTTATCTTTTATTTAAATAAGGCACACTTTTTCAACAATATTTAAGAAGAAATACAACAATTTACATAATTTTCCAACAAAAAATTACATTAAAAGTGTAAACAAATCTACAAATACGCAAAACATCTGATTCGAATATTGGTTTTATATTTGTTCGAAAAAGACAAAAGCATAAGGTTTTCATGACACCAATTGAAACTTATATTGGATTTCAATTCCAATAAAAAGCAAAACAGACTTGATTCCATGACAACCCCGACTAATTTCTTTTGCTACAAAGCTGCAGGCACTTTGATTGCTTTTGAAAGATGTTTGTGGAGTAAATAAAGCCTTAGTCGGTAAATCATATGAAAGAAAAATGAATATGAAATAAAATTTACTAGCTCTATTTTCGGGCAGCAAATTATTTTTGATGGAAATAATCACCTCTTGCAGTTTTATACAACAGCGTTATCTTAAAGTAGTGCCTCAATATCATTCATTTATTTATCAGTTATAATTTATATAATTATATTGTTAGCTAGAATTCCAAATAGGGGTTTAAAACTAAGTATTATGTTTATATGCTAAACTGTCATTTTTTGAAATTAATGGTTGGTTGTGTTGCTGTTTTATAGAAGAGAGATATATGAGGGCAACATTTCAACGCTTTATATTTATATTTTTAAGTTAACTTTTTTGTTCATACTATGCCCAAATACAGTGCAATGATAATGTACTGGCTTGATATGAAAAAAAAAATATTTAAATTGTGAATTAATCACACTTTATGTGACTAGCGGGATATAAGTCTAAGATGGTCTCATTAACCCTGAATTTATTGCTTGCCTCAACACTTCTAATTAAGAGATGTGTCTCATGAAATTTGTCACCCTATTACCTTTCCTTACTTAACTTACAGTAATAAAATAATAAAACTTTAATTTATGAACTACCTTGGTAGAAATATTTTTTCTTGTTTCACCTTTGATATGCTCTTATGTTAAAATCCTTCGAACTTTAATTCTGCTCTTTTGTTATATTCTTTACAAAAACTGTTAAATAATTAAATCGTTTTTGTAGCAGTTTAACCCTTTTCAACTTTTAACCCAATATTATTTAATATTTATATTTCTATATATAAAATATAAAACTTTGTCACCAAGAGGCATAAAATCCTTTAATCTTCGTACACTTGTAATGCCACTGGTTTTGCAGACACACAACCACTCAAGTTATTATTTAAATATCAAACTGTAGGCATCTACACGTACTCAGGTTCTTAAAAGCATATATGTACTCGTATGAATATTCTTAGATCATTCTTGTCTTTAATTTTTATTATATTTTTTGCAAAGCAAAAATATTTCTAAAATGTATGCAGAAACATGTTTACCTGAACTCTATTAATACTGCTAAGTTTCTATACAATAGTGCCACTCTACGTGGTAGTTTTTAAAAATTCATATATATAATAGGTTTTACTTATGCCTTTTGGCAAAAAAAAAGAAGAAGAGTCTGTATAGTTTAGACTGCTGGTTTACTAGTTGTAGTATTTTATAATGTTAACAGTTTAAAAAATGTTTTAGTACTTTCGTACCTATTTTTATACCGACATATGTTGTATTTAGTACTTTAAAATACCGTTAAAACACTTTGGAGTAGGAAATAAAAAAATCATTTCATGGGAAAAATCTTAAACAAATAGTTGCATAAAATAAAAATAGCCATTAAAAAATATATCACATGATAACTAAAAACGTTATCTAGCTTGTTTTCGAATATATGGTGTAAATCTTTTATTAATAATTAAAATAATTCACTTTTCCTTGGTTATGTGCTCAATAAACCATCATATTTATATCTTATACCTATTGGTTACGTCCGATCAACAGCATTTACTAGAGTTTTTGGTAGTTGTTTGTTGTTGAGTCTATTTCATTTTATTGTTAATGATTAATCAATAAATTTTTCTTAAAATCATAAAGCCATGTAACCCTTATTCTTAGCTTGGCTGTTCTAAAGAATGTAAACTATGGTAAGGGATACCAAGGACATATTTCCTACTTTAAATTCTTTCCTACAAATTAACCTCATTTTGCATTTGCCTGTTTATAAGCCATTGGTTTTTGTAATGATTAAGCTTTACAAAAGTTGCCACATTTTTTAACTTAACTAAAGTCTGACTTTGGTTTTCCCTTATAAAGATATGGTTCTAAAATTTATCTCAGATAGCTGTGAGGCATATGGCAATATGCACTTGCTGGCGAACATCAGTTTTTATCTCTATGTGATAATAAATTATTTTGAATGTATTAGATTAAAGTGTTAATTTTTTCTGAACAGTATAACAAATTAATTTTCTTTAACTAAAATGTAATAACTAACTAAAGCTTAACACTTACAGTACGATAGTTTTTTCTGTAAGGCACAGTGGTATAGTGTGATATAATATATTTAAGAATATGAGTGAGTACATTAAGGTCTTTATATCCCTTTAGAGTAAGCATACAGTTTTGACTAGGTTTGCTACAAAATACGTGACTTAAATGGGGAAAGAGCATATTTAAAAATTCTAAACCGAATGAATAATATTTCATATTCACTGAAGAAATACATTATTATTTTAGCAGATTGTTATTGCCAAAAGATAAAAAAAATATTTGACTTTCAAAATTAATTTATTGAAAATTAATTATATTTTCTGTTTAAATGACTTATACAGGGTTTTTCAAAATGAAGTTTGTTCTAAAACAAAATAGAGCAAAAAAATAAAATCAAACCCCGTCGGAAAATATAAGAACATATCAAAAAGATTTAGATTAAGATGATTCAAATTGGTATTGCATATGAAGAGAAAACTCCGGGAATTGTGAATGAAAAATGATAACTGTCCGCCATGACCACCCTGACAGATGTCAATGCATTCATCAAAGTTTTTAATCACTTCTTGGCAAAATCGGGGTCCTATTTCGCTAGTCACATCACGGATTTTGAGTTTTAAGGCTGAAATCAACAAAAAATAATCCAGTGGTGTTAAATCACACGATCTGGCTGACCACTTCACTGCCAGCCTGAAATTATGCGATAGGGAAATTTGGTTTCCAATAAATTATTGACTGTGTGACATTTGGCACCGTCCTTTTGAAACCACTTGTCAGTGATATCCACGTCATCAATAATATGTCAAAATTGAGTTGCTAGCATCTCGCTGTAACGTGATCTATTAATCGTTACCGCATTTCCAATGGCCCAATTACGCCTCCAGACCACACAGCACACTATTCACTGACACGCGGAACATGAAAATGCTTCTCAATAATTGCTCTAGGATTTTTAGAAGCGCGAATGCAGTAATTTTGCTTGTTGACATATCGTGAAAATGGGCTCTGTTTGAAAAAGCGTTTTTTTTAGAAAAACCAGCCAGTTGTTCATGAATGAATTGAGCGAATCTACTGTCGACTACAGTTCCTGCACCAGTTGAAACTTACAAGGCTTCGAATTCAAGCCCTTACGCAAAATTCACCTTGTGGCGTTTTTGGATAACTCCAGTTGTTGAGAACCTCGAGGAAGTGACAAATTTTGATCTGCTGCGATGTTTTCTGTTGACGATCCGGTCGAATATGCGTTGGTGTATGCACGAGCCTGTCGAAATTGAATTCATTTTTACAACTATGAATACGTTAAAAAATTAAATGTCAAAACTTTCATTTTGTTGGTATTGCCGCAATTGAAAATAAACGTCTGTCGAAAAATCCGAAATTAATTCATTTCTATTACAACAGAAATTGGTAAAATTGATTTTTATTTACTACATGGTTAGTTGGGTCGCTTTACCAGTTCTATATTACAGCAGTTCCGAATATATTTTCTAAAACCAAAGAACCATAAAAATGTCTGCAGAATATATTTCTGAAATAATATAAAAATTACATTTGTTCGCTTTTTCACCATAATCGTGCTAATTTTGTACTTAAAAAAATAGTACCAAAATACCGTTGTGCATTAAAATTTTACCCCGTTTCAAACAAGTTTTAAGCTCTCTAATCTTAAGCATGTATTGTTATGCTACTACATATAGGAGTGTGGTGTTGTGTCATTTTAAGTATTCCTTTACGTATTATTTAATATTGTTGTGGAAACTTGTTTACCCTTTTGTTTAAACAGTTAACACCATCTAAGAAATTTTGAAATTTTTACCACTTTCAACATGTATAACACAAGTATAAAAATCTATATGAGTGTATATTCTTTTGTATAGAGCATTTGTGGAAGGTCTACTTTCTAATAATTTGAATGAAACTTTTATTTATTGGGAAAGCCGTAGAGTAAGACTTCTTTAGAAAAAAATGGTGAAGAAATTATTGCCAGCCCAAGGGAAATTTGTTAAGATTTTAAATTGTTGATGTTTTGTGGTTAAATATTCTAGTCTTTTCTTAACTTCACTTTAAATCTAAGAATTTATTTATGCAAATGTATGCAAAAGTTTTTCGTTTAAGGTTTTTTCTTTATTTGTTACTGAAGAGGATAATATATTTAAGTTTAAATAAATATGTGTTCTTGTTAGTTTTACGTTATTATTTACTTAAAAAACATCAACATTATTACATTAAAAAATTAATTATAAAATGTGTTTAGATACAGATTATTCAATTAATTTATTTAAATATGTGTTTTAATGATTCAACCTGATACTCCAAAGGATGTACGTAATGTAAAAAAAATTATCTTAAAATTGCTTTGTATTTGTTTTGTTTTTAATATAGTTTTATTTAAGACAAGACAAATAAATAGCATATAATGAATAAAATTTAGAATTGGATAATGAAAAGCAAAATGTACGGGTAAATGTGGAGAAATATATATTTTTACGGTATACTTTTCACTCATCGAATGAAAAGAAATCCACGTATTACGTATGGAGGTCTGGCACTGACAGAAACTGTCAAAAAATCACCAAAACCTATTTTAACAACATGGAAACAACTTACTTGTTACTCCTTTCGCGAGAACCAATTTATATTTGTGTAAAATTGTTTTATTTGGCATGTTTTCTGAATGAATTAACTGTTTGAACTTAAAGGAGACAGATGCTTAAATTGTATATGAAGAGTTAAAAAATGTGTTTGCAAATTCTTGAATACCTGTAAGAGTATTATACTAAGACTATAATACTAAGAGTAATCGTTAGACTAATAATAAAGAGAGAAATAATCTAACATAATATTACATTTATATAAATTACACATACATTTCTGTTAACAGTCATTTTTGGGGGCTCTTACACAAAGAGTAAAATGCTACCCCATTGTCTTATCTACAATGTTTGCTTATCTGACACAGGCAACAACTATAATACCTAGATGACTTAAATAACTAGACAACTTAAATAACTAGACAACTTAAATAACTAGACAACTTAGAGGTGACCGCTACAACAAAGAATACGACAATAAATGTAAAAAGTGGTGTAAACACGAATAGACTTTGTGCGTAGAAGTCGTAATTTCTTTAAATACTACTAACAAAGACGGGTATCCGTAGAGCGCTTGTCCGCAAGTATACAAGTAAAATTTAAAGGATGTTCTTTTGATTGAAAGAAGGTATTATAGATTTTAAATAACCTTTATTGTCCTTTAAAAATGGAGAAATATTTTAGTTAACAAAGGACTGACACATGTTTTATTAATCATTATATTTTTGTTTAATCTTTTAAGGGTTCATCAGCTAAAAATTAGTTCTAAGCTTATAATTTTTCTAAACTCAAATGTTCTTAACTGAAGTGTAAAGAGATAAAATAGTTATTGTGCCATCAGATAAGTGATATGCAGTAGCACATTTTTCTTAGCACTGATAATTAAACAACGATATGCAATTAAATACCTCTAGTTCTTCTACAAAATTGTTTCCAAAAAAAAATCGTTAACTAGGCAACTAAATTAAATAAAGACTTAATATTGTGTCTTGCCGTTCTTAGTTGCCTTTATAATATCTATATATATAAAAGAAAGTAATGTTAGTTACTACGCTTATAACTCGAGAATGCCTGGACCGATTTCGGTGATTAGCACCAATTCGGACAGGTCTCCGGCCAAATAAGAAGAATACACAAAAAAATTTTGGAAAATTTCCCAAAAAAAAAGTTATGAAGAAAATTCATTTTCACATACATTTTTTTTACAACGCTATCTTAACTCAAGAACCCATAAAAAAACATGATTGTAAATGCTATATTGCCAGTAGATGGCGTTGTATGCACACTTGGCAGATGCAATGACATATGTTAGTAGTCAAAAAAGTCATGAAAAATGTGATTGAAGCAAAAATTTTAAAAGGAAAATATAAGGGCGATGTGTTGAAACTACGCATTCCTATGATTCCTCCAGATTTGCCGTTTGATTTTAAATGGCTTCAGTTCCCCATACCTGTTGCTTTTCAATGATCCCTGTTTTTTGCACTTTCAGTTATATGTATCACGTTCACGTGCTTTGTTTTTCAATACCGCGAACCAAAATCGATCAAAAAATGTCGAAGAAATGACTTGCAAAGCAGTCACGGGCACGCTAGTGTTTAATACAAAACGAATAAGCAATTGCGTTTTTTATTTCGAACTATCTTACCTGGTGAGTCGTAATAATATATATATGGCGGCAAAATTTTTAAGTTCCCACAACATAAATAATTTGTTTACACAATAAATTACATCATTTATGGGTAAACAAACTTTTTTAGACTTTTTATTATTAATGTATATAACAGCACTTCTGTCAAATAAAGTTTATTAATTGTATGTCAAACTTAGGTATTTAATTTAAATTTTGTGATAAGGGATATAATGGCTGACACTTTACCTTAATGAATGACTTTTGTTAAATAAGTACAAATGCCGATATCAAAGTTATTTAACTTCCTTCCATTAATTTCCGTTTCTTCAGCAAAAAGCCTTAAAAGCTTTAAACCATCCAACCATATGATGGTAATCATACCTTTAAGAAGGCTTAGCATTTTATGTACATCAATAAATACATACAAATATTGATTTCATTATACCAATATAAATAAGAAAAATTATATAAATTGACGTAAACAGCAAAAATACATATGCCTGCTAAATTACAAATATATATAGAAGCGAATTTAAGAAGAAATATAAATCATTTAGGGTTAACATCTATTCTACTAATCAAGCAAAAATAAAGAAAAAGTTATCTTGGTTTTGCCATAAATAATTAACATCTTTTAATGTTATGCTCTTGGTGCTTTCTGCGCAGTTAAAAAAAATTTATAGTTTTTGTAAAGCTATGACATTTTTTCCTACATTTATCTTCGTCATATATACCTTAAGCAGAAAAATAATTTGCCTATGAAATATGTCATAAATTTATTACGATTTAAATTTATTATTTGTTTTTAATATCACAGTGAACAGTGTTAAAATTCACAGTGAAAAGATATTTTTGTAAGTATAATATTTTTTGCTTCCTCTAACCATTAACATTTTTCTCTAGCTGTATAATGATTGAATTTTTGTTTATTTGTATATAAATCTACATTATACGACTAACTAGAGGATATACATGCTATTATATCTAAAAAAAACATAATTTTCCAGGTAGCGCTAATGATATTTGAAATGCTGTTTCAAAATTATAAACATTTTTAAAACTTTAATTAATTATTATTTATTTATTTATTAACTACGTTGCAAATAGAGTTAGCTAGAAAGATGATATCTTAAAAGGATTACGTAGTGTCTTCTATACAAAATAAGCAATTTTTTTGCATTCCTGGAATACTTTATGTGCTAAAACATTTCATATATGTGGAAAGTAGAAGAAATAGAAAATATTAATAACTAATAATCATAAACAAGAAATCATTTAAATTTAAATTCAAAGATTTCAGAGTATCTAGCAGCGGAGTAAATTGGTCCCAAATTATGCCATCACGGGGCTTTTTTTATAATTTGTTGATTTAAAAAAAATACATTTCAAAGGTTAAAATCCTCAAAACTATGATAGACTTAAAATTTATAGGGCACAGTTAAGTTTTAACCGATCACAGTGCAATGTTATTAGCGATTATTTTTCGGCGTAAAATCATTTTTTAAAGAGTGAATAAACCTTTTATATTATACATAAATTAGCCATATCCATATTAGCCAAGCCATATCCGTGTTTTAGCCTATAGTCTTAGTTACTAGTGCTTTAGTTCTTAAGATTTATTATAATTTTAATTATAATAGATGAATAAATAAATAAATAAATAAATATCCGTGTTTAAACTACGAAAGTACCAAGATTCTGTTTTTATAACCTGACACCTGTTATACAGATGATACGTTTCAGATAGATCACATCACTAGTTTACAATTTCCCAAAAGTCTCCAATCTTCGACATGGTTAATTAAGAACGAGTATTAAAAAAAACTTAACTTCCCGAAAATCGTATACTATAGGAAAAAAATAACTGAAAATAGGACAAGAAACGATTTAGGTATAATAGCATAGGCAAGAAAGTTTCTTATGAAAAACTATCGATTTCGAAGGTGTTTCCAAAATTATAAGATTTGATTTTTAGTGTACTCAACAAGATCTATTGCTCTTATAACTTTCTTTTTTCATACACTATCACTGTCGCTTACGGTAATAAATTGGCGAAAAAACATATACTGGTTGGGCATTTTTATAACTTAAAAACATTCGGATTTTTTAGATGTCATTTACCTTTGAAACTGTAAATTTCATGTTAAAGTGAATATATAAAAATTTTTTGAATTTCCACAAAATCGAAACGGATCGAGATATTAAAATAAGATTGTGTTTATTTTAACGAATAGGAATTTATGTGCGGGAAAAATGTTACAAAAATTGTTTTTTTTTTTTAAACTGGTCACCCCGGGTTTGTCAAATATGGGGCTGTGAAATCCTTTTTGTAGCTCCAAGAGATGGAGCTTTAATAATCTGATACTTAATTGTTTGGATTTGTTCCGCCGGTAGATGAACTACTGTTTTCAATTCCTCCTCTTAACGTCCTTTCCGGCTGTCTGGTTCCAAATGGTGAGCAACGTTATATTACGCATTTTATTAATTTGTTAATTTTTTTTAATCCTTGCTTTGCACTCCAAGAAATTTCGATGTAATTCGTAAATTTTGTTTCAAAATTGGCTATGTTTTAATGGGACTGGAGAGTTAACTGTTAAAATTTTTCACGCAATTTTCCCTTCTTCTATTCTTATTTGCTATTACTTGTCTTAAAAATAGTTTAAAAAATCTTGCTTGCAAGTGGGATTCAATTATATAAGTAAAAAAAACATACCACCTTTTTGGGTAAAATTTCATTTTACATATTTCCAATTCAGAGGCCTGTAACTTTTCCCCGAAACATGCTATCAGAACCAAACTTACTTACTTTAATCAAGTATACAACCGATAAATCAATACACCACGTCAAAAATATTAAGTTAAGGTCTGCCAAAAGTTAAAATTAAAATTTTTCTAGTCCGATTTTCTCCCAAAGTTAATATAGACATGACATTTTTAGTAGATGTTTCAATGGCTACTTAAGTTCAAAAACTCATAGCATTAGAGAAATAACTAAACTTTTATGACATTTTTAAAAATTTTAATGCTGAAATACTAAACTTTAGGGGCATACCGAGAAGCTCCACACTATCGTAGGAGACCGATCGTCCATAACTTCACTTTCATTACGATATCTTTAGTGATTCAGGAGCTACGAATTATTTAAACAAACAAAAAAAAAACATTTAGAAACTAACATGCAGCATTAATACACACTAAATAACTTCTCTTACTGCTGTATTTGTATTTAAGTTTAGCTTTGAACTTTAATTTCTTTAAAGCACCAAAAAGAATACACAAATTTCTTGTCACCATCTTTGTAATTATCATTATTATCGCTGTTTTGTTTGTTACTATCATTCGCGTGTCCCCAGTCGTGTTTTGTGTGGTGTAAGTTTTTCTTCTTAATTATTATACATGGTATAATTATGTGTGTATGTAAGTATACATTTTTCTTCTACTTTTGCATGCTATTCTTCTATAATCGCCATTTATAGCAATTTTGTTTACCATGTTGTTGTAACTGCTCCACGACTTGCTACATGAAATACGTAAGACTTTATTTAAGGGTCTAGTTCTTTTTGATTTTTTCTTTATTCATATCCCCAAACAGATCTTGTTGTCTTGTTTTCCCAACTGCTGCGGTGCGGTCAAAATAAAGTAACAAACTGTTTGTCGTTCTTTATATTTTTTTGTTTTGCATTTGTGTCTTTCTTGTTTGAAATAATTGTTATGATTGTTTTTCTTCTTGCTTTTAGCCTGTCTGTCATTTCAGTCAGTGAATTCTTTTCATTTTGGCATGCCGCCTGTTGTAATATTAACAAGATTTTAATGTTAGCTGTTTTACGATTGTTTAAAGTGTTGAGAAAAATTATTATATATTCTTAACCTTCAAAGGGTTCCAGAATTTACTTATTTTGTTTATTGGGTTAAATTTGACCCAGTTAGAAAATTCGATATGAAAACACTTATTTCCTTGAATTAAATTTATTTTTAAAGTTATTATTTTATTTTTAGCTTTGTTTGGATTATTAAAGCTGCACGTTTTGTTTATTTACTCCAAATGCATACATATGTTTATTGTAAATAAATAAAAAAAAATCAGGTATTAAAGAAATGACTACAATTAAAAAAATGTCTTATATTTTGCTTATTACTTATCACATTGGTTACATAAAATTATTGTATTAAGAGTGCTGATTGCACACAAACTTTTTACAAGTGCATATGGCGTATTATTATCTGTTTTGGGGCATACTTAACAACGACTTCTCTGACTGTGCATTTGGCTGATGCACATAATTTTTCTTTACATTTCGTTGAATACAAGGGTAGCTGGTCCTGTTCAGATACTGTACGTAGCTGGTTTACATATTCTCTGGAAAATTGCATTTTTGACAACGATTTTTGCTGCTTTTTATAGGACATGGTAAGCTGCTATCCAAAGTTCTTAAAAAAAATTACAACGTTTAGGAAAACAATTCTCATTCCAACCATTGTTAGCCGATGTAAATAATATAAAAGAATTATAAGCTGATATATCGAAAATGTTGCTATATACAAATTGAGTCCATCTATTTGGCTTCCTTTTGCAAGTGTAACATGAAACAACTTTACCTATAGTATCAACTTCTCCTTCACATTTATTATAGTCTAGTATCATTTTCGGTTTTTTGTCCTTACGATTGCTTACTTCTGCAGGATGATGTAATAAATTTATTTTCAATTTTAAATAAATAAAAATTCTGATCACCTTTCAATTTCAAATCTTTTTATTTGTTCAATTATCTGTGCTCAGCTTGGAGCAGTTAAAGTTAATAAGCTCAACTAGGAGCTAGAACGTGCAGACAAAGATTATAATTAAGATTCCCAATTGCAGTCATTTATATACTGACTGTGAGAAGAATTCTAATAGTCTAGTACTTAATTTATTAATGTTAATTATATACAAATGTTATTATAAATATTTTTGTCAACGCGAAAAGTGAAATGTGACCCATCCCAAGTTGCATTTAATTTAGGAATGTTTTCCAACACAAATGTATCACCTGAAAATTACAACAACAACACAAGCAAAGTCTATCCGCTGCATTTAAACTGAAGGTCGTTTAACTGTCGGCAGCACAAAAACAGCGGACATGTATGCGCTGCTAGTGCATTGCATTTTTATTAATTCGATATCTTCTTTGCTTGTTTGTTTCTGATTGTTTGTGTGAACATTCATAATATGTATTAGGGTTGTCCCACTACAATGATGTAAAGTGCTAAGAAGATCGACCGACTTATTTTTTTTTTCATTTTCTTGCTTCACCAAGGAAAATTCCGGCCCTCCTTTAGTTGACAAAAGCTCAGGTGGCAATTCAGTCTTTGCGTTTTTACGTATTATTCCTACTAAAGTTATTTGTTTTTCTAGCAATTTTTGTCCCAATTGATAAGAAACAAAAAAGTTGTCTTCAGTCACATTATTAACTTTTAGGCCAACTATCAAATCCGAAACTACCCGCATACCTTGATTGCTTTCGGGCATCTTTCAAATTCTTTCCCTGTATACGGTTGTATATTCCAAACGTAACTGATACCCAAATCGTAGAGTACCTCAAATTTTATACCATACATATACCATATATATGCTGCCGGAATGGACACCTTCCTCTGAATGCGGCTAATTCCTCATCTGCTATATTGAATTGTAAAGTTTGAGCAATATTTCAAGCCGCATATTCTATAATTTACGTATCGGTGCTAACTAACCGAAAATTCGACGTTCACTGCGAGTATTCTTATTGTCAAATCCTATCATTCTAGAAAGACGTTTGAATCTTTTCAATGGCATGACTGCTCTAAAAATTGGTCTTCCTTTCTCACCGAACATTTCGGTGTCGTTAACTTCAGTTCAATCAATACCAAATACATGTTTACCTTCATTATTGTTATATTTCAAAATAATGTTCATTACAGGCGGTGTGAAAAACAATTTAAAACTGAAAATTTCTTCCTTTGCGATTCTCTAACAAAAGCAGCGGGTAGGGCCTGGTGTCATGCTAATAATCCTCTCACTCCGAAATCTTCCTTGACTATTTGTAAGAGGTTGTCTGTAATATCTTATTCCACCAACTCTTGCTGAAATTGCTGCAGTTGTCGCTTTATCAATTTCATCTCCACTAGAACTGTCAGAGGTCTTCGCGCATTCTAAGTTAGTTTCATATTCTAAACAAATCACCTCTTCGTCCCATAGTGCATTTAGCATATTTTCTTTTTCAAGAAATACTGACTCGACACTTTAAAACATTTTGATGCGTTTGATTAGTTCCGCGTTTATTACATTACTGAAAATAATTGTGCAATAAGAAAGTAAACTTTGCTGTTTACATGGGGATGCCCATTTTTCATACCAATAATTAAGCAGGAATGGAGAAAAGAAAGGAGACAGGTATATAGACTATTAATTTTAGTCTAAAACACATTTGACACTTTTTTGGACAAATAAATTATTTTAACAAAACCAAGCGCAAATAAACGCAACAATTTTGTTGGCCAAAATCTAAAATATTTTGTTATAAAAACCAAAAATAGTTGTTTACAAGTCATAAAATATCTAAAATCTAAACCCCCTACTTAAGGAAAAAAATTAAGAAAAATTAAGACCAGATTTAGGGAACACATCAGAGACTATAACAGGAAACTACGAGAACCAAAATCGACTCCAGAATCAAACTTCGCGAACCATATATTTAACAACAAATGTACACCAGGACATATTAAGACAACGGTTAAACTGCTCCACACACCGCAAAAAGGAAGGAGACTAAATGTATTAGAAAACATGGAAATATACAAACAAAAAACATTTGACGGACGAATAATAAATGAACAAATAAACACTGCTTCGGACACAATATTTGAACCGTTGAAACATTTTTACAGGAAAACAAACACTACACCAGCACAAAAACGTTACGCAGGTGCGCAAGACCAGGGCAATAAGGAACATCATAAGCGTACAATTACAGATTATTATGTCACATAAAAAGGAAGAAAGAAAAAAACCCAATAGGTTCACACATAGACAGAAACGGACAACAAGCATGATCGTAAAAGAATTTAGTTAGGAAAGAAGACCAAAGCAATAAAGAACATCATAAACGTACAATTACAGATTATTATGTCACATGAAGAAAAAAGAAAAAACCCAATAGGTTCACACATGAACAAAAACGGACAACAAGCATGATCGTAAAAGGATTTAGTTAGGAAAGAAGACGAATGAAAAAGGACGACAAATTAGGTAAAAAGAGACAAATGAAAAAGGAGAGAGAGAGATGCAGGCAAAAAAGACAGTAAGTGACGAACGCAATAACACGAAGGGAGACACGAACTATATAAACACAACTAACAATAGAACGCAACTAGTACGAAAAGAACACTGAAGATGGCAAACAGCCGAAACCGGTTTGTTCACAAACCAAATTTGACGAGGGTCGACGGAAAACCGTACCCAAATAAAATTGAAAAAAATTAAATTTTCTTCCAAAATGGATCAAATTTCAGCCGAGGTTAAAAATTTGATTTTTTTCCTAGAAAAAATTTTAATTATGATTTTAAATTCTAGTACTGAAAAATAATACATGTATTAAGATATTTATAAAGTTAGATAACAGCAAATATCCTCAATTTTATTTCAGTTGGTATCACTTATTAACTTCTAACGCCACTGTACACCAAAAGGATAATGTGTCTGAAGAAACAAGCAAAACGAAAAATAACTCCCCAAGTAAGTATACAAACTTTAAACCTGAAATTACGCCTTTTTACCAGAGTAGCGAAGTATTCACTCACTGTTCATACCAGAGAACTTCACTTGTTTATTAAAAAACCATTCAACAATAACAAAGGCACAAAAATCTTGTCTTTTATTAGCAAATGATCAAACTTGCCCACACACTCTCTTTTGTTATTCATTTTAAAGCAACCGAATAAATGTTGACTCGTAAAATGATCTTTTTTTAACTGGGGTTGATTGGATTAATCAAACTTGTTCAAACTTTTTCATACGTTGTTCATTTTAAGGCAACCGAACAACTTGCAGTTTGAATACTGCCTTATTTTTATCATAAGTAGAATCATACTTGTCAACTCGTGTACTTGCCTTTTCCACACACCACACACAATTTTGAATAACATTGAAGTACAAAAAGCAAGAAATTATTGTGTATGAATTTGTTAATTTTAACAACGGCAAGTTTTTGTTTATTTTAATTTAGAGTTGGTTTTGATGTACATCATCATACAAAAACAGAACAATAAATAAAAAACGGTATAATTATTTTAAGTAAAAACTCAACAATTTATTAAAATTTGTTTTTAACTATTAATTCATATTAGTAATGTAATAACTTAAAAATTTTATTCTTTAAATTTTAATTAATAATAAGGCAATTTTATATTTACTAAGCTTCAAAATTTAAACCACAAAAGACAAGCAAACAATTAAAAAGCAAATGTTTATGAATGCTCAATTGGGTATGTTCTTTGCATTGTTGGTATATCATATTGTTCAAGGCACACAGACGGTCGATTCAAACATGTTGTATGAATTAATGTGAATAAGAACGTTTTGATGCAATGAATTTAATGCAAGTTTTTTCTTGCCTGTTCGAACTTGTTCAAAAAATGATTTGTTACTTCTACTCATTATCAAAATTTGATGTGTTCAGCAGAACGAATATGATTTTTAATCATCATTGAATTTTTGTTTATTCTTTAAAATGAACAAAAATTTTTGTGCTGAATAAAATCAAGAAAAAACGTGATTTTGAAGTTCTCTGGTTCATACATGTATGAATATGTACATGTCATTTTTTAGCCGCTTCTTCTCATACATGTGTGAGAGACTACAAACTATTTTGTGTTTTCTCATTTGTGAATGCGACGATTTATTATTTTTCTTTCTATCCATAAGTGAAAAAATGAGAAACACACAAGTATTCATTTTTGAATATTTACAATTTTGATAATTTTTCATAAATGAAAAGGTCGTAAAAATATGTGCGTTAAGCATTCGCGTACATAAACGCACATATTTGATAATGCGCAATTGTCGGCGTATGCAAAAAAAATGTTTTTTTTTATTTCTTTTAGAATATGTTGCAAAATTGTATTTTGAGTTAATATGTACCTATGTATTTTTACTACATTTTACGGTAAACTGCGATCGTAGGTAGAAAATTTTTTCACGTTCATTTATGAGAAATTTTATGAAATTTCAACGTTCATAAATGAACATGTACATTTATGAATAATAACATTAATGAGAAGTAGCTAATTTATCATTTATCATATATAAATAATGCTAATAATTCTTGTTGTTCCCATGTATGTATGAAAATAACCAGAACATTTTTTGTTGTTCGTTTATGAGTGTGAAAAATAAATATAAAATTTTAGATTTCTCATTTATGAAAAATATCATGAATGTTGATTTTTGAATGTTCATAAATGAAAAATTCTGAACCCTGCTTTTTACATATTCTCTTCACTCCTAATGATAGGTAGCATAACATATCATAACTCAACTTAAAAGTTGTGTTGTATGTTTAAGTTAAAAAACTTTATATATATAATTTATATGTCATAAATTAAATTTATTGTACATGTGGCACTCTTCAAAGCGAGAATTTTGAGTTAATCCCAATCAGAAAACATTTTAAGAACATAGTGCATAAATGCACTTTTTGAAAATGCATATATGTATTTAATATATTCTAAGGAAGTTAACTACATTCTTCTTTGAATTAAAAAATTGTTTAGGATAGGTTGGTTTTTTCAATTAAGTAAGATTAAGTTTCTCTTATTGATAAAATAAAAACCTAACAAATTCTTTACACTAAGAAATAAGAAATTTAAAGCTATGATATTGTGTTACTCAGTACAAAAGTATAATTTATGTTATCAAGTTGTTTGGATTTCTTTACAACGTAGTATAATTTATGTCTTTATTTAATACCAGCTAATAGGGCATTCATTAAAAGATGGGCTAAAGAGTTCACTGATCTGTACATAACAAAACAACGAATGGAATAAATTCGTTAACTATGAAAAATTGTCAGGCAATCATTCATTTTCTCTGTGCAAAATTCTTTTCTTGACTGTCTTTTTTAGTAACCTTGAAACTGTACCAAAATAAGAGCATCACAAATTTTGTTGCTGACACAGGAGATGGTGGTTGGTTGATTATGAAAAGTACCATTGTTCATGGAATGTAAAAAAGAGCTTTTTTCCAGTAGTTACATAGTAGCAAGAGCTTAAGTCTTTTTTGCATTTCATGTCAGTGATCACTTTGGTTTTAACTTCTGCAGAAATAAGAACGAAACAAGAAAAAGTTTAATTTGTCTAATTTTAACAAATCACAAGTTTTATATATTAAGTTTATCATTGTAACAATTTAAAGCAAAATTAAATATAATTAAAGAAGCAAAGTTAAATATAATTTAAAAAGCTGTAATTAAATTGTACTAAAATAAATATAATTTAAAAAGCTCAAAATTAAATATAATTTAAAAACAAAGTGGAAATATTTCAAAGCCACAAACATTTAAAGTTATAACTACAAAATTGAAAAGAATAAAAATACTTTAAAGGAAAATCCCATATGTTCTAGAAAAGATTATTTACTAAAATAGTTTGCTTAAGAGCAAAATATGGAAAAGGTTTCTCAAAAATAAAACTAGATAATGATAAAATACATATATTTATATTAAACTAAAATTAAATACTCGTGTTAAACACTTAAATGGTGTTAAACCTTAATTTATACATCATATGTGACGCCAATATTAGAATATGGTTTAGTAATATGGGACCCACAATATAATTTCTGTTTACAAAGTATAACATGGCAGTCTGGAGTTCATTTGCTATTTTATCGTTGCAGCCTAATATTAATCAGATTGCCAAAGATGAAAAGCCGCAGAGCAATCATTAGTGCATTTTTCGCAATCAGTTAAATTCCTTATTTCAAAGTTTCGCTTCGTTCAACTCGATGTTATCAGAAAGAACAGTTCTTGCAGTTCTTCCCAAAGTATTAATCAAATACGGATCCTATTCAAAAAAATTGTAGAGATTTTAATAATCTATATAGTCTATATATTGATTATTCTTTATTGAAGCTTAAGGTAGAAAATCCATGCTATAGTCTGTATAAAAAACAAAAATTGTGTTTCGCGGTATAAAAGTATAATTGGAATAAAGAGAGTGACATTTTTAGAGTTTGCAAGAGATCATTTAGCTCGATCTCTTAAGAAATATTAGGATTTACACAATTACATATTTTAAGGTGAAAAATTTCTACTTTGGAGGCGCTCAAAATTGCTGGATATATATTTTGTAAGTTGTATACATCTTGTCTATAGATTTGGCCAGTAACAAATGTAGCCATCTTCTGCTAGCTTAGCCTTTCCAAAAAAACTATTTTTGTACCAGTTATGAGAATAAAAACGTAATATATAAAAGCATTGTCGGCTTTTTAAGCATTCTACATGTAGCAAAAAAGAACTATTGCACTATTATTAAATAACCTTCTTTAAATATATAAATACAAAAACGAAACAAGCTCTTAATTTTATTTTTAATTAACTTATTCGTTAATAATATTTTGTGTATTCTCTTTCATTTCTCGACTTAATACTTCACAGTTATAATTTAGCTTATACTTTGAAATGTCCGAGCTGCCTTTAATCTCGTTAGCATATTTCTTTTTTTTTATAACACAATTATTTAGCTTACTTCTTTGACTAGATGCTTAACAGTTTTTAAAATTTTGTAAAGGGTAAAATACATTGCATTTAAAAAACAGTTTTTATAGGAATTTCTATACATTTTATACACTTCACTTTTATATTACAATCCAACCATGACCTGCTTCATTTGATGAATTAAACTTCACTCTTGTATGATGACTTGATATAAAGGAAGGAAATTTAATAAAGTATGAAAACTTCATTTAAACACACTCTCCATCTCTAATAAAATTTTTCTTTTACAAATTAAGGTTATTTAAAAGATTTATATCAAAGATTTAATAACATAAACTCTAAAAGAAAAACTATGCCAGAGAATATTGCTAAAACAAAAAAAAAAACAACTACGAGCTGAAATAATAAATGAAATATGATTAAAGAAAACCATTTGTGCAAGATAGAAAGAACTATTGGAAATTGAAAAGAAAAGTAGATTATTATTTATAGTATTTTAGCAAGAAATTTCAACTTAACATAAAGTTTTAAAAAGATTTAAAAAACACTTTGTAAGAAAATGGCCGAATGATATTGTATGGGTGTTTGTGCATATGTGTATATGTTTTTTTGTTTGGACTTATACTATACTTCTTATACAGACATATGTTTCTAATGTTCATTTTACCTTTAAGGGTTTAAAGTTTGTAAAATTTTCATATTTTCTTATGTAAAATAAAACATTTGTGTTAATCCTTTATATTGTTTTGCAAATATTATATTTTAATTATTTATATTATTCAGTCCTTTTTGTGTAACATGCTGTGCTATTTGATATTTCCAAATTTCTAATAAGTGCAACAGCTGTCTAAAGCATTTTTCCACAGTTTACAATTTTTATATAAAAACAAAAAAGGCAATTAATTCATGTTAAGATAAACTTAAGTTATTATTCACCCTGGTAAAAACCGTCATTAGTGGCTGTTTGTTCCGCATGATCGGCGAGTGTTTTCGATATGATGATATCATTTTTAAGACGCTTTTCTAGGCAGCACTAGAGAATTAGAATTATCTTTGTTATTATAGTAAAAGACGGAAACCCTAAACTAGCCCCGTATAAAATGCCAGGTGGCGGTACAATCCACCTGCATGTATAGGCACAACCCTTATAAAAGTATGAGAAGGCATGAATTTGATAGAAAACAAAATATTATGCTTTCAAACAATGATATAATTTGGGGCGAACAAATTATAGTTATATAAAATAAAAGAGTGTCTTATTTACCCAAAATAAATTTATGATCAAATATTAAAATAGCATAAATTAGCGGTTCTGAAATAAAAGTCTGATTGGTTACGTTTCGCTTGTATTAATTACCTTATGGATTTGAGATTTGATTTATTTATACCAGGTGTCCGCCACGAAGGTATACAACTTTATTTTACTACCATTTTGGTAAACATTAGTCTTGAGAGTTCATATTTAGTAGACACAAGGCAAAATAATTTATGGAAAAATATTTGATAAATAAACGTGTTTCAATCGTTAAAACATTTTATCAAAATCAATCATCGATTATAGTAACGAGAAAATTACGTGAATATTTTTGGGAGAAGCAACGTGCCATCAAAATGTACTATATATCGTATAGTGAATAATTTCGAAGAAAAAGGATAAGTGATAGCACCAAGCATGTACCATAACGTATTGCAATATCGCCTGAAAACATTACTGATACTGAAGAAAGTGTTCAAAAAAATCCATCAACCTCAATTCGACGCCGTGCTCAGGAACGTGGTCTTCAAAAGACAACAACAACTACCAGAATTTTTCACAAAGATTTGCTTTTGTTTCCATATAAGATTCAGTTGATCATTTCAGTCATAATAAGCGACGAGGCACATTTTCATTTGAATTGATATGTGAATAAATGAATAGTTAGCTCTGGAGAATGGGAAACAGGTCTACGACCCTATTGTGGTTATTTGTGAGGTCCCTCGGGGAGTAACATCCAAAGTTCTAGCTTGCTCATAAAACAGGACTATGTGTTGGACAGTCTCCAACTCTTCAGCAAATATGCGGCAAAGGGCTATGTGCACGTAGGTGCCTATGGATTTTAGGGAAAGGTGAACGCTTTGATTGCACGCGTTGGATGCTGACTCTAATCATATAACGTATCTTCACAAGATAGTTATTAGTTTTACATTTTTATTAACCAAAATAAATAATAATTTATTTGTAAAATAGTTTAATTTAAATAAAATATTAAAGTCATATTGAATTCTAAGAACTCATCCTCAGTTTTAGATTTAACATAAAAAATATACGTAAAAAATAAAAGTAGATAACTAAACAATAAACGCATTAATTGCTAATGAAAATTTATATATCAAAGCTATTTTTAACGTTTATTCACACATAAAACAATAAAAAGCCCTAAGTGCTTTATAACAGTACAGGCTTTTAACATTTTGCATTACCACGTAAATAGAGTGGTGTAGCCTCTAATGTAAAGATGACAGGAAAAATTATAATAAAGATTTTAAATAAAAGCTATTTACTTATGTAAAAATTAAAGTCTGTATATTAGGATATTTCTATAATCTGCTGAAGTTGGTTAATATCACACATTCAAAGGTGGATTAGAATATATTTTATTACACAAAAAGAAATTTCTCTAACTACATTTGCATACAAATTTTATTAAATTTTAGTAAAGAATATACAGCTCTTAACATTTTCGAATAATTAATCCTTACAATTTATATATAAATTTGCTCTGACATTTTTCAACTAACAACTTGCTATGCTGTCAACAGAAGATATTCCAAGATGTTAAAAACTGAACCAGAAAAAAAAATCCAATAACACTAAAAATTTAAAGCCAGTCAAATATGTTTTTCAATTTGACTAAGCCTAACCATTAAACTCATACTGTGCGAATTAATCTTTTTATACAAAGAGTTTTCTTTATAAATTTCTGAAAGTTAACTTAAGACCCAATAAATGTGAGTATAAATTTAGATGTTGACAAAGTGGAAAAAACAAATTTATTTTATATTTACATGGTTTTACAACGTAACGAGATTTAAATACATTTAAATATTCATATATTTTAAAAGCAAGAGAACATTAAAGAACCTTTTAACTTAATCTTCATTAAGTCAATTTGTATGTTTTATTTAGAAAAGGGAAATGATACCCTGGTATACAAACGTTGCTGTCAGATTGAGTTGTACTGCTCAATCTGACATCTTTAAATAACCTAAAACAGTTCATTACTTTGTCTGCCTACAGAAGTTATAATAAACATGGGTTACGTCTAGTTAAGGGGGCAATCCAGTTCTTTATAAATGTCTAGGATCCCTGCTTTGTAAAAACCATTTGAAGTTTTTTGCGAAAAAATTACAGACCTCGACGTACGACGAATGATAAAGTGCCCCATTATAATGCGAACCAGAAGCAAAATTGAGACCCTTATGCAGTCTTGGTCTTATCTTTATTTCGTGAGGTGCAAAGGAATTTGGGAAGTTTTCAATTCGTTTCCATAAGCATAACATGGGAACTTTTATGGAGAGGCTCTCCTAAATGCAACTTGAGTTGTGAATTGCAAATTCGATATAAAAAATAAACTTTTAGATTTTTTTATGGATTCTTATTTCTCGTCATACTGGCTTCTGTTCACCTACGTATGTGTCAGGTTTTCTGCTAACTATATAGTTTATCTTTGGTAGTGACTTATAGTAATAACTAATGTAACAATATTTATAAAGAGTTTTTCAATAAGAAGTTTGTTTTCTAAAATAAAACGAAACAAAAAATTAGATTAAGATAATTAAAGTTATCATAACACTACGAAAGAACAGGTTGAAAAATCATGTATAAAAATAATATCTGACAAATATCCACCACGACCACGTTGACAGACGTCGATTCTTTCATAAAGTTTTTAAACAGTTTTTTGTTACCTAGCGACGCTATTTCGGTAATCATATCACGGATTTTGAGTTTTAAGGCTCGATTGGCTCTGTCCTTAACATAGCCCCACAAAAAATCCACTTAACTGCTGATTGTCGTGAAATTATGCGTTCGAGAAACCGCATGTCAGTGCTAGCAATAATAGGCCAACATTGAATTGTTAGCATCTGGCGCTAGCGTGATTCCATTGACCGTTACCCCACTTTTCAGCCTCATCTTCGAAAAATTACAGCCCATTTTCTCCTCCAGACCACATAGCGCATCATATAGTGACACGTTCTTGATAATCACTCTAGGATTTTCAGAAGCTTAAATGCGGCAATTTTACTTACACCATAACAATACGGTTGTTCCTGAATGAATTGAGCAAATTTCCGATAATGTGAATGGTCGGTTGGTTTCAATTCTTGCACCAGTTGAACCTTGTAAGGCTCGAAAGTCAAATCCTTACGCAAAATTCGCCATGTGGTGGTTTTGGTTAATCCCAATTGTTGAGAATCTCGACGAATTGACAAATCCGGATATGCTTTAACGCTGCGGCTCATGGCTGTGATATTTTCAGTTGTACGATCCTGTCGAAAATGCATTGGTGTTCGCACATTTTGTATCGAATCTCTCGACTCAAATTTAACGACTACATTTTTAATAGCGTTTTCAGAAGGGCTATTATGTTGTTCGAAAATATCACGAATTTTATGAAAAATAACTAAGAGGTGACAGAATCACCACTTTCATAGTGGATTTTAATTATTTTAATGCGATTTTTGTGCGAAATTGAATTCATTGCAACAACTGGCAATGCATCGAACTACGAACACGTCAAAAAACAAAAGCTTCAAACTATCATGTTGTTGATGTTGCTACACTTGAAAAACAAACTTCTGCCAATATAACCAAGACTACTTAATCATATAATTATTTTTTATTTACTGGAGTTATGCAAGAAATTTTCGTCTTGTTTCTGACATAAAAGGCGCAATCCAAACCATCATTCTTGTGCTATGCTAGTTGCTTGTTACTGGGAGTTATTTTAAATTTAGGAAAATGATGACTGTCAAGGGTTAACAGTTGAAAGAATATTAGATTAAACAAGGTGAGAACAATAATGTATGAAGCACTAATTTACTACCGATATAATCGTACTGTTTTCTTCGTTATCTTTTTATCAATTTTTATTGTTGCGAGTAGATGTTCTTAATAAAATATGAAACATTCGAGGTTCGCACGATACGGATTAGTAGGTTACTAGCTTGAGTGTTACTACATTTAACAATATGAATATTATATGAATGTTATATAGTTGTTATTTTAACAGAAAGCTCTTCCTCTTCTATATTTTTATTTTTCTTAATAATTGTAAGCAATTTCATTTCGTGCTTGATTCCTTTAAATAACCATTTCATAATATTCTCACAAAATATTTATTACAAAAATATTTATTAAAAAATAAACATCTTATGATATTCTCATAAAACATTTATTCAAATAAAAATAAAAATATTTGAAATGTATTGTAACGGGGGAGAGCATATTCATATTGCAATTTCACTATTGCTCAAGTAGCTCATCAGTGAATTTTACCCCAATATTGTATAGAAAAACCTAAGAGTCTTATATCCAAAGCCAAACTGATTCTATGAGAATTTTCATAAAATCAACATAGCATAGACAGTAAGGCTCAAAAACTCTTCTATACAAACACAGCAAAACATTTCAAAACAACAAAAAACATAGTTTATTTTCAATAATTTCTACATAAGGGTTTCCATTGGAAACTATTCATATGTAATTTGAAAATTCCAGAAAATAAAAAAATATTTGTAAATAATTTTACAAAAAAGCAACGGGCACATGCAATGGAAATAAGTAATTTATAATTTATAAATATTTTTGTAATAAATATTTTGTGAGAATATCATGAAATATTTATTTAAAGGAATCAAGCACAAAATAAAATTGCTTACATTGAAAATGATTCCGATGAATTATAATTTAATTTTTTTCTTAATAATTTTAATAAAATACATATTTTAAAAATTAAAGCAATCATAATATTAAATTTTTGTTAAACTCTTTGGCAAATGACCTATTTTGCGCTCTTCTTTAGAAATTTACTTAAACATTTTTAAACATTTAATTTTCTGAGTAAATTTAGAAATTAAAATAAATGTGAAATAAGCCGCACTTAGATTATGCATTTCTGATAATACTAAAATAGTTCGAATAAAATTTTTAAAAATTAAAAACAAAAAAAAACATTTTTTTACAAGAAGGACCTATGAGAAGTTTAGAATAATTTCTTCGCCATTGCAGTTTTCTACCAAGTCTACTTAAAACTATAAAGCTTAGTGTTATTATTTGCTAAAATAAGAACCCAATATAACAAAGCATTTATTTTAAAGGAATAAACACAATAATATATTGTTACGATTATACCTTTTATAAATGTTTCGTGTGAGTTCTTTATTGCAAAATAAATAACATCAGATTGTAGAGTTTTTAAATTAATTACAAGTTTATTTACTTTTACTATACACAAAGTTGACACTACAGAACAAATTACTTAAGATGCACGTCTTTACTTCACGCGGTTTATTTTTAACTAATTAATTCTCCACTCAGACCCTGCCTTTTATATTTGTCCACTAAAGGTCTAGAAAAATTAAGAATCTTCTACTTCCTTTGTATCGCATTTTATTGTTGTTTTGTTATTCATTCAATGTATAGGCGCCTGTAGGTCTGTGTGTATTTTTATTTTTATGCTGATAAAGTTTCTTCCTGGAATTTATTTTAAGGTAGTTGTTTTTGTCTTGTGTACATAAACTTTTTTAGAAAACTACGCACGTAGCAAACAGCATACCAGACTGTTGTTATTTTGTGTGTATAAAATTTCCACGCAGTTTGTAACTAGAAAGTTGTTACTGTCGTGCGTTCATAAGTTTTCTTAGCAAGCCACGTAGTTAGTAAACAGCATACCCAGTTGTTTATTTTATTACTTAATTATTGTCTTTTTAAACTTAAGCAAGACGCATCGGTAACAATATTTTAAACGACTTATAAGTTAATAAGCCACAACATATAAGGTTTAAAGTACAAATCTTTCGCAATCAAGGGAAAATCAATTCACTATTTTATATTTCCACTAGTAAAACGTGTACAAATTTCTAGATGGAATCAAACGCTTCGTAATCAGTTGGTTTGAAAATTCAAAATGGCTTTAAATCGACGGAGGTTTGATATGCAAAATAGTTACTCCAAAATTTTTTCTACTTTTCCGGAAATTTCTTTGTACTGTGTAACATTTCAAATTAATTACACTGATGCTACTGCATATCGCATTCAACACGCAGTAAAATCATACAGCTTTAGTGTGTAATTCGGCTAAGTTTCAGATTATTATCCATGATTTTTAGCTTTCTATTTATATTTTCAAAATAATTTTACCAACCTAACGCTTTGAAAAAGAAAATTGAAAATCTGAAATTATGACTATGTTATGATATTATATGTGCACTATTTTTAACTATTTAAAAGAATGTTTCTGCAAATTGTATAAATTTTTCTAATAAAAAAGCACATGCCACTTTACAACTTGTTCATATATGGAGAGTACATAAGTGATGTTACTGCTGTCATAATAGTTAAAACAAAAAAAAAAAACAACAACAATTACTTTTAGTTGTTTAAAAAAACCATCAAAAAGAAAATGTATTTGGGCCTGACATACACTGTTACAATTTTCATTGTACAGTGTAATTTTAACATTGACTCCATTTATTTTTGTTTGAAATTTTATTTTTTAAAAACATTTTCTTGGGTTAGTGTGTTAAAGTTAGTAATGAAGTACATAACAAAGTTTTATTTCATGTAATTTTTTATTTTTATTTTTATTTTTATTTTGAAGCGTTGTGTTCTCATGTCGCTGTCGCTGTCGCTGTCGCTGTTGTTATAGTTATTTTTTATTTTTTACTTTTTTACAAGCCAAAAAATAAAGTTACTGTTATGCGTAAACTATGTTGGTGTATGTTGTTTATTTTTTTAAGTTTTACATGTGTTTGTTTGTGTAATTTTTTGTGTATATATTTTTTGGCATGTGCTAAAAACTTTTTTGATGTTAGACATGAATTTTCTATAAATTATATTTTTGTTTCCTGATTTTTTTCTTCTTGTCTTTTTAGTGTTATAATAAATTTAAATGTTTTTATACAATATTATATGTAAACAAATGTTCAGCTGAATTCTATAATATTGAAAAATTCTATAATTTTAACATTTCCAGAAACTTTTAAACTTTTTTTTAAATATAAGAAATTTAAGAATGAACACAAATTGTACTAAGTTGTAAGTGCTCGGGTCGTATACTTTGGTGTCAATTAAACTATAGTCAATTACATAAATAAATTCTATATATTTTATCGTGGACACGTGTGAACACTTAGTTTGTTCGATTCTTCTTCTTTCAAAGCATATATACCTAAATAAAATTGAATGTAAAGCACTAAATTACTTAGAGTTTGTAAATCGTATTTTGGTATAGATTTATACTTTTAATTTTACAAACAACTGTAGCCACACAAAAGCATTAGATATAAGTGCATGATCCAAAATAAAAAAATAACATTCTCAGGATACATATACACACACATTGAACATCGATGGTCCTGGTTCTAGGTGCAATATATAACTGTCACGTCAGTCAATCTTTTGAACCCTACCCCGATTTGCTCAAAGGTCCTTAAAAATTAAAAAAAGAAACAGAACAGTGCATAGGCTGTATGCAGTAAGCTAAAAGCGGCTTTAGAACAATATCTGACGATGAAGCTTACATTTTAGTTAAAATGCTAACTTTTGATATCATAGCAGATAAACTTTAAAGGGCATTCCTTAGGCGAACTATTAATCGCAAACAAATGAAATGTGGAAATGGGCAAGAACTATCTACATCCATAGTTCTTTGGCAAACTAAGCAGAACAATTCCACGAAATTTAGACGAACATACAAGCTAAACCATAATATCCTCTCATTGACATCGGTGGCGATAGGAAACGTTGGTTACCATATTATGCAAATCTTATCCGTCATGGAACCTGTCGTTAATACCTGCACAAACGTCGACACGATAGCTCGCCCCTTAGCACGACATGTCCTGAAGTAAACGAAGATGCGAAGGAAACAATTTTTTTTGCTATGAACACTTCGCAGAAGGAAGACAGTCAGTAAATATGCCAAGCCCAGAAATCCTTTTTTTCTACATAACAGCTTCAGGCAGAAAATGGAATGAAATCATTTAACTTGTGATAGCCATTCCAGAACACCTCCAAAGAGCAGAAACACGAGAAAGGGCCCTTGAATATGGCATAATTATTGGTATTAAGCTCCGCAAAGTGATACGTGACGATAGTTCCTCGGATAGACTGGTTGTAGTGTGCAGAGTGTGGATTTAGTACGTAGGTGTTTCCCGAAATTATGCATGCCGTTAGCCTCTGATACAGTACCTTAAGAAGATTTTCACATCCTTGGCGCAACATGGAAAAAAAATACGGGCACACACATACACACAGTCATATATATATATACATACACACATATTTATATATATGCGCATGTACAGGTATTTATGTATATATGTATAAATACATATATATCTGAAAATTAAAGAAAGATTTGAAATTAAATTTATAAATAATTTAATTTAACGTTTAATATTATATAATTATAATTATTATAAATAAATAGTAAATAAATACTGCTTTAAAATAATTTTCTGATTTAATAAACTAATCATTTAAAAAATATAATATCAATCCAAAGCAAATAAAACCTTTAATAGATAAAAATATTTTTTTTTCACACGTACATATACCATGAAGATCTCTTAGTTAGGTATAAATAAACGAAACCTTCTTCGGTATTGTTTTATACTATAAGAGTATTCATTCGTACAATAGAACTTCTATCTCATCACCAAAATTATTGTTCTCTATCCGTCGGTTAATAATGTCGATACCCATTTTATTACAAAATCTTATGTAATTAGATGTATTTGTGTAAGTTTCTTAAAAGAATTCTCATATAATACGTTAATGCTTGATTCTTATTGTAATCTCAACCAGTGTTGACTATTAGCATATACTATGCAATCCTGTAGGACGCTGACACTGCCTTTTACTTAAGTGCTTATAAAGTTTTTTTTTGCTTTTTGATGTGCGCTTTCTTCCGCAGAAATATTGCCTCGTTTTTAGCGAACACATTTAAATATCAATGTTGAATTCGTAGTTTACTTTTGCGTTGGCTTTACCACTGATTGTGCAGAATTATTCTGAGCATGCGACGTTTTGATGCCCCGACAATTATAATATGTACGTTTGAAAAGCTACTACGCATTTCGTAATGTGTCGAAGGGTCGTAAACCTGCTACGGCACATTCGTAATTTTTTTGTCTATCATTGATACACTGGTCATTCATATAGTACAGACCACACATTACTGTGGTATCCGGCATTATTCTAAAAAGCCCACTTCTCTCATCAAACTTATTAAGCAAGCCACGCCAGCAAATAAGAACCTATTAGGAGCTTTTATGAAGGCTTTAGTAGTTTTATTTAAAAAGAACAATTTATCACAATATTTTGATTTGCTTAGAAGTCCCTTACGAAAAGTGTGAATCTAGTTTTTTTTAAGGCAACAATGCCTATTTAGTCAAGTACCGTGCTATATTCTTTTAGGAAAGGGATGGAGAAGAGATGAAACAGGTCTTGAAATTAGCTGCCGTATAAAAAGCACAGCGACCAGTGACTATGCCTTCATCGCTGAGCAGCCCCACCGACAGTAAATTTTAATTTTTGTAGTGAAAATTTTAAATTTTCTTGGGAATCGAACCCACAACCCCCACACTTAAAAGCTAGTACACTACCTTCTAGCCTACAGGGACACCTCATCGGATCACTGTTATTTAGCCTATCCTGGCAGTGTTGATGCAATTCAATTACATGTAAAAACTATGATACCAGCTCACGACAGTCCCCTAGCTGCATTAACATTCAGTCCATCTAGCACGGAAATTGCTACTGCCAGTTAGCGTGGCACTGTTATACATGTATGGTTATCATTAGCTGGCTAAAAACTTTTTGAATTGAGACGAGGTTTAAAATGTTGTGTCTCGTTTAGTACTTATTCTGAGTATTTGGTGTTCAGCTCAAACAATAAAACAGTGCATATATTCCGTTTGGATCGTACCGCTATCGGGACTCATGACACCAAACAGAGTTCTGACGATTGGATGGGTTAGTCGTTTTTTAGATTTCTAAGCAAGACGGTGCCCACTCAAACCACAGATGTTTTTAGTCAAGGTCGAGTTTTTGCTTCGGTTACTATACCAGAAGAGAATATCAGGCGTATGTGTGCCATCACGAAAATATGATACAATGGAGGCTTTTAATTGTTTCCCAGGATGGTTATTTATATGTATATTCAATACCATCAGTAGAGATCGCTTAATGCCAACTAATTAAAAAACATGATCTACGCCTTGACGACTGTTATGCCATCGATGTTGGAGATGTGGCAGCCTCATCAGCTGGTGCTACAGGAACAATCAATCCCTCTCCGAGCTCTGCCGGTGCTATTTCTTCATCAAAAGACGATGGTAAATCTTCATCTACAACATCAAGTAGTTATGCTGCAGCTGTCAAAACTGAAGGGGGAAGTAGGGTTAGTTCTTAAATTAAATTTAAAATTTTCTTCTATATATTTTTTCGTACAACTCCTAATGTTTTTGATAATTTCACTTTTTAATATTTTTCTGCTCACACTTAATACAAGAATCCAGTTATTAAACTTTATTTCTGTATTGTAGATAAACCAATTTTTTCCCTTTCTGCTTCATTTTTTAAATTAGTTTTGTGGAAAGAAACTTTAAATATAAAAATCCTGTTAGGCTTCTACAGAAAATGATTTCGAAAATTTAGCACTTAAAACTACAATAATAAAAATTTGTAATTAGATAAATTGTTATTTTCTTAACGCTCAAAAATACTGCAAAAAAGAATTATTTTTTACTTCAAATCGTCTTGCTAACTCAAAAGCAAATAAATTATTTTTTAAGACCTTACACTAACTTACACTATAAAACGAATGCACACACAAACACACATTATATTGGCACATAGCCTTAAATAATCTACTTTTAACCTTCTATACCACGGTTGCAAAAATAAATTATGCTAAAAAAACAAAAACGAAATCACTTTACTCTGTATATTTTACAAGTTTTCCTTATTATTTTTCCACATTTTAACACTTCTTGTTTTAAAATTTTAATATGTGCATAAATAAATTTTAAATAAATAATAAAAGTAAACATAACCGTAAAAACGACGCAATTTGAACATAAACTAGAAACTAAATATTAAACTTTGTATGTGTAAGTGGAACAGCAGCATCATTATCATCATTATAACAATTTCATACAAATGAGCTTATGTGCGTGTGAGTTTGGCACTAAACTTGCTCTCGAATTGATATAAGTATTTATGTATGTATATGAATGAACGTAAGTTTTTTTTTTGTTGTCGAAAGCATATAGGGTGGCAGTAAATGCACAAATACATTCAAATTGGCAAAACAGTAAAAAATGTCATATGCATAACGTAAAGAAACCAGTTCTTAACGAAAAAGGGACACATAGTTGTAAAAAAAAACACATATTCAGTCATTTAATATTAAAAATCAGAAAGAGGAGGCAATGTGAAATGTGAAATTTTTCACGTTCAACAGTTATGCTTAAAATAGTAGTAGAGATACATAATTTTTTATAGATATAAATGCCATAGAGGCTAAGAAACATATCGGGTGGTTGATCAATTTTGCTACATTAAGAAACTCAAACCCCAAACTCAGACCTGGAAGGCTAACGGAATGTGGAGCTTCTTGAAATCAGTTTATTGGGGAATTTTTGCCGCAATTCTATCACAACAAGCGTGGTTATTTGACAAGTTGATCTATCTTGTTAAAACTAAACAGACTTGAAAGGGATTCTCTCTCGGCGTAATTTTGAAAAGAAACATTCTTTCAACATTTTTAACTAACGGTCTCCATTGACCGTAACACTAAGACCGTTTTCTTCGAAAAAGAAAGGCCCGACAACGAACCTTGAAGAAACTGCACACTACACTGTGACGCAAAGTGGACGTAATTGCATCTGATGCAGTATCTGTGGGTTAGAATTACTCCATATTTGACAATTTTGTTTTTTAACATTGTTAGACATAAAAATGCGGTTCAAGACATTTTCATTCTCTGACTTCTCACAAAATTCCAAGCGAATTGGGAAGTCTCTTGGATTCAGTTTGTTTGTTAATTGAATCTTATATGGAAATAAATTTAAATCTTGGTGCAAAATTGTCTGCAGTGACTGTCTGCTGGCAACCATTTGAGCATTGTCGAAACTCCAGGATTGGATTCCGAACTGAGGGATCTCGATGATAAGGTCTCATTATAGTCCATCTAAACGTGCGCCTATATTTTCTTTGGACGCAAACTGCGGACTCTGAAGAGTGCAAGCATTGCACTCTCCAAATTCTTATTTCATTGTCCCAATTCTCCATTTTAGTTAAATTTAAGTATCAATCTATAAAATAAAATAAAAATGGAACAGGTTGGTTACACAGAAAATAAGTTGTTACATTTTTTTTTTGGTAGCAGCTTCATCAGCCACCTTGTAGTTGTATCCTGGGCATAGCACAAAATCAGCAATAAATAAGAATTCCAGTGTTTTCATAGCAGTCGTTTCAAAGGTATAGCCGGCACTCTACTCATAATCGCCATTGACTGGATTTTGTTAAATGACTGTTGCAGCATATTTTGGCTAAGAGTATACTCTTTTAAATAAAATCATTCAAGTGAAAGGATTATATATTTGCTGAAAATTTGCTTTAATCACAAAAATGGAATTTGGCAAATTAAAATGGTGGCGTAGTATCTAAACTAAGAGCTTTTTTTAATAAGATATTAATATGTATATGGAAAATTATCTTCAATATCTTTATTACACGATAATGCTTTGAGTTAGGGTCTGCTTTGTTTTTGGATCTTTTCGATTTTTATAGAAGAAAAGTAAAAGCGATGACAGCACCAATTGTCATTCGTATTCATTCAGTAATAGACCGAGTTAGTTGGCAAAACATGAATAATTCCGATCTTCGGCCTATTTGTGCTATCTACATCCATCCAAAAATGGAATATAAGTCTCATGTTAGGGCCAGTGCCTTGCTAGACCATGTACAAGAAAAAGCCAAGAAGTATTTTGGTAGTAGGATTTCCAAATCTATCGATTCTCTAGAGTATCAACGCAATGTGGGTTGTGTTTCACTATTTTTTTGTTAATCGAATGAAATTAAAGAGCTCGTTCCTGTTACCCGCATGTTTTTGCATTTAACACGCTTTCCGTTGAGACTCCATCACTACGCATTACAGGGAAAATTGGATTTTTAGCCAGAAAAATGACAGGAATGATCTCCAGAGGTCTCTAATGTAGAAAAATTCAAGTCGAATGTACACAACACAAATCCATCTATTCTCCTCCCAGTAACCTACTTTCCCAGTACTGGCTCAATCTATTAAATGAGTAGGGGTTATCCCCTAAGTGCTGGTCCGAAAAAAAGAGAGAAAAAAATATTTTATATGTTGTAACCACTGCACATATGAAAATACAACGAAGATTTTATTATCTGTGGGGAACAAATTGATCAAGAAATTCAGTCCTTCTTCGTTTTATATAAAACCATGATCTCTTTTGAATAAAGTTAATTTAATATTTTTTATTAAAATGGTTAGCAGTAAATTATGAGACTTACTTGAACTTTTATAACAAACATGAAGTAAATATGCTTAGTTGAAATGAAAGAACAGAGTAGTAAAAATATTAAGGAGAAAATTTTTTGATAAAGAACAAATGCATATTTAAAAATCAATAAAGAAACGTAATACTATT